>CAUJNA010003361.1:272500-345434 GCA_963377175.1 Effrenium voratum
GCGCTACCAGAAACAGCAACAGTGGCACAGCGATCCATACTCGTCTTCAGGGTTCGATAAACGCTTGAGCTCTGATGCAAGTATGGCAGTGCGGGTGATCGGGGGAAACAAGGAGAAAAGAGCGGGCCTGGTTTTTTTGAGGCTGCGGGCCTTGTCGATAGCGTTGCTCAGCTGTAGGAAGTAGCCGCTTGGTAAAATGGCCAGCTGTGTGTGCTTTTATTATTATTATTGATATTATTATTATTATTAACATTATTATTATTATTATCATTATTATCATTATTATTATTATTATTTATCATTCATTATTTATTATTATTATTATTAGTATTAGTATTATTATTAGTATTAGTATTAGTATTAGTATTATTATTATTATTATTATTATTATTATTATTATTATTATTATTATTATTATTATTATTATTATTTATTATTATTTATTATTATTATTATTGTTTATTATTTTTGTTTATTATTATTATTATTAATATTATTATTATTATTAATTATTATTATTATTATTATTTATTATTATTATTATTATTATTAGTATTATTATTAGTATTATTATTATTATTATTATTACTATTATGTTTTATTTGTTTATGTTTTATTTGTTTATGTTTTACCTGCTTCTACTGCATGCTTGTCTTCCGGCGTCCAGGTTGGGCCTCATATTATGGACCTGCGCATAGGTCGGGCAGTATGATAGGAAGCTCAGACGTTCAGAGCAACCTTACGGATATGGGGCTAGGGCTTGCCAACAGGATGTTGGGGGGGGGGGATTGGCAGTATTTCTGGCTGTGATGCGGCTTGCTTAACAATCTACTATGATTGTTTGAAGGGCGAGGAGCAACCGCTGAAGGGTTGTTATGGCTGATGTTGGCTGGGAGATGAAAGTGAGGATCCCTGTTCGTGGATCGATTCGGATGTTGTTGCAATGAGGACGGTTTCAGACATATTTCTTGAACAGTCCGGCCTGATTCATGCTAGATTGTCATGCAGTCACTTCCGCGGCTTTGGGTCCAGGATTTGTGCCAGAGGCAGCCACATCACACGGTGAGTTTCCGGCACTTTCTGATTGTCTTCAGCTTTCAACCATGCGCGAGGCGATCTGCATCCACATCGGCCAGGAGCTGTGGTGCAGAGTCTTTGCAAGCCTGTACTAGTTTGAGTTGCTTTTTCCCTCTGGCTGTTTTCTAAGACAACCCCCGGTTTGGCAATGTGCAAAGGCACTTTCTAGTAGGGTACTCCCAAAGGCATCAGGTATGACACCATTTTTGCAACTTGCAACCCCTGCTCCAGGGCGGCGTGCAAATTGGCAACGCCTGCTGGGAGCTGTTCTGCTTGGAGCATGGCATCCAACCCGATGGCCAGATGCCGTCCGACAAGACTATTGGAGGAGGTGATGATGTACCATGCCTGATATGTTTTCTCCAACCCATGTTCAGTTTGCATGAAGCATGCCCGTCTCTCGCTCTCTCTCTCTCTCTCTCTCTCCCTCCCTCCCTCCCTCGCTTATTTATCGTTGTTGTTCTTTTTCGTAGATATCCGGAAGGCTTTGTTGAAGCCTTGCTTGGGCAGAGAATAGGGTTGCGGTCGGGTTTGGAGCTCCACCGGCCAAAGCCCAGCCCAAGGCAGCCTTAAACACCTTCGAAGCCACCCATCAGGCAACAACAGAACCACGGCCCCCCCAAACAATCAAATGTAAACAGATCCTCGCACCCAACCAACCCAGCCTACCAACCCCACATTAAATGCCAACCCACCCACAATCCAAACCGCCTCACAGTAAGCCACTTAAGCCCATCGTCTACGAACCCTAAACTCACCATGTGTCTGTCTCTGCTGTTTTTGTCTCTGTCTCTGTCTCTCCCTCTGCCATGCTTCTGTCCCTGTCCCTGTCCCTGTCCCTGTTGCTGTCTCTCTCTCTTTCTCTCTCCCTCCCTCCCTCCCTGCCTCCCTCCCTCCCTCTCTCTCTCTCTCCTTATCTTTTTGTTTTGCATTGTTTCTTTCATCCGGCATTCTTGTCATTCCCCTTGTTACATTTTCTGGTTTCTTGCTGGCTTATTGCGCTCTTGATTGCTTTCATTGTTTCTGTTTTTTGCCCTTGTTTTTGTTTATTTTTTCTCTTTCCATAATTTTGCCTTTTTCGTTTCTGTTCTTTCTTTAGCACGTCAGCCTGAAAGTCTCACAGCACTGCTAGCCCCTACCACCTGATTGTTCAGCAAGAACAGGCCGCATGGATTTTAAGCGTATGATGCGAACAAACATGGCGTGGGTTCCTGCAGCGTGTAGCTTGTCAATGCTTCGCTTGCAGAACGCCGGTTTGAGGCATTCAATACTTTCTTCAGTGAGACCGGGGCCGGCAAGCACGTGCCCCGCTGTGTGATGGTCGACCTGGAGCCGACGGTCGTTGATGAAGTGCGCACAGGCACCTACCGTCAGCTCTTCCACCCAGAGCAGCTCATCTCTGGCAAGGAAGACGCCGCGAACAATTTCGTGCCAGTGCCAAATTTAGGTTTGCACTGGTGGATTTCCAATCTTTTGGTGTCCAGGTCACGGCCACACCAAAAAACCAACATGCGCTTTTCCTGCAGATGTTTTGATGATGTGAGGCACGCGGGCACTACACCATCGGCAAGGAAATTGTGGATTTGGTTTTGGACCGAACCCTTTTGGAGTTGGCAAAGCTTGAAAGTTGGTCTAGCAGGATATGTCGGTTATTTTCTAGCTACCAGCTGTTCTTTGCAAGTTTGCATGACTAAGGAATCCGCAAACTGGCCGATAACTGCACCGGTTTGCAGGGCTTTTGCGTGTACAACGCAGTTGGCGGCGGCACGGGGTCCGGCTTGGGCTGCTTGATGTTGGAGCGCTTGTCCGTGGACTATGGCAAGAAGAGCAAGATCTCCTTCACAGTTTGGTCGTGCCCACAGGTGGCAACTGCAGTGGTCGAGCCCTACAACACCGTGCTTTGCGTCCATTCCCTGCTCGAGCACACGGATGTGACCATCATGTACGTTACTCGGCAACAATTTCCAACCGCACACGATCCACGAATGAATAGATGTATGCATTGATTAACACATACATGATATACTTATATAATTGTATGTATATATATATATACACATACATATCATGATATGTACATATATATATATATACACATTATACACACTTTTTTCGTGGTGAGCTGAATGCGACGCAGTGCGCAACATCTCGCTCGGTGTTTTTGCTCGGAGCGTGTTTGGAAGGCGCTTGACATAATAGCATTAAGAACAGGTATCTATGATGCAATGAACTAGCATTGAGCTGTTTTAGACACATTGCAATTGCCCAGAAATTGCAAGGCCATGCTCGTGTGTTGGGTGTGGGTGTGTGGGGGGGGGGGGGGCAGCTTGCAGCAACAAGGACAATGAGGCGTTGTACGACATTTGTCGCAGGAACTTGGACATTGAGCGCCCGACCTACACGAACTTGAACAGGCTGATCGCTCAGATCATCAGCTCATTGACTGCGAGCTTGCGGTTCGATGGGGCATTGAACGTTGACATCACCGAATTCCAGACAAATCTTGTCCCTTACCCGCGCATCCACTTCATGCTCACCTCCTTTGCTCCGGTGATCTCGGCAGAGAAGGCGTACCATGAGCAGCTCTCCGTGGCGGAGATCACCATGTCCGTGTTTGAGCCTGCCTCGATGATGGCCGCTTCGTTCTGCAACGTTGACCTGTCAATACGTAGACTTCCTGTTTTTATGGCTGAAAAACAGTCCCTTTCGCTGTGTTTTCTGCGCGGTTGGTCACGCGAGGTCAAGTGCGATCCTCGTCATGGCAAGTACATGGCTTGCTGCATGATGTTTCTTGGCCAGTTATCGTTCAAATTGATGTTAGTATTTTGTGTAGGTGTGTATGCAGTATGTGTGTGCGTTTGCGTGTGTGGACGTTTGTGGGAGTTACTTCCTTTCTGTGCATGTTCAAAGCTCGAGATAATGGTTGGAAGTTGCTTCCTTATCAAGTGTTGCGTGCCGTAGAGCAGAGTCATAACATTGCACAGGTACCGAGGAGATGTTGTCCCGAAGGATGTGAACGCGGCAGTTGCCACCATCAAGACCAAGCGCACCATCCAGTTTGTCGACTGGTGCCCGACTGGCTTCAAGTGCGGCATCAATTACCAGCCTCCTACAGTGGTGCCGGGAGGTGATTTGGCAAAGGTCATGCGCGCCTGCTGTATGATCTCGAACAGCACGGCCATCGCCGAAGTCTTCTCCCGCATTGACCACAAGTTCGATCTGATGTACAGCAAGATTCTTGCTACAGCTATTGTGTCTTTGTGTGTATTTCTGTCTCTGTTGTGTGAGTTCGTTCGTGCGCCCGGAGCGTGAGTTCGGTGGGTGCGTGCGTGCGTGCTTGTTCGCGTGCATGCTTGGGTGTGTGTGTGTGTGTGTCTGTGTGTGTGTGTGCGTGTGTTGTGTTTGTGCGAGTGCATGGCTTGAAACAGCTGTGGTGGAAGACGCCTTGCAACACCATGGGACAAGTTGATTTTTCTTTTTGGGAGTCAATGTGCTCCGCGATGTTTGTAGCTCCTGCAACATTGGCTTCGCGGCAAGCGATCAATTGATTTGTTGAAGCCATCCGAATTGCTGGAAGCTGTTCTTCTGCTTGTCCCTTCAGCTTCAGAACAAGCAAGCGGCTTCATGTTTTTCCAAGGAACCACTATGGGGTCCCACCAGTGATACATATGTGCTACCCTGTGTGGATGAGGGTGTGTCTTTTTTTGCGTGGACCCCCACAATGGTGGTTTTCCTTGTGGTTCCCCTTTAAGACCACCAACAAGGAAAAGGGGCACCCTCAAAAAGAAACACCCCCATGTGCACATGATTGTCATTGTGGATGGTTTAGTAAGCGAAGCGAATCAATTTTGAACGAGAAACAGAGTGGCGCCCAGTGGCGCCCCTCAGATGTTTTGCATTTGAAGATAGCGCAGCTCACTTTTAGGTCGAAACATCCGATTTGAGAGCCGCTGAGGGTGCCGGTGGGGCAGTCCTGGAATGTGTCCCTACGTTGTCATTGTTGAGTGAGATTAACCAACACACCTGCACACATGTACAGACAAGAGCATTATGTGTGTTTGTGTGTGTGTGTGTGTTTGCATGTTGGGATCGCACAAGACCATACCAGATCTCTTGTTTTGTTCAGTGTTTGGATTGCCTCAAGATTTTGCTTGGGTTCCTTTGGCAAAGGCGTGCCTTCGTCCACCACTACGTGGGAGAGGGCATGGAGGAGGGCGAGTTCTCCGAGGCGCGCGAGGATTTGGCGGCATTGGAGAAGGACTACGAGGAGGTGGGCATTGAGACGGCCGAAGGGGAGGGCGAAGAGGAAGGCGCGGGTGGCTTCGGGAAGGGTATGTCTGTTCCAAACGGTTTTTCTTGGAATAGAACCTCCAAGCCAACCTTTTCATGCCGAAAGAGCCTGGTTTGATTTGAACAAGAACACATTCACCCTGCTTCCAGCCCAACACGCCAGGCTACGGTGATGAGTTCTAGGCCGTGGCTGAGTGACTGGCCTGTTTTGGAGTCCTGCCTTGTTTGCACACAGAGCTGCCAGCGCTGGCGGGATGCAAGTCCATTGTTGCTGGTCCATGCCGTCATTAAGAGATGTTCACTCCCGTTGGTGGCAAACAGCAAGGGGGAAGATGTGCTTGATAGCGCTACCAGAATCAGCAACAGTGGCACAGCGATCCATACTCGTGTTCAGGGTTCGAGAAACGCTTGAGCTCTGATGCAAGTATGGCAGTGCGGGTGATCGGGGGAAACGAGCAGAAAAGAGCGGGCCTGGTTTTGCGGCTGCGGGCCTTGTCGGTCCGATAGCGTTGCTCAACTGTAGGAAGTAGCCGCTTGGTAAAATGGCCAGCTGTGTGTTTTTTGTTTCCTTCTTTTTCCTGCTTCTACTGCATGCTTGTCTTCGGGCGTCCCTGGGGGGGGGGGGCTGTGCTTTGTGATTGTTTGAGGATCCAACACACATGAAGAAATGCAGCGCGAGGAGCAGCCGCTGAAGGGTTGTTTATTGCAGTGTGTTGGAGTTCCTGTTGACAGCGCTTTAGGGTTTGCTTACTTTTCGCTCCGATGGCTTGTTGACTGAAGTTGGCTGATTGCAAGTTGCTTGAAGATGAAAATCAGGATTCTTGTCTGTGGATCGATTCTGATGGTTTTAATCATATTTCAAGACAACAGACCGTTGGGTTACATGCAAGACATGCTATTGTTTTTGTGGCTTTGGCTCCAGGATTTGTGCTAGAGGCAGCCACATCGCACGGTGAGTTTCCGGCACTTTCTGATTGTCTTCATCTTTCCACCATGCGCGAGGCGATCTGCATCCACATCGGCCAGGAGCTGTAGAGCTGTAGTGCAGAGTTTTTGCAAGCCTCTACTAATTTGAGATGTTTCTTTTCTGGGACCGTTTTCCAAGATGACCCCCTTGGCAGTTTGACACTCTGGATTATGCAAATGAGTGACGTTCTAAAACCTCTGCACTTGAAAGTAGTATTCGGGAGGAAATATCGTTTTCAAAATGTTGACTTTTCCCAGGTCGCGGAAGCGCCGCGCAGGTTCGCGGAAGGGGTTTCTCATTTATGTACCGCGGAAGCTTCGTGGAAGGTCTACGATGCAATCACAAAATCAAGAAATTGTAGTTTTCCTGCACGCGCGGAAGCAAAACCATCTTCAAACCCATTTCTCAATCCGCGGAAGCGGCGACGCAGAAGCGATTCCCTCTTCAAACTTCTTGCGGAAGGCATGCCGCGCAAGCTCTGCGGAAGCCTTCGCGGAAGGGATTTGATATTTCTCTTCGGCCGCAACTGGTTTAGAACACTGCTCAAATGCATGTTCTGGTAGGGTACCTCAAAGGCATCGGGTACGAACCTATTTTTTCAACTTCCAACCCATGCTCCAGGGGGGCGTGCAAATTGGCAACGCCTGCTGGGAGCTGTTCTGCTTGGAGCACGGCATCCAACCTGATGGTCAGATGCCGTCCGACAAGACTATTGGTGGCGGTGATGACGTATCGTGCCTGATTTCTCAGCGATTCATTTCTTGGGTGCCATGTTATTTGTTTTCTTTTCTCCGCCGGCAGGCAGGCAAGCGAGAAACAAAACACGCCTTTTCAGCCCTGCGCCTATAAACAACCCCCTCGAAACCCATCCCAAACCAAGCCCAAACCCGCCTAAATCATCCCGCCCCTAAACGTACCGGTTGTTGTTGTTGTTGTTGTTGTTGTTGTTGTTGTTGTTGTTGTTGTTGTTGTTGTTGTTGTTGTTGTTGTTGTTGTTGTTGTTGTTGTTGTTGTTGTTGTCGTTGTCGTTGTCGTTGTTGTCGTGTTGTCGTTGTCGTTGTCGTTGTCGTTGTGTTGTTGTTGTTGTTGTTGTTGTTGTTGTTGTTGTTGTTGTTGTTGTTGTTGTTGTTGTTGTTGTTGTTGTTGTTGTTGTGTGTTGTTGTTGTTGTTGTTGTTGTTGTTGTTGTTGTTGTTGTTGTTGTTGTTGTTGTTGTTGTTGTTGTTGTTGTTGTTGGTTGTGGTTGTGGTTGTGGTTGTGGTTGTGGTGGGTGTGGTTGTGTTGTGGTGGTGGTCGTGGTCGTGTCGTGGTCGTGGTCGTGGTCGTGGTCGTGGTCGTGGTCGTGGTCGTGGTCGTGGTCGTGGTCGTGGTCGTGGTCGTGGTCGTGGTCGTGGTCGTGGTCGTGGTCGTGGTCGTGGTCGTGGTCGTGGTCGTGGTCGTGGTCGTGGTCGTGGTCGTGGTGGTCGTGGTCGTGGTCGTGGTCGTGGTCGTGGTCGTGGTCGTGGTCGTGGTCGTGGTCGTGGTTGTTGTCGTTGTCGTTGTCGTTGTCGTTGTTGTTGTCGTTGTCGTTGTCGTCAGACATTGCCGGGCCAAGGTCTGAGATGCCGGCATTCCGTTTTGTCTTGTTCATTTTGTTCCCCTTTGTTATTTCTGTTTTTTTCCGTCTTGTTCTCTTTGCTTTCAGAGACAGAGACAGACAGACTTGTTCCAGTTATTGTTGCTCCCTTTGTTTTTTGTTGCTTTCAACCGGCTTTCTTGTTCTTCCCTGCATTCTTCACATTTCCTCATCCGGTTTTCTTTCATCCGTCCGATGTTTTTTCTTCTTCGTTTTTGGCCTTTGTTTTTTTCCTCTCTTCCAATTTTTGGGCTTATTCGGTGTCATGTTTTTTTTGGCCTGTTGTTTGCCCTTTCTATATTATTGTCCGTTTGTTTCAATGTGTTTTCCAAATGAGTTTTGCGCTTATTTTCAAAATCTTTCCCTCACGTCAGCCTGAACGTCTCAGCACTGCTGCAAGCCCCCACCTCTTGATTGTTCAGCAAGAACAGGGCGCATGGATTCAAACGTATCATGCGAAGAACGTGGCGTGGGTTTCTGCAGCGTCTAAACGCCGGTTTGAGGCATTCAACACTTTCTTCAGTGAGACTGGAGCCGGCAAGCACGTTCCCCGTTGTGTGATGGTCGACCTTGAGCCGACGGTCGTTGACGAAGTGCGCACGGGCACCTACCGTCAGCTCTTCCACCCAGAGCAGCTCATCTCTGGCAAGGAAGATGCCGCGAACAATTTCGTGCCAGTGCTAAATATAAGCTTGCGCTGGTGTTTTCCAATCTTGTGGTGTCATGTCGCGGCCACACCCTAAAAACAACATGTGTTTTTTTCCCGTAAATGTTTTCTGTTATTTGAGGCACGCGGGCACTACACCATCGGCAAGGAGATTGTGGATTTGGTTTTGGACCGAACCTCGTTTGGAGTTGGCAAAGCTTGTACGTTGGTCCGGCAGGAGTTGTTGGGTGATTTCCTAACAAACATACTAACCTCCTTTCAGTTGGTCTGTGTGGTTCCACCGTTCACCGACGGAAGTTCAGAGCAGCTCACGAGTGTTGATTCAATGTGGTTTTCCACCGACAGATGGCCTACTGTTTGTCACACGTTGGCATCAGGTGTGCCACTGAGGAATCCGCAAACTGGCTGATAACTGCACCGGATTGCAGGGCTTTTGCGTGTACAACGCAGTTGGCGGCGGCACGGGATCCGGCCTGGGCTGCCTGATGTTGGAGCGCTTGTCCGTGGACTATGGCAAGAAGAGCAAGATCTCCTTCACAGTTTGGTCGTGCCCACAGGTGGCAACTGCAGTGGTCGAGCCCTACAACACCGTGCTTTGCGTCCATTCCCTGCTCGAGCACACGGATGTGACGATCATGTACGTTACTTGGCAACAATTACCACTGCACGGTCCACGAATGAATAGATATATAGATACATGATGTATGCATATATATATATAATATACATGGTATACAAGCTAGCTTTCGTGGTAAACTGAATTCGACGCAGTGCACAACATCTCCCTTGGCGTTCTGCTTGAAGTGTGTGTGTGTGTGTCTGTGTTGTTTGGAAGTTGCCGCTGGATAGCCAGTTGAATGCAATTTGATTGGGTGGCTCGCTGGTTTTTTGGGAATCGGCCGCTTTGCGGTGAAATCGTACGCTTGGCATGATAGCATTAATAATTATCTATGATGCGATGAATTTGCCTTGTTTTATTGGAGATCAGACCCATTGCAACTGCCAAGAAATTGCAATACCATGATCGTGTGTTGGGTGTGGGGTGTGCTTGGAGCAGCTTGCAGCAACAAGGACAATGAGGCGTTGTACGACATCTGTCGCAGGAACTTGGACATTGAGCGCCCGACCTACACGAACTTGAACAGGCTGATCGCTCAGATCATTAGCTCATTGACTGCGAGCTTGCGGTTTGACGGGGCTTTGAACGTGGACATCACCGAATTCCAGACAAATCTTGTCCCTTACCCGCGCATCCACTTCATGCTCACCTCCTTTGCTCCGGTGATCTCGGCAGAGAAGGCGTACCATGAGCAGCTCTCCGTGGCGGAGATCACCATGTCCGTGTTTGAGCCTGCCTCGATGATGGCCACTTCGTTCTGCAACGCTGATATTTCAATTGTTTGACTCACTGTTTTATGGCTGAATACAGTCCTACACAAAGGTGTCCGTTTTGTTTCCAGTCCTGTTGGACACGCGAGGTCAAGTGCGATCCTCGTCATGGCAAGTACATGGCTTGCTGCATGATGTGTCTCGGCCAGTCATCATTCAAATTGATGTTAGTATGTTGTGCAGGCGTCTTTGTGTGAGTGAGTGAGTGAGTGAGTGAGTGAGTGAGTGAGTGAGTGAGTGAGTGAGTGAGTGAGTGAGTGAGTGAGTGAGTGAGTGAGTGAGTGAGTGAGTGAGTGAGTGAGTGAGTGAGTGAGTGAGTGAGTGAGTGAGTGAGTGAGTGAGTGAGTGAGTGAGTGAGTGAGTGAGTGAGTGAGTGAGTGAGTGAGTGAGTGAGTGAGTGAGTGAGTGAGTGAGTGAGTGAGTGAGTGAGTGAGTGAGTGAGTGAGTGAGTGAGTGAGTGAGTGAGTGAGTGAGTGAGTGAGTGAGTGAGTGAGTGAGTGAGTGAGTGAGTGAGTGAGTGAGTGAGTGAGTGAGTGAGTGCGTTTGTGTGTGTGTGTGGACGCTTGTGTGAGTGAGTTGCTTTCTGTGCATGTTCAGAGTTCGACACAATGGTTGAAAGTTGCTTCCTCGTGTAATCGAGTGTTGCGTGCTATAGCGCCAAGTCATGACATTGCACAGGTACCGCGGAGATGTTGTCCCGAAGGATGTGAACGCAGCAGTTGCCACCATCAAGACCAAGCGCACCATCCAGTTTGTGGACTGGTGCCCGACTGGCTTCAAGTGCGGCATCAACTACCAGCCTCCTACGGTGGTGCCAGGTGGTGACTTGGCGAAGGTCATGCGCGCCTGCTGTATGATCTCGAACAGCACGGCCATCGCCGAAGTCTTCTCCCGCATTGACCACAAGTTCGATCTGATGTACAGCAAGATCCTCGGTACAACTGAGTGTGCGTGTGTGGTGTTTGTGTCTGTGTCTGTGTGAGTTCGTGCGTGCACCCAGTGCGTGGGCGCGCACGTGGGTGCATACTTGTGGGCGTGTGGTTTTTTTAGTGGAGCCCCCAAAATGGTGGTTTTCCTGGTGGTTCTTCTTTGAAACCACTAAAAAGGAAAAGGGGTACCCTTGACAAAAGGACAGACCCATGTGAGCATTATTATCATTCAGGCTGGATGGTGCAGTGAGCGAAAAGAGAGAAGACCTAAGCGAGAACCAGATGTGGCCCTCTGATGTTTTGCATTTGAGAAAGATGGTGCGTCTGACTTTAGGTCGAAACATAAGATTGAGAGTTATCAAAGTTTGTGAATCGCAATGTTTTCGATTTCGCGTCCACCTGCAACTGCGGGCGAACAATGAGTAGCGTATGCTACCTGGAATATGCCCCCTGCGTTGTAACTGTTGGGTGAGGTTAACCAACATGTGTTGTGTACATATCTACAGTCGAGCAGCGCACTCTGTGTTATCTCTCTTGGGTGTTTTATGTTTGGATTGTCTCAAGATTTCGTCCAGGTTCCTTTGGCCGCTTTTACTGCTAGCATGCTTGGGCTAAAGCGTTAACCGCAGGTGGTCGCTTGTCTTGACTCTTCATAAGTGTCCACTTGGGCCACCATTTTGGCTCAAGTGGACTCTGACCTTCTGTCTTGTAATCTGAAATCTTTCTTTCCCCTCCTATCAAAGCCATGTACGCCCCCGCCTACGCTGGTGCCGCGGTTGCAGAGGCCAAGGCGAAGGCAAAGGCCTCCATGGCGAAGTACCTGGCAAGCCTCGTGAAGAAGGAGGAAGAAGGATGGACCGTCTTGGCTGCTGAGGTCCCTCAGGCACCTGACGAGCGGTTCTTCTCCAGCGCCGATGAGCTGGAGCAGGCCCCACTCATCCCAGCCAAGCGCAAGGCAGAGGACGAGCTGATGGCAGACTCAGCCCCTGGGGTGGCGCAGGTGCCGAAGGCCCTGACACGCCCCCCAGGGGCGTTCCTGGAGCTCCTAAACCCGCCGGAGAAGGATGTTCCCATGGAAGAACTCCTGGCGGAAGACGAGGAGGAGCTCCCGATGTCCGACACCAAGTGGCAGAGACGCCGTGATCTGATGGCGAAGGTCAGGGAGCAGGCGTCCTCGGAGGAGGATGAGGACCCCGCAGCCCCCCCGCCGGGGGGAAGCGTCTTCACCAAGGCCCTCAAAGTCTCTGAGGGCCTTTACCAATTCAGCGATGACCAGATGGCGGGCGACTTCCCGTGTTTTGATGCGACCACGGCCACTAGGCTCCGCCGACTGCAGGCCAAGGACGTCCAGCGGCTCCTGAGAGGCTTTGAGGGCCCCCAACTCAAGCAGGGGGGCCTGGAGCGTGTGGTGGAGGCGTTCTACATCGCCAAGATGAAGTATGAGCATGAGGCCCGGCTCAGCACCCCGGGACAGCAGGTCGGCAAGCGCGCTGGCCTGGGGTATGGGGGCCTGGAGAACCGCCCCCTGGGTAAGGAGCCCACATCCTGGATCTGCCCCTGCTGCACCATGCCCTGGGTGAAGAAGGGCGCCAGGAAGTGTATGGGGTGCGGCAAGAAGACGGAGCCCATTGACATGGCGACCAACTCGGCCACCCTGGAGATGGCGGGCACGCACTGGCAGTTGACGGTGGATGACCAGGGCAATGCGGTCTGGACGGCGGCCCGGTCCGCAGGTGCCGATGGCCCTGATACGGACCGGGCCCGCGACCTCAAGCTCAGCGCCTCGGTGGATGTCAGCGAGCTGGCCACCGACCCGATGGCATGCGAGAACCCGGACCAGGCAAGCTTCTCGGACTTTGTCCCCTCCTCGGTCCGGGCGGTGATCAGAAACTGCCCCATGGAGCTGGACGAGGATTTCCTGACGGCCCCAATGGGGGAGAGGCCTCCATTGCCGGGCGACAAGGAAGAGGGCCAGGAATGCAGGGCCTTCCACCCGTCGGCGGTGAAGGCTTTCAAAATCCAGACCCGGCTCAACGCCACCACCATTGCCCAGGAGGAGGCCAAGAAGGCAGACCAGGTGGCAGCGGTGGAGCGATCCGCGGCGGTCCTCCACGAGCTTCAAGGAGGGGCCATTGATGGAGGAGGCGATGGGGGCCTACTCCTCAAGAATTTGGACTTGGACCTTTTCCGGGAAAAACTGCTGGATAAGCTGGGCGCGGACTGGGGGAGGCCCACACCGGAGCTCCTCCAGGCCCAGACCACTGCGGAGGAGGCGAAGGCAAAGCACCAGGCCAGACAAGCGAAGGGCGCCCACGAGACCAGAATGCTTGAGCCCATCAAGCCCCCATTCAGTGCGTGGCCTAACGAGGTCCGAGTTGCCATTGAGACGGGGGTCTTTGAGCCGACCACGGCATGGAGGGATTTCAGCATGGACGACCTCACGTCCCTCACGGACTCTTACCTCGAAGCCAAGGCGGTCATCTCGCTGGGTAGGAACCCCTTTCCGGCGGCCCTCCTGGCAGATCTGCCGGATCTGGCGGGGATCCCCATTCCAAAGGCGGGGGGCTCTGGTGCGGCGCGCCCAGGTGCCGAGGGCCCTGACAGGCAGCACCATCCCCCCAGCCTCGGGCTCTGGCGCGACGAGCTCAGGTGCCGAGGGCCCTGACAAGCCGTCTGCCACCCCAGGGGCCCTGGATACCCAGGACCCGGAGGTGCAGCTCGCGGTCCTGCGCTGGATGATGAGCAAACGGGTCGGAGAGGTCCGTATCTTTGCGGGCCGCTGGGTCCGACGACCGGGCCCCGTACACGTCCCGGACTGGGCCAACAACCTCACCAAGGTGAATCCGGAGGCGCTGGAGAGGGGTACGCATCCCAGGAACCACCAGGTGGGTGGACTCCCATGGGCCAGGTACTCCGTTGATGAGTTGAACCAGCAGGCTAAGGCGGGGGACCGACCCTACCCCGAGGACCTGCGTTCCATCTTCTGGGCGGCCCCCCACGATCCGGATGAGGACTTCCACTGGGCGCGCCAGATCTCGTCCTGGACACTTCCAGGCTTACTGGGGATGTTTGGTCACAGCTTCACCCTGCGCCAGCTCTGGGGAGTCTGGGAGTCCCTGCCACTGCTTACAGGGCCCTAGGCAGCGGGGCCCGAAGAACAAGGCCCAGAATCAGATCCGCCTGGAGGGCTGGGAGACCCTGAAGGAAGACGCGCGGTGCTTCCTGAAGGAGGAGGGCCTTCCATTTCCGCAGACAGGACCGGAGTGGCGATTGGTCTACCGGGCCATGGGCAAGGTCCTCGCGGCCCGGGCCTTCCTCACGGACACCCCGGCGGAGGTGATGCAGCTCCCGGTCCAGGACGTGGCGGACTCCAAGGAACAGATGATCCTCCGGGCGGTATGTGATGAGCGCATATCTGTCCCGGTGGAGAGTCTCCAGCAGTTCCCAGAGGTGTACAAGGCCCTCATGGACCGCATTGGAGGCCCGGGGGCCCTGGCGGAGGTGAAGGTCAATTGGCGTGGTGGGTCGGCGCAGTCCCCGACTCAGTAGCCCCCTCCATCTACCGCAAGCTCGGCTACACCAGCGACATGATCAAGCTGATGGGCCTTGACCCCTCCGCCCCTGGGTGCCGGACAGGTGCCGATGGCCCTGACATCCGCCCCAGGGGAGGAGAGGGCGATGAGGGGATCGTTTACCCCCCCATCACATCGGACAACGTCCACGGCGTGGTGGGCAAGGACTACCGGAAGAAGAACTATCCGGCGGAGACGAAGCATGTCTTCTGGGCGCACATGGAGTGTGGCCTGGTCCTGAGCTCCGTCACCCCGTGGGAACTCATCCCGAAGACCAAAGGGGAGACCCGGGGGGGCTACATGTGCAAGTACTGCAAGGGGTACTGGCGCGCCGGGGGAGGGGGCACCCGCCTCCTCCAGATCCGGGCCGGCAAGGCCATCCTTCAGCTGGTGCTGGACGAGCCGCCGGAGGGCCTGTACAACC
Organism: Effrenium voratum; assembly: GCA_963377175.1. NCBI lineage: Eukaryota > Dinophyceae > Suessiales > Symbiodiniaceae > Effrenium > Effrenium voratum. Next base: position 287,429 of record CAUJNA010003361.1, read on the forward strand.
GCTGGGTCAAGGAGCGGTTGGAGTTCTACCGCCGGGTAGAGCCCTCGGCCCCGCTGCGGGATGTCTCCGTGGTGGACCAGAAAGTCCCCCGGTTTAGGTTCAGCCACATCACCCAGACCGGCCACGTTTCAAACGCCATCTGGGAGCTGATTCTCCGGAATCCGGAGGCGGCGGCGCTCAAGCGCATTGATGACATTGCAAAGGGGGCCGTATGATCATACAGCACTGCGGCCATCCGGAACGGATTCGCAGCGCACCCCGGGGGGGACAGCTGCCGAGGGCGCTGATATCCCCCCCTGGGCACAGCACAGGCCTAGACCTGTACCAGGCGAGAAAAATTGGCGCGCTTGGGCTGGTCCGGGGTGCGCCTTGGCTCCCCTCCCTTGTTTGGTTCTTCCCTTTCCGGGGCGGCTCCCTGGGTCCCCCCCCCCTTTTTCCCCCGTTTCGGGATGGGCTTTCCGGGGTTTTGGGGGCTCCCCTGTTGTTTGGTTGGGGTTTGCGCCTAGGAATTAGGCTCCTGGCTCGAGTGGATCACGATGATGTGGAGGCCCCGCCTCCCCTCCCCGTTTGGAACGACCTTCCTTGGGGTACCAACCGCGTTCCAGTTGATTTTGCATGACCTTGGATTTGCACCAGTGCAGTCGGACGGGGAAATCCTCGTGGCGTGCTGCCTGGAATGGGTCAAAAAGGACCAGGTTGCCAACCCGGATGCGGTGGTCTTTGACCCGCGACCGTGGACACGAATCGTGGGGCTGGCACCTGACGGCAACCATGTCCTGGTGGCCTCGGACACCTACAACTTGATCCTCGCAAGGATACTCGGCTCCCAACCACAACCGCTGGAGGAGGCGGATTTGGAGCTCGCTACTAAGACCCTGCAACAACTTCTGTTTCGTGCGGCAGGCGCCAGACAATCGCACACCTATTCTCCACTGGAAATGGAGCAGGCCATCCGGGACCGCGAGGAGTGGATCCTCTCCGGATCGATTGAGGCCCCGGATGTCCTGGCAGTGGCCAACAAGTGGCGGCATTGGAAACCAGGGAAGATCAAAACCCAATTGCCGACATCCCAACGAGCGTTGGAACAGCACTTGAGGGCCAGGTGGCTGGAACGCCTCCTGGGCTACTTCATTCCTTTCCGCCACCAGATCCCCTACATGCACCAGGTGATGGGGGCCAGGGAGCTGGAGGAGTTCGGCCACCTATTTGGAGATGCCCGGTTCCGGACCATCCGAGCACATTGCTTGGCCTATGAGGGCATGCGCAAGATCGGCTTCCAGAACCTCCCCTGGACGGCCGGTGACGTCCGGCACCTCATGAACCAGGCGGTCACGCTGGAGGTCACCCCGGCGAAGCTCCAGAAGTGGTGGGGCACTTTAAAGTGGCTCTCCATTAAACTCGGCATGCTCAACGTTGACGAACACAAACAGCTCCTGGCAAAGCGGAAAGCCATCCAAGAGACGCTGGTGGACACCCAGGTCAAGCCACAACGCAAAGCGGTGGTTCCGACCCGGGCGATTGTTTGGGCCCTGGAACAAGGGGCAGAAGGGGCCCCCTCGGAGAACCGGGTCCCTGAATTGACCAAAGCAGTAGACAGGTACATTATGGCGATGGCCAGGTTCAACCTGGCCTGCAGTGCGCGCTTCAACGACGTGCAGCACACCTCGCCGCAGACGGTCAGGTCCACGAGCAACACCCTGGAGCTGCTAGCCTGGCAGACAAAGACCACGTCGGCAGTGGCCATCAAACGGAACCCGGTCCCGCTCATCGCCCCATTATTCTCTTTCTCGGGGGCCAGATGGTGGATCCCCTTGGAGAGGTGGTGGAAGAGATTCAGGGCCTCGGAGGAGTTTCGCGAGATGGACTACCTGATCCCCACGATCAACAAGGACAGGACGGGTTTCATCCCCCGCCCAGGCACCCCAGACAGGTCCCTGAGGTGGCTCAAAGACGCCTTGGGGAAGCAGGGCGCGCCAGCCAAGGATGTGGCTGAACTTTCGTGGTACTCCTTCCGGGTCTTCATGCCGGATTGTGCATTCCAGGCGCACATACCGAGGGACCAACGCCAGTACCTGGGAAACTGGTTCAAGGAGTCCACGGCGGACGTCTACACCCGAGAGAAGCGACACGTGGTGTGCTCCATCTGGGACCAGGTTCTCCAGAAGCTCCCGTCCATGCAACTCGAGGCAGGAAGGGCGGTCCGAGTCGACCTCGGACATGAGGACTGGGAGGACAAGGTGGAGTGCCCTGCCTCACCGAAGGCCTTGTTCAAGGAAGTCCCGGACACACCGCCCTCAAATGCCAGCTGGGATGTGATCCCCGCCGACAAGCCGGCCATCACCAAGGTGGCTGCAGATGAGGTGCCCCCGCCTCGGGGTCCACTGACGGTGATTGCCACCACGGCCCGAAAGGGTCCCACCAAAGCCTACAGCATGCACCTACTGGACACGGATGGAGTCACAGTGGGGTGCGGCTGGAGGCCGGGGCCGCTCAAGATTTCGGAGCTGGCAGAGCAGGATTTCCATGCTGAGCCGGAGATGTACCTGGGATGCACCAGATGCTTCCGGCATTTCACCTTCCCGAACACGTGGATGGCCGTGGAGCCCTATGCAGCACAGGACTCCGAGGCCTCCATCTCCCTCTCCTCGGACACCGACGAGAGCGTGGACACTCAGTCGGACAAGGAGGCGATCGTCCTCCCGGAAATTGAGTGAGGGGTGGATAGAGCAGGTGCCGAGGGCCCTGACACTCTTCCCCCCGTGCCTCAAGGCAAGACGGCAGGGGGAGAGGGCGCAGGTGCCGAGGGCCCTGAGACGCCCTCCCAGGCACCCCCCAGGGTCCGCAGCAGGACAGTTGCACGCACAGGTGCCGAGGGCCCTGAGATGCGACAGCGGGACCCCACGGCATACGGGGAAGGAGGACCTCCCCAACGACCAGCTCGTCCGTTGGTATTGGCAGCTGATGCGATCCGTCCGTTGGGAATGGCATCAATCCTACTCCCATCAGCTGCTGAGGGGAGCTGCCCAGTGGAGCTGGGCAATCCTCCCATTTTGGCACTAACCCTTATGCGGCAAAAAGGAGGCACCGTTTTGCGAATAAGGCCTCAGTAGCACCAGAGTGGTGCTTTGAAGAGTCTGGGCTAAAGCGTTAACCGCAGGTGGTCGCTTGTCTTGACTCTTCATAAGTGTCCACTTGGGCCACCATTTTGGCTCAAGTGGACTCTGACCTTCTGTCTTGTAATCTGAAATCCCGCCCACCCACACCATGGCGGTGCCGCCGGATGAGTTGGTGGCACCACCACAGGAGATTCCCGGAGTGTATGCGGACGCAGTGGCCAAGCTCCACAAGACCGCCAGGAACCTCATGGTCCTCAAGGGCATCCCGTGGTTCATCCAAGCGACGCTGTCGGATGAGGGTTTTGTCTCGATGGAGGACCTCGCGACCCGGTGGGACTCGCCCGACCGGGCAAGGGAGACGGCGCCGGGGGAGTTGGGCTTCGCCCCCAACAACCACCACTACACGGATGTGACCTCCCGGCTGATCGCGGCCCGTATGTTCCAGGTGGTTCACGCGGCTCAACGATCCATGGGAGTGGGGGCACATGCAACATCGGGACCCGGGCCGCACACGCCCGGGGACACGGCCCCGAATCTCACGGTCTCGTGTGAACGGGGACAGCTGGAGAGGGTTTGGGAGGAGAAGACCAAACTCACCAAACCCAAGCTGGCCCTGCAAGGAAGCGACCAGCTGATGAAGCGCCAGTTCAAGCTCTGCGCAGGAGGCGAGATCGGCTTCATCCCCATGAAATACCTGGTAAGCGCACTCCCGGAACCAGGAGAACGGCCATGGAAGACCGCCAAGAAGACCACGGTTGATGGCTGGGACCGGGAGGACGAGGTGGAAGAGCGGGGCGAGCCGAAAACTCGCCACCAACTCGAGAGGATGCACGCGGTGTTCCGCAACACCCTCCTTATGTGCGTCCTCTCGTTTCCGCAGTTCGGCCAGTTCGACATCACCCGGGAGGACCTGGAGAGCTGGTACGAGTGGTTCTATGGGGAGGACATCGGGGGCCGTTTTCCCCCGCCAGAGGACCACGTCCTGGCAATTGCCGAACGCAACGCATGGCGGAAGATTCACGAGCAGATGCACGAGGGCAGCACCCTCAAGGCGGCCATGCTGTCGGTCAGGCAGGACACATTGTTTTGGACACGTGAGGTCTATGAGAAGATCAGGACCTTTTCCAGGGGCCGCCCACAAACCAGGACATCCATGGACTACGCACCACCCCAGAAGGGCAAGAACAAGTCCAAGGGGAAGGGGAAGTCTAGGGGCAAGCCTGGGAGCAAAGGGAAAGGTAAGCCCCCCCAGCCGAACAATCAGGCGTCCAGGGGCGGTAACAAGCAGGCGGCCACCGATCCGAAAGGGAACCAGTTCTGTAACAACTGGATGCGCGGGCGCTGCCCGGGCAACTGCGGACGCACCCACAAGTGCAACCTCATCCTGGCAACGGGCCGCATCTGCCTGGGAGACCACCTCCCGCAGGACTGCCCGGGTTGACTAGGGGCGCTGACCCCGACCCCCCGGGAGGCCTCAGGTGCCGAGGGCCCTGATAAGGCCCGGGGGGGCGAGAGGGGGCGCAAACGCCCCAAGCAGGCACATGAGCCCCCTCCTGCAGGTGCCGAGGGCCCTGACACAGGGGGGGGACAGGCCAGGTGGCGGCCATCCTCGGCGGAACAAGGATGGGGACGGCAGAACCAGCGTGCACAACACCCTCGCTGGGGTCAGAACAACCACACAGCTGGCACAACGGCGGCGCCTCAGCCCCGAGCCACGGGTGCCGAGGGCCCTGAAACGGCAGGGACGGGACGGTTCCCTGCAGGTGCCAAGGGCCCTGACACGGGGGGCCGCGCCCAGCAGGCCCGATTGCCGGATAACTGGCAGCACACCGCAACGCCAAGGATCACGCCCAGGAGGCAGCCGATCCCACTTCCGGCGCCCAACATCATCAAGCAGGACCCGGTGGTTTTTTATAAGAGCTCGGTTGGGCTGAATGAAGGGGGCCAGCGCCTTTCAGCTACCCCCCTGACAAGTCCCACGGAGCCGTCACCGGGATGGGACATCTTCCCGTGGATGGAGAACATCCCGGAGCGTTTGGTACAGCGGCTGAGATGGACACAGGGCACATCACCCAAAGTTCCATCCAGTGGGCCCATTATTGTCCTGCTCTATGCAGGCAAGGAAGACCCAACTTCCTTGGACAGCTGTCTTCATGCCAACTACCCACACCTTTCCAGCATGGTGGTGGCGGTAGACATCCTACGATCGGGACCAAAAGGGAACCACGACATGCTCCAACCCGAGCTATATGGAGCTCTCTGCACGGCAGCAAAGCAGGGCCGAGTGGTCTTCATTGGAGGAGGACCCAACTGCAGGACATGGTCCATCCTGCGCCACATACCAAAACCGGGGGCCCCCACCCCGGTGCGAGGGCGCACTCGAGAGACACTTTGGGGCCTCCCACACCTGGACCAGGCCGCCCAGACTCAGCTTGATGATGACAGTATCCTCATTTTGAGGCAGATGTACATCACCAGCCTGGCAAGGGCCTCAAGAGCGGCGGTTTCTCTGCCAGGGCCAAAGTCCTTCTTGGAGCACCCGGAGGACCCAGTGGTGAGCAGCTCGCTGCCCAAAGCCAAGGAATGCTCATCCTTCTGGATCACGGAGGAGGGGCAGCTTTGGATGGAGGCAAACTCCTTGACAGCAATCTCCTTCGACCAGTGCCGCCTGGGCCAGCTGGTCAAGAAGGCCACTACGCTAGCCACGGATCTCCCAATTCAGGATTGGGATCAAATGCGGTGCACGCATCAGTCACATGTGGGCACCAACGAGTCCTCGACTCTTAGCAGATACCCTTGGGATATGATGGCAGGCCTGGCCAAAGCCATCGCTGTGTCACTCGCAGCGCCGGGGCACATCCGGATCCCCTCACAATTCCCGGGAAACCCTAAGGAACCACCTAAGGGGCGGGGGTCGGACCCCCCGGAGGGCCCTTCCCCCCGGGGAAAACGGGGACCCAATCAGGGAGGCGGTCCCTCCTCATCACACCAGGGCCCAAAGCCCGGAGGCAAGAATGCCCCGAAGCCCCGCCAGCACGGGCACATCCACCTTGAGGCAGACACCGTAAGCCCTCGTGGAACAATGAACCCAGACTTCCCATCTCCCATGCCCCCGATGGCCGGAGATGCGGAACAACTGGGGAAGGAAGAACATGGGGACCAGGTCCTGGACCGCCCCGAATGCCTGCCCGCTTTCAGGGTCCCACGCCTCATTGACCGAGTTGCGATTGTCCAATTGGGTTTCCGCTCACGCCCCCTGGGGGATGGGGGGGGGAAACCTTCCCCGCAAAGGCTCAACCCCCCCTTTCGGAGAATTTCCCCTTTGGCTACTTTGGGCGCCCTGATCATGACCCTTACCCGGCCTTGGATTGACAAGGTCCGAATGTCCCTGGCATCAGGTGCCACCACACACCCTTCCAGGAAGCCGACCTCGATGAGCTGCGGGCTATCCTGGGACCTAGGCACCTCCATGAACGATGCCCAGGGCAACCCTTCCTCCTGGACCTAGTTTCGCACTTGGCATCCCTTTCAGGTGACCCTGATTGGGAGTTCCCCCTGACACTGAAAGAGGGGGTCCCCTTGGGAGTCTCGGACCCTACCTTGACCTCCCCCGGAGTTTGGCCGACTAAGGAGGAGCTTAAGGGAGAAGCCTGGCTGGGGGAAGACCCCCCCCCGCCGGTGGCCCATGATAACTACCCAACGGCTGAACTCTTTGCCAGTGAAATCGAGGCAACCTTTTACGAGGAACGAGCCTTGGACATGGTGGACGGGCCCTTCACCCGGTCGGAGGCGGCAGAGAGGTGCCGCTGCAAACCGGAGGAACTTTGCCCGGGCCCCCTTGCGGGGATTGATGAGTCAGACAAGATCAGGACGATCTACGATGGCTCGAAAGGGGGAGCCAACGCACACATCCAGGCTCATACGGGGGAGAAGACCACTGCACCGATGGTTGGAGACTGCCTCCACGCCATCCACTGGCTCAGGACAGCGACGGACCACCAGGTCCGAGGGGCCTGATCGGGGCAGGGGGATGATGGATACCTCCGGCGGCCTGGGCGTCTCTCTGGGGTCGACACCCTCAGGGAAGGGACCACTCCCAGGTGCCGAGGGCCCTGATAGGAGGGCCCCCTTCCCCCCAACCCCCCCGGGCACGGAACGCCCTGGGGGGATCAGGGGGGAACCCCTGATGTGGCAGCCGCCGACACAGGGGGAAACCTTCATCATCCTCAAGGCGGATGTCACCAAGGCCCACAGGCGTATAAAAGTGCTCCCACGAAAGACTGGAAATACCAGGTGGCCTGCATCCAAAACCGGTGGTGGGTCAACAGAGTGGGCACGTATGGCATGGCCTCGGCACAACTGTACTGGGGAAGAAAGGCATCCTTGGTGCTCAGACTCTTGTACTACATCTTCCCTCAGGTGGACTGGCACTTAGTCTTTGTGGACGACTACTGCTGGGTCCTCAGATGCAGCCGGGCGGACTGGGACGCCACAGCCATCCTGGCTACACTGCTGGCGCTGGGAGTCCCGCTTTCCTGGAAAAAGACGGCGCTCTCCCCGATCAATACCTGGTTGGGCTTTGTGGTGGACCCAATCACGCCCTGTGTACTGCTGGCTCCAGTCAAACACGTCATAATCCTGGCCACTCTTAAACGGCTGGCCCAGGGGGACATCTTCACCAGCAAGGAGGTGGAACAAGCCCTAGGCCGTATTCAATGGGCTACTTCGGCATGCCCATTGACGAAACCTTTCCTCCAGCCCTTTTGGAGCTGGAAGAAGGCCTGCACCACTTCGGGCAGGCCACCGAAGCTGGTTCGTGCTCTGGCCATCCTTTTGGGGAGACTCTTCAACCAGAGGTTCCCACTGGCATCTCCGTTTGCTCCCACACTCCCATGGACGGGGGCATCTGATGCGGGAGCTGGCAGACAGGCAGACCATGCATGGGTTGGTGGTTGGTGCTCGGACGTGCCCAACCCCGACAAGTCCCGTGTGAAGTGGTTCCAGCACAGAATCACACCGGAGGGCGAGCCGTGGGCCTTCACTACTGGGGACCCGCAGCGGGCGATAGCGGCCTTGGAGCTCTTCGGCCTCCTCCTTTTGGTGAGGGCCGTTCTGCTTTGTGCAGCCGGCTCGGCTTCTCACACTAGGATCCTGGTTGCTAGTGATAACCAGGGAAATGTTTTCTCCCTTCTTAACGATTCCACTCGCAGGATGCCCAATGCGGCCATCCTCATGGAAATTGTGTTAACGCTGCATGACCAGCAGGTCATGTTGGGGCCGTCGCATGTGAAGCGCGACTTTAACACGTGGGCGGATGAACTTACTCATCCGGACCCGCAATTTCCGACTGAGAACCGGGTCTTCCCCTCAGTCGAAAGCGAATTGATCACACTGATCTTCGCTACTTTCCTTCCTCACCCATGATGCCGGGAGGGCATCCGGTGAGGTGGGAGGATTCCTCCCTCGCTGTGGGAGTGGCATCAATCCTACTCCCATCAGCTGCTGAGGGGAGCTGCCCAGTGGAGCTGGGCAATCCTCCCATTTTGGCACTAACCCTTATACGGCAAAAAGGAGGCACCGTTTTGCGAATAAGGCCTCAGTAGCACCAGAGTGGTGCTTTGAAGAGTCTGGCTCTCCTTTCGACTTCTATTTTGGGTGAGCGGCCTGGTGCCCTTTCCTCCTGCATAGGATCCCGGAATCTCCACAGGACCCATGGACCAAATGGAGACTTGGCTTTGTGGATGTTTGAAACGAATCAAAGGCGTGCCTTCGTCCACCACTACGTGGGAGAGGGCATGGAGGAGGGCGAGTTTTCCGAGGCGCGGGAGGATCTGGCGGCATTGGAGAAGGACTACGAGGAGGTTGGCATTGAGACGGCCGAAGGGGAGGGCGAAGAGGAAGGTGCGGGTGGTTTTGAGCAGCCTTCCTTTTTGGTTCGGGCATGACTGTTCCAAAGGATTTTGAGGGGGGGAGAGTAGCGCCTCCAAACCAAGCAGTTCAAGTCTAAAGAGCCGTTTTGATTTGACACATAAAGCATCTGCTTCCGGCCGAGCACGTCAGGCTACGGTGATGAGTTCTAGGCCGTCTCTGAGCGACAGGCCTCTTTGGAGCGCCTTGAAAGCGGCCGGCCATGATGAAAGTCCATTGTTGCTGGTCGATACTGTCACTAAGAGATGTTCGCTCTCCTTGGCAAGCAGCAAGGGGTTGAAGATGTCGCGTGATGTCGTATGCTGGCAACAGTGGCACAGATCCATCGTCTTCGGGGGTCAAGAACCAGTTGACCTCTGTAGTGCGGCGCTGCGTGGAATTGGGGAAAAGGCTTGGAGGAAAAGCTCGGGCTGGGTCGATCTCAAGCTCGAGCTTCGGGACAAACCACGGGTCCAGTGTTCAACAAAATCGTGATTTGCACCGATTGACAGGGATCGCTGGCAATTGACAGGTGGTGTCCATTGTTTTGGAGGTTCCAGATTCTGGACCTGGCTCAGAAACACCGAGTTCCTTTTTTTACTTGAGTCAAAGTTGTTGGGTCTGCCATTTTGGTTGCACCTCCAACGCCACGCTTTTTGGGCCATCCACCCACCTGGTCCCCTCAGCCTCTGCAGGCGAAGGCGGAGGCGGCGCCAGCGCCGAGTGCGGCCGTCGCCGCCGCGGCGGCGCCGCGCCGCGCCAAGGCGGGCCGAAGTCTTTGGCAAATGAAGGGGAGCATCAAAACACCGGGGGGAGGGTGGTTGTGGTGGTGGTGGTAGTGGTGGTGGTCTGGTTGGAGCGGAGCTGTGGCAGGGAGCTGAGTATCCAAATTCGCCTATCAAAGGAATGGGAGCCTTTGGGAGCTACCGATGGGAGTGGTTAAGAACATGGTAGGGGTGTTTAGTTGTTTGATTTTCCTTTGGTTTCCCTTTGCCTGGCGGTTCCCTGCCGTTCCCTTAGAGTTTAGGGTTTTAGTTGGTTTGAAGTCCTTGACTTTGGGAAGCATTTCACTAGTTCTGCCCTACAGATTATAGTGGAAGGAACCCAAAAGCCCACCCATTTGTAGAGGAAGTGTTTTTTTTGGATCGCCGCCTTTTTGGGGTTCTATGCTTTTTTTGTAGGGGAAGAATAAGCCAGGTTCGTAAATCCGGGGTCGACATGGTCGACATTTACTCTACTCATTTTAGATTCAGGTGTGTGACATGTCATTTGCTTTGATCGACCTGGTGCGCAAGCGTTCAGTTTCACCATTCTTCCCGGTGGGTTCCCAAGGTCCATCGCCAAAAGGTTCCTTTTGCCACCAGGCCCATTGATCAACAAGGACAAAGATTGCTACCAACTGTCAGCTCTAGGCGTCCGGTGCCGCTGAAGCATCGCTTCCCGGAAGTTACTGTGCGCTGGCACAGTGGACTCCACTCCAACTCCATATTACACATCCAACCACTAAGCCCCACAAGACAAAAGGTGAACGACTCCACTCACAACTCAATATGCACATCCAACCACAAAGCCCTACTAAAATTGCGGTGACTCACCTGGCTTCTCTTTTTGGCTCCACTTTTCGCAGTTCTTTGGGCGCCTTCGAACCGTGGGTGGTTCTGTCGATCGCCTTCCGCTGGTTTGTTCGCCCTCGCAAGGAGCCGCCGGAGGAGGATGAGGTGCGTGGGGGGCGAGAGACCTGGCCAGCGCAGGGTGTGGGTCAAAAAAATAAACCAGGAATGGGACCGCGGGGTCTTTGGTCCATGTTTCCGTTTACCAGCCCAGTCGGAGTTCCCTACTTGTGAACGAAGGCATCGGCTGCGCGTCCCCCGCTCGGTTTTCATGGTTGTTGTTGGGAACCATTTTACATTTTTGCTTATTGCAGTTGAGTGGTTGAAATCCCACCACCTAACTGCTAAACAAAAACATTTTTTTGCTCCCCTTCCAACGTCAACCAAGACCAGAGGTGTTGAAACCATAGCGTTTGTTGGTCTCACTATGTCTCTCTCGCTCCCTGAGTTCCGTTTCGGATGTGTACTTTTGGGGCCGGACCTCCACAGGGAGTTCTGGGCGCAGAGGTGCCAGCGGAGCCGTCCTCGGCGCCCTTGCGCCACAAGGCGAGATGCGGAGTCGATGCCTCGCGGGATTGGCGGACTCGAGATCGTCGGACTCGGGTGGGGTTCCTGTTTTTTTTTTTTTTCAATGATAACAATAATAATATGTGTTTCCTCTTTTCTTCTTCTTTTTTTTTTCTGAAAACGATCTCATCCTGCTGAAGCGGAAACTACCCCTCTCTAAATCAACCCAGAGTTGACAGTACCTAGTGTCAGGGGTACAGTAAACTTCAAACAGTGCTAACCAACAGAATGGGCTTTCACTCCAGCACCTTGTGATGTGTGGGTGTGTGCGTGTGTGTGCTTTTGTTTTTCTCCGGTGGATGTGGGCGCGCAGGTGTTTTGTTTTTTGAGGGTTTTGGTGTTTTGGTGTTTTTGTTTTCAATTGGGCACCGACACGCCATTTTGTGGAGGGTTCCCGTGGTTTTTGTTTCAAAGGGAAACCAACAGGAAAACCAACAGGGTGCCCCCCAAAAAAAAACACCCACACCCACACATCACATGGTGCTGGAGTTTAAGCCCATTCTGTTGGTTAGCACAGTTTGAAGCTTACTGGTGTACCCCTGACACTAGGTATTGTCAACTCTGGATTGATTTAGAGAGGGGTAGTTTCCGCTTCAGCGGGATGAGATCGTTTTAAGGGAAGTTCCTCAGATCTTCCGACGCAGAACCCTTTACCAAAGGCCAACAACCGGCGCCAAAAAACAACACAGTCTGAGGGTTCTTGTATTACACCCGAGGATTACACCCTTGGGAAATGACCCTGGTTCGAAATAACACGGCTTTATCCGGACATGTGCCTAAATGGGGTCAATACCCAGTAGGTGTATCCCAGGGTTGACTACAAAAACCCTTAGACACAGGCAATTTCGCTTGGGTCTTCCTTCAACATAAGCGCAAACAAGTGTTTCCCCCCCTCCCGCAATACGTTTTTCCTTCTTTGTGAAGAGCGTTTTTTTAAGGGCTTGCTGGTGCGATAGCTAGGGAATGATCGAGCCCGGCGTTCCCTTCTAAGGGAAACCGGAAGGTTTATGGGGTGCATGTCCTCATCCCCGCCGAGAACCCACGAGGTTGGGTCTTCCTTCAACACAAGCCCAAAAAAGGGGTAATCTCTAGGGGAATAACAAACATGATCCCAATAATAGTAGCGAGTGGGAGGAAGCAAATCCCATGAAGTCCCAATGTCCAAAGAGGATCAGTGGCGCATTCCCTTCGTGAGTCTTCCATTAATGACTATCCCAGTCGGGTTGCTCAACCCCGAATGCCCGCAACTCTTGGGGTTATCCCAGTCGGGTTGCTCAACCCCGAATGCCCGCAACTCTTGGGGTCGCCCTCTTTTTCGACCCGCCCATTTTCTGTTTTGGGTGTGGCAGCCATTGAGGAGCCGGATGCTCTCCTGGCACCCTGGGCCGGGGGGCCTGAGTTCCCAATCGTCGGGTTCCTGTTTTTTTGTTTGGTGGCTTTTAGTTGGTTTAGTGGCTGGGTTGCCAAATTGAACCACTTTTGTGGGTTTCGTGGTTGGGTTTCCACATGAAACCCACTAAAAGTTCAACTTTCAGCAGGTTGGCTCATCTTGTTTTTGGATTTGCGGAGCCCTAAAAAGAGGCGTGTCCTTTTTGTTTCGTTTAAAGCCAACCTTGAAAAGGTTGACTAAACAAGACAGATGAATTTGTATCTTTCTTGGAGTTGGTGCTCTCCTGTGCAGGTGTTTTCCCTTAAAAGGCCCTCTGGTGGGTTCAAATGTTTGTGGACAGGAGGAACATGGCGCAAAGGGTCACGCTGCGGAGCACTTCTTTTTTGAGAGCCCGGAGAATGGCAACCCGACTTCATCATGTCCAATGCTTTGGTACATTTTGCTTGGATGTTAGGACTAACTTTTTGCCAACTAATGAGTGTTCCATTAAACCACTAAGAGTTAAACTTTTAGCAGGGGAGCAGAAAGCAACCGAGAATGGGCAGTTTGCCAGGGAAGCCAGCCAACACCGCGGTTAGTCAACTTGGAGAACCAGCTGTTCAGACACAACATGCGGAAAAAGGAAGGAGCTCGTCCACACATCTTACGAACAAACACCAAAAACAAAGCGTAAAAGCAATCTAGTTAACACCACGCACCCCCCCAACAAAAAAAACAAAAGAAACAAAACGGTAATAATAACAAAACGTACCAATAATAAACCAACCAACACCTCCGCCTTCGTCCGCCTCCGGTTTCCCGTTTGGCGTTTCGCCTGGAGGCGCTGGATGCGGGGGAGGGCTGGGGCGGCATGCGGGACGCGTTTCGGGTGGCTCTGGAGGCGGGGGGGCCGCGGGTTGCGTGCAGCGAGGGTGCCAGGGCGCCTGTTGGGCGCCGTTCGGTGGAGGGTTTGGGAGGGTGGTTTTGGTTCTTGCAATCCAATAGTTATTGGCTCGTCTTTGTTTGGAGGTGGTAATTTGTTTTCTCCGGTTTTGGTACGTTTTGAGGGAAACTGACAAGACAACCCACCATCGTGGTGGTCCCCTACACAAAGACACACCCGACTACCAAACAGGCCACGAATTTTCGAAACTTTTCAACTGGTGCCGGTTTGCTTCAGAGTGACTTGTGGCTTCGTTTCAAGCAGGAAGCCACAACTTGGGTTTCCCATCCCAATGCGACCCGGAAAGCCACCCGCCCAAAAAAAACAAATGAAAGGTTATGCTCAACACCCCCCCTTCCAAAAAACATATGAAAGGTTATGCTCAACTTACAAGGTCAGCAATGGGTGTGTCTTTTTGTACGGGTTCCCTTTTGGCCTAGGGAAGCCAACAGGAAATCATGCTTGGGTTCCCCTATTTTGAGACAAACCCAAATAGACAGCCGATTCCAACCACCCTGTTGTCCAGCGAATTGGTCAAATGGTGCGTCTTGGATCTAAATGAGTCACTGATATCCATTGGCAGTGCTCTGGCGTAGAGAGGCAGTTCTGACCGGGTTGGACCATGGCCTGGCTCCAGATTGGGTCCAACTCTAGTGAACTCTACGGCGATTTGGGTTGGATCTAGTAAATATACAGCTCAGACTTTCTTTGGCCGGTCCACCCAGGAAGCGAGGGGAAGACCGGTGCTTGGCGATTTGCTCGGATCTTTGGACTTTAACCTTTTGGGCTGGATTTTCCCAATTGCACCCACAAGTTCAACCTTTGCAGAGGGGTCGTTGCAGCAACCAAGTCCAGTGCCATTGTTCTCCACACGGCCAACTAGAGGGGATCACTTATCAACTTATTCACCTGAAGGGTGGTCTTTTAAGACTCCTTTGCAGCAACATGTAAATAGCCAGAATGGGGGGTCCAGACGCTGGTTGGGCAAGCCTTTAAAAGGAATCTAAATTTTCCCATGCTCTCTCCAGGCTGCAGATGCAGCGCCGCCAGCAGCAGCATCCTCATCTGCTCCGGTCGAGAGCGCCGGAATGCTGTCGTCGATGCCCGGTGCCTCGCTGTTTGCCAGCAGCTCGGCCAGCCCGGCCGACGCAGCTGGCACGGCGGGCAGAGGCGGTGCGGTTGGTGAGGCATGGAGCGGAATGCTGGACACGCTGCGGGCAAACTTGGGCACAGAGCAGGCGGGGGACCACAAACAGGATGCGACGGCATGCATTGCGTTCGGCAAGTGACTAAGAGAGGCTTTTGCTTTTGTCCAACTTTTTGCTGGCGATTTCGCTGCAGCTTTTGCAGTGCTTTGCTTTCTTGATCCTTCCGTTCGGACGTAATCAGGCATAGGTTTAGGCACTGGTTTGATGAATCAGGTCGCAACTCCTGTGCAGGGAGCGCTTTTAGTGCCCTGAGTCTGCGCCACTCCTCCCAATCAATTCTGAAGACTTTTGAATAGACCACTGGATTTTGCAAGTCGAAGCCAGATCACTCGTTGGTTTTGGCTTCGACTGTTGTTGACTACAGCCGGCGCAGGCTGCAGATGCAGCGCCCCCGCTAGCAGCAGCATCCTCATTTGCTCCGGCCGAGAGCGGAGGAATGCTGTCGTCGATGCCCGGTGCCTCGCTGTTTGCCAGCAGCTCGGCCAGCCCGGCCGATGCAGCTGGCACGGCGGGCAGAGGCGGCGCAGTTGGTGAGGCATGGAGCGGAATGCTGGACACGCTGCGGGCAAACTTGGGCACCGAGCAGGCGGGGGACCACAAACAGGATGCGACGGCATGCATTGCGTTCGGCAAGTGACTAAGAGAGGCTTTTGCCTTTGTCCAACTTTTTGCGGCGATTTCGCTGCAGCTTTGGTGCTTTGCCCTTTTGATCCTTCTGGTCAGGCGTGGTCAGGCATAGGTTTAGGCACTGGTTTGATGAATCAGGTCGCAACTCCTGTGCAGGGAGCGCTTTTAGTTCCCTGAGTCTGCGGCACTTCTCTCAATCAATTCTGAAGACTTTTGAATAGACCACTGGATTTTGCAAGTCGAAGCCAGATCACTCGTTGGTTTTGGCTTCGACTGTTGTTGACTACAGCCGGCGCAGGCTGCAGATGCAGCGCCCCCGCCAGCAGCAGCATCCTCATCTGCTCCGGCCGAGAGCGGAGGAATGCTGTCGTCGATGCCCGGTGCCTCGCTGTTTGCCAGCAGCTCGGCCAGCCCGGCCGATGCAGCTGGCACGGCGGGCAGAGGCGGCGCGGTTGGTGAGGCATGGAGCGGAATGCTGGACACGCTGCGGGCAAACTTGGGCACAGAGCAGGCGGGGGACCACAAACAGGATGCGACGGCATGCATTGCGTTCGGCAAGTGACTAAGAGAGGCTTTTGCCTTTGTCCAACTTTTTGCTGGCGATTTCGCTGCAGCTTGGCAGCGCTTTGCCCTTTTGATCCTTCCGTTCGGACGTAATCAGGCATAGGTTTAGGCACTTGTTTGCCAATTCTATTCAGCATTCATGCCCTCAGGAGATCCTTGAATTTCAGGGAGAAAGTGCCCAAACATAAGTTTGGAGCTCCTTTCCCAGAGTCACCCACGCTGGGCGCACTCCTCCCATGAACTCGGACGATTTCTTCAAACACTGCTTGATTTTGCATGTCGAAGCTGCGGATTGATCATCGCTTGTTGGTTTTGACTTGGACTGTTGTTGACGACAGCGCAGGCTGCAGATGCAGCGCCCACGGCAGCAGCATCCTCATCTGCTCCGCCCGAGAGCGCCGGAATGCTGTCGTCGATGCCCGGTGCCTCGCTGTTTGCCAGCAGCTCGGCCAGCCCGGCCGACGCAGCTGGCACGGCGGGCACAGCCGGCGCGGTGGGCGAGGCATGGAGCGGAATGCTGGACAAGCTGCGGGCAAACTTGGGCACGGAGCAGGTGGGGGACCACAAACAGGATGCGACGGCATGCATTGCGTTCGGCAAGTGACTAAGAGAGGCTTTTGCTTTTGTCCAACCTCTGCTGGCGATTTCGCTGCAGCTTTTGCTGTGCTTTGCTTTTTCGGGTTCAGGTGCTTGTTTGATCGATCAAGTCGCAACTCTGGCTGTGCAGGGAGGGCTCATCCCTACCAGTAGTTCTATTATTAAGCGTTTACGTCGTCCAATCTGCAGCTGGAAGATCGCTCGTTGGTTTTGACCTGCTCTGATGTTGACGACAACGCAGGCTGCAGATGCAGCGCCCACGGCAGCAGCATCCTCATCTGCTCCGCCCGAGAGCGCCGGAATGTTGTCGTCGATGCCCGGTGCCTCGCTGTTTGCCAGCAGCTCGGCCAGCCCCGCCGACGCAGCCGGCGCAGCCGGCACTGCTGGCACTGCCGACACGGTGGGCGAGGCATGGAGCGGAATGCTGGACAAGCTGCGGGCAAACTTGGGCACGGAGCAGGCGGGGCACCACAGAGAGGATGTGACTGGCATGAGGGTGGTCGAAATTCCCAAACTAGGAGTGGCCCCAACCACTCTTGGTCCCTTGAATTCTCAAACATGTCTGCCCTCCATGACTCCGCTTTCAATTTCAGCACGCGTTTAGTACTGGCCAGGAGGCTTTCGTATCGCCAAAGTCGGCTGTTTCCTTCGTTGGCGCGTTGCCCGGGTCCGAAGCAAAAGCCGTTTGAAGGGCCCAGCTCGCATATCCACCACACGCACACACAGCATGAGCCACATGGCTTTGCTACTCTCGGCATGTTGTCCAGCCTCGAAAGCTGATCGATCACTTTGTATTTCTGTTCCCCCTTGGGGCAACTGACGTAGGTGTCCTTTTTGGTTGTTTTGGTAGAGAAATAGATAGCGAATCCTGGTTTACCTGGTGGCTTTTTCTCATCGACCAGGGAAACCCATCTACTTCCAACCTAAAAGGACGCCTTTGGGCAACAGAGCCATCTTACAAAAGTTCGGGCGCACCTGGCGCGGAAAAACACGTGGGAGAACTCACCATGATGACGCCATCCTGGTCCATCTGCCGGCTGGGAGAGTCCCGTGGACAATTCTCTCTGTTTTCAGAGAACACACATGTGGCTGTGGTTGTCAAAACCACGGGATTTTGGTTGGGAGGTGAATTCACCACGCATTTTAGAACCTTTTTTAGTGGTTGGATTGGGTCCCGTTTGGCTCTGGGTCAAAACTATTATGGGATCCCATTTTGGGGGCCTGGTGCACCACCCATTTTAGAACCTATTTCAGTGGTTGGATTGGTTGATGTTCACTGGGGGATGAACCGAAATTTGGATTTTGAACAGGCCATGGCCATTGGGGGGTGAACCGGACCTCCGGGTCCCCTTTGGCTCGGTGGTGGCCTTTGGGGTTCTTTCTTTTTTAGGTTTTTCAGGAGCAGGTGAGTTAAGGTAGTCATAGACATATACTATAACATATGTAAACCCAAAAAGATGTTGAGCATGAACAAAGGAGGATAATACAAGTGAGGTTGACCCTGATGAACATGAACATAATAGTGATCGGCAGGGATCCTATATGGCAGCGAAGGAGAGCCCTTCTTGCCCCCTGGCCACTGGGTCTGCCGGACGGGCAAAGTGAGCGATGCGCGCAGGTGAAACCGTCGGCTCCGGAGGGCGACGGAGGCTTTGGGCACCAGACGCCGTGTGCCGCGAGCTTGAGCCCTTACCCTTTTGCTCGCCGGTGGTCGTTCAAGCAAGCTTACTGGGTCCAGCGAACGGTGCCCGCTCTTTTGCCCTGTGTTTGGTTGGGAGGGTTCCCCTACTAAAATAGACGACAGAAAAAAGTCGGGTACCCTTATTCTAACCTCTCAAATCTGGTGGACCTAGCAACGTATGAAGACCCTGGGGAGTTCTTTGCGGGAAGTGGAGTTCTCAGAGCTACTTTCCGGGCTGTTTTCCCTCACCTCGCCAGTGCTTGGAAGGGAGCCGTGACTCGACTCGGGAGCTGGGGGTTCTCCGAATTTGCTTTTAAAGAGGGAGCAGTTCAGGAGCTACCGGGAGTTCCGTAAAAATACGGTAAATTGGGTTTTCTTCCTCTGTTTCCCTTCAAAACCAACAAGAGAGGCGGTACCAGCTCAAAAAGCCGCCCATTCTGCAGCTCTTCACCAACATGTAATCACTTTTCGCGGGATCCTCTTTGGTTTGAAGCGACCCTCATAGAAGCAACCCACCAGCAGTTTCTGGAAATTAACTCAATTTTCCGGACATCCGTGTTTTTTAGGCTACCCCGAACATGGAGTGGTTTTCCTGGGAAGCCAACTGATTAAATCCCTATTTTGACAAACACACACACACACACACTTGAACAATCTGCTGGCTTTCCTATGGGTAGCTTGTTTTTGGGTCCCCTTGTTTACTGGTCCCATCGGGCACTGACGTTTGGTTGCCCAATGAAGGCTGCCCAATGAAGGCTGCCCAATGAAGCCAGGGAAAAAGAGGGTCGCCCTTGGCTTCCACTTCTATAGGTCCAGTAGTTGCCTTTCTCACCCAATTTCTTTGTTGCGGGGAGGGCAAGCCCCTGCTGAAATAGACTACAGAGAAAAAAGGGTACCCTTATTCTAACTGGAGGACCTAGTTTTGCGTAAGAAGTTGTTTTTTTTTTTTTTTAAATGCCATTGAATTGTTTTTCTCCTTTTGTTTCAATCGGCATCTAATGCTTCTGTGGTTTTGCAGCTCCAAACATGGCCTAATTAACATCCATAGACTTTGCCTGAAGTGGGCGCGGCGGCATCTAACGCTACAGGAATCTTTTCTCCTTATCATCTTTTGCACTGGTCGTTGGCTCTCACCGCAGCCATCCGTTTGGTTTTTTAAACGGCATCAATCACCGGGACTAGGTTTATCAGTAATGCACTTTCTCACCCCTTTTTAGGTTGGGAGGGTTTCCTACTAAAATAGACGACAGACAAAACAAAAGGAAAAATTGGGGTACCCTGACTCTAACCTCTCGACTGGAGGACCTAGCTAGGATCTTTTCTCTTTTCGTTTTTCCGCACGAACGGTGCGGTTGGAAGGCGCAGGCGCGGAGCGTGGCCGCTTCAGCAGCCGGGGGCGCCCAGCGAGAGTGTTGCTTCGGCCGGGGGTGACCTTGACTGCTGGGCAACGGATCTCTAGACCTTTAACTTTGAGGGTCCAAGACAAGGGGAAGGTGGGCCGCAAAGGCGGGAGCAGGACGCCGGAGGGATCCCTCCGGAAGTTGGATACAGTTGCAGAGGTGCATTTTGCCAAGGGCTGTTAGGACTTGAGAACTTTTTGCCAACTAATGGATTGGTTTTCCGGACTAAACCACTGAAAGTTATTCACTTTTGGCAGGGGAGCAGAAAGCAACCGAGTTTAACTTTTTGGAAAATCAAGTTGGGTTTTCCACTAACCCCCCAAAAAGTTAAAAACTTTTTGCAAGGGGGTCAACCCGCAGTAGTGCCCCCCCCCCTTTTGCTCTTTTTTGGGAGAGGCTGGGGAGGCTTCCCCTACTAAAATAGACGACAGGAAAAAGGGTACCAACTTCAGACACAGGGTGTCGTTTCGCTGAACAAACTAGCACTTGGCAGGTACACTGAGTGCTAAAGTCATCTGGGATTCGCCTCCGTGAACCTCTCCCTGCCCTTGTTTCCAACGAACATACCACCCCAAGTTCCAAGGATATGGGCGCGTCTCGAAATCAGGGACCAAAAACTGGTTGGGCTTGCCATTGGTTTCCTTGAAAAGCTTCCAAACGCGCTTCCTTTAAAACCGCCGTCCAAATTCGGGGCTGAACATTTTGAGACAGACCCATGCCGGTTTCGGTTTCCATGGGTGTGTGGGGGTTGATCAAGATTCGGCCCCCAAATGACCCTCGGCAACTTTTCCCAGTGGGACATGTCGTCTTTTTGGTGGTTTGCCCCAACGGTCATCCCACGTAAAGTACCTCTTGATCGTCCTGAAAAAAGCACAAACAAGTTGGCTGCCCCAAACACACACACACACACACAGCCTCTGATCAAACTTGCTGGTGCTCAGTGAGGGAATGAACCGGGTGCCCTTAAAGTACACTGCAAGGGGATGGTTTCTTTCGGGTCATTCCGTTTCTCATTCCCTGCCTATTGCACCAAGCAAACATCCCGGCGTGTCCAGATCGCAGGCTGGGTGCCTCCCTCCTTCTTCGCCTAGAGCGGCGGACCTCCTTCGTCGGCTCGGATCGCAAACCCGGAGCTGCGGCGGAATCGTCAGGATTTTGAGGGACACCACTCCATGTTAGGGATGGCACATACCCCTCTCTGGAAAAATCACAAAGGGGTATGTTTCCGTGGATAAGAGGAAACCTCCGATTCCGGAAAAGAGAGATGAGCAAATGAGCAGATGAGCACATTCTAGGTCCCCCAGTAGTGCCCTTTTATCCTTTTTTTTGGGGAGGGTTCCCCTACTAAAATACGCTACACCAAGATGTTGGTCCTCTTATTCTCACCTCTACTGGAGGACCTAGCAATATCACTCACAGTGGCCGGTTTTGCGGGGGCCGTATCGGCCTAGAACCCAGCCAGCTCTGGTGGATGAGCTGCGCATGCTGACTGCCGGTGTTTCTTCGCGAGAGTCCGCGGTGAGTGGCAACACGCCGCTTGTCCCTGCCAAAAGGCAGCCCCGGGGTTCGGCGAAAAAAGAAGCGGCTTGGTGGCTGGGGGCGCATGATGGGGGGTGTCTCAATATGCCCGACACCTGAGGACCATCTTGCATTTTTTTCTTTGAGATATTCTCTCATGCTTTTGGTGGGTTTGTTTGCCGTCAAAGTGCCCATAGAGCTGCCAATAGATGGAGGTTGCAACTCCTGTGACTGTTTTCGTGGAGAACCCTGGCTGAGGCAGAGAAAAACGCAAACTGGCCAGAGCTTTACGCCATCCACAAAGCAGCTGGAAGACCTTTTTTTTAGGAATCAATTTCATGTCAGGCCTGCATCCACTCTCTGAGTCTCTTGCATCCAATGTCCAAGTCACGTGCTTGAGGTCTGATAATTGGCTGGGTTTGAGTTGCACATCGCCGATGCCGCAGGCAGGACAGCTCCTTCAAGCGCTGTCAGAGCGCCTTGGAAGTGTGTGGCTGCCCCAAAAAGGAAGAAGCAGCGAGAGAGCTCTCCACATCCGATGCAGACCCAAAGTTTGTTCCATGCGAGCGAAAAGCGAGGCCGTCAGGCAGCTGAAGCTTTCGATCCCCGTCAAGTTCTAAAAAAAATATGGAGCCTGCAAGAAGACGCGACGCTTGCTCATCTCGCCAAAAAGCAAGCTCGCGCCGTCCGGACGAAAATACCTTCTTCTGATTTCTTCCCTTGGAGGGGGGTGTTGATCTTGGTGGCAGCTCCCTCAAAGCCTTCGCCTCATGGCTTTGTCCTTCGTGGCCGCGCGGCCCGGACCAACCTTGAGCGCCCGAGAGGCGCGATTTGAGGGGGGGGGACTGGTTTCAGTTGGGACCAAAGTCGTCTTCCATTTGTTTAAGAAAATGGTTTGTTTTCCCCTGTTGGTTTTAAAAGGAATCGATCACTGCTAGAAATATTGGCTATTTTTTCCAGCCGGGCTTCAGCAAATGGAAGTCGCGGAGTTTTGGGCTAAGGATCTTTTTCGGCGGCAAGCCCAGGCATCCGGTTCCTTAGAGACTTAGGCTGTTAAGGTTTTTCGTCGCTGAAAGTTTGCGTTTCCATTTAACCCACCAAAAGACCCTGGATGAGTCACAGCGTATGGGTCACAAGCCACATGGGTGTGTCGTTTGTTAGGTGGCCCCCAAAATGGTACCCTTTAAAACCACAACAAAGGGTACCCTAAAAAAACACTGCCATTTGCTCCCCTACAGTTCAAACGGGAGGAATTCCCAAAACCCACAGGATCGTTGGTTCCATGTTGACTGTGGGGAGCAAAGCCAGTTGCTTACTTTTCATTGGCCCGGCAGAGGCTTTGTAGCCAGGCTTTGGCGGATGCCACATTTTGCTCAGCCCGCTGTGAGCATGTCTTGTCCATTTGGTCCTCTAAAACAGAGCAGTCGCTTTTAGGCCACCTTGTTGGAGAAATGTTCCCCCGTGCAAATAGAAGTTTTTTTTCTTGGAAGAAAGCAACGCTTCTCCCAAACAACACACAAAGTTGACCCCTGCCTCCATTTGCTTAAGAATCTTGTTTATTTCCCTTGCTGGTTTTAAAAGGAACTTATCACTAGTGGACATATTTGGTTCTTCTTCCAAAGTTGACCCTTGCCATCCACTTGCCGAGCTCCGGACAAATTGGGTTCTCTGGGAGACCGAGCACTCGTCCGGAAGGCTCCGCGCACTTCCGGCCATGCGGGTGTTGAGGACGGCCGATTTTTTTCGGGAAGGGTTTCATGCTTGGGTTGGTCTCGCAACAGGGGGACCTCCCATTTTGGGGGGTGTGGATTTGATCCCCCAAAAAGATACCCTCGATTGAAACAGATGGATCTAGGGTTTCTAGGAGTGTGAATGTTGGGAAGGGGTGTGAAGGCCCGAAAATGGTGGTTTTCCTGTTGGTTTCCCAAAGCCACAGCCCCATATTTGGCTGGTTTCTATTACTTAGGGGTTGATCCCTTGTCCATTCTTTTCAGCCGTCGTTCTTTTCAAAAGCCGATCGCGATTTTCCCAGGGTTTTGGGTGGTTTTCTAGCAAGAAGGATCCCTGGAAAGAATGGGGAAGTTACCCCTAGAGGGTTGGTCTCTCAGCAGGGCGACCTCCGAAACGGGGCGGGGGGGTGGATTTGCTCCCCCAAGAAGATACCGATGGAGACAGATGGATCTATTTCCTTCTGGCTATTTCGCAGCAACGCAAGGAGCCAACAGGGGTTCACCGTTATGAAGTCGTTCAGGGGAGAATCACACGAAGCGTCACTTTTCCTAGAGGGTTCCAATTCTGTTTCTACCGTTCACTGCCCCAAAGGGGAGAACGAGGTACATACCCTTTATGTGGTGGCTATGTAGTGGCAGTACATCCCATGAAACCCTGGGATTTGATACCAGCGTCACTGAACAACTGGCTGCCGCTGAAGCAACAGAGTCTTGCTGTTGAAAATAGATTAATTCAGAGCAAGAAGATGCCGAGGTGCTACTTTTTCGACATTCGCTCTTAGAAGGGATCAATAAAAATGGGCTGCAACCTGGTTCAAAGTTCATAGTCTTACGTGATCATGAGGTTCTGAATGTTCGAGTTTCAAATCGTATTCTCCTACAATCATAGGCTAAATCTGGTTTTAGGTCACCCCACTGCCCCGTTCTCCTTAGGCCCGGGAAAATCTCTGGCGATCAGCTCGCCTAAAAATGTGTTTGGCTCTCGCTGAAGCAGGGGGGCCCTTTTGTTTTTATGGTTTTCGACGCGCATAGGTGACATGGCCGCAGACCAATCTCACACGATCCGAGGCATCTCGAAGGGACCCCTGGTGATTTTAAACATCACCTGTTTTGGCCAGTTTATATCGAGCTTATCTTGGCAGGGGTGATGTTTCAAGGGGAAAGATCCTCGGACCCCAAAATTGTGTTCTTCCTTTGCGCCTCAAAAGAAGAGACGAGCGACGCATATGTTAGGGCACCCTCCAAGAAGGTGTTTTTCTTTCTAGGTTTTCAGTAGATTCGGTTCCCCTGCTAAAATAGACTACACAAACAAGTTGGCACCCTTGTTCTAACCTCTCTACTGGAGGACCTAGCTTTGGTTTTTTCTGAAAAGCTGCAACCGCTGGATGAGCCACCCGCCATTGTCGCCAGGACCGTGCCGGGTTCGCCTGCGCCGGCGCCGGCGCCGCGGTTCTGCTGGTGACTTCGTTCCGCACCAAGTCGAGGCCGGGTGCGGCTTTTTTTTGGAGTGGTGGTTTCCCTCTATTTTGGTGGAAAAAGCCATGTTTCAAATGCTTTTAAGGAGCCCTGCAATAACAAACAACAAAAATGACTGGGGGCGGGAAATGGGGGGCTGTGATATGGGAAGCTCGGCTGTTTTTGAGGCTCGAAACCCGGGAACCCCCAAAAAACGTGGTCACCCTTTAAGGGTCTGTTGAACGAACCACAAAATGGGGGACATTCGTAAGAAACACGAAAAAGAATGGGGCTTCTAGAATGGCTGGTGTACATTTGCTCTTTGACTGCCAACCAGAAGGGGTCCACCATAAGGAGCACAGTCATTTTGGTTGTTTGTTTTTGCAGGGCTCCTTAAAAGATACATTTTGCCACATGGTTTTTTCAACACCAAAATAGACCAAAATAAAGGGAAACCACACCATTTACAAGGCAATGTTCAGGTGTAGAATGTAAGGATCCCTGTTTGGTTGGACCTTTTTTTTTGGTTTAGTTTTATTTGTGTCAGGCGAACCGCGAAGCGAAGCTTCGTTGTGTTGGCTCGGTGGATTTTTTTGGGGCGTTGAACCCCAAGCCAAGGGTAAATGGGAAACCACCTGGACCCTAAACCACCTACTTAGTTGCCCAAAGCCGACCTTTTGACCTTTTGGTTTTCCCGTTTTGGTCCAGTTTTGGTCATGGCCCCAAAAGGTTAACCTTTTGTTTCCAGGTCCTTTGGGCAACTGAGCCTATCCAAACCGCCAATAAGAGCGAAGCTGAATGTTTGGTAGACGCCTCTTTTTCTTTTTCTGGGTTTACACCTCACCCTAGTTCAAAGGACACATTTATACCTAGCCTCCCTCGACGAACATCCGGGGCACCAGAACCTTCCGTCAAGAATGGGCACCAGCAAATGAGGGCTTGCAGCCGAATAGTCCTCGGAGGTGTCGTGTCTATTTGTGTGTGTGTGTGTGCGTAGGGGCGCGCACGCGTGCGTGTGTGCGTGTGCGTGTGCACGTGGACTGTAATCAACTCAGAGCATGATTCAAGCAAACATCAACAAGGGAGTATCCATAAATGAAACGACACTCGTATAATGAAGTATCCATGAATCAACAGTGAATGTCAACAAGCATGGACCCAACACACGTGAATCCATAAAAGGCGAACCTACCAGGGCCAGACCCTTCCAGACCTTTTCTCCTTTTTTCTGGTAGGGCAAGGGGCTTCTGAGTCGAAATTCAGATATAGTTTCGGGGATTTGAACCCCTGGCTTTTGTAGAGGGTTGATAGGAAATGCCAAACAAATCCAAAACCACCAAATCAACCCACATGATTAGAATTCAAAGCTCATGGGGTTTTCTCTTTGGACCACCAAAACAGTCCAGGACCCTTCTTCAGCAAAGCTGAGGTGGGTCTTGTTTGGGGACCCCAACTTGGTGGTTGTCTCTTTGGTTTGCCTTTAAACCAAACCCAACCACCCTTACAACAAACCCCCCAGACGAAAGATGCAACAATATAGCAACTACCACCCTTCCTGAGCGAAGCTTCCTTGTAAGCTCAACCAAAGAAGGGTTTCCCTTTTACGCCTCTAAAAAAGAAGGTCTGGGGATGCGGCTTCTGGCCATGTTGAAGAAATCCCTGCCACGTTCAAGTAATTACCCCGGCACGAGACCCCAAACAGTGATAGGCGGCGGTCACACGCTGCAGAGTATTGTGCGGTCTGCGCCGCAAAACGGCGGTTGTTGTCAGGAAGCATAATTTTGCGGTATTTGCGCGCACATTCACAAAGACAAGGACACGGCCTGGAACAGACACGCGCAAGAGAATGCAGCAGACACGTGTCGAAGCCAGCGCCATGGTCGTGTGTGCGTGTGTTTGTGCGTGTGTGTGTGTGTGTGTGTGTGTGTGTGTGTGTGTGTGTGTGCGTGTGTGCGTGTGTGTGTGTGTGTAAGCATCACTACAAAAGGCAAGATGTGTTTGTTTCACCAGAGTGCCTGAGTTAGTGAGTTAGCTAGCTAGGTAGCTTCTTCCTTTGTTCTCGATTGTGGCGCTGTTGCTGTTGCTGTTGCTGTTGCTGTTTTTGGGTGGTACCATCGAGACGCCGTCGCAGCACACAAGCATGCCCAAAGAAAGGGAAACAAGCTCGCGCGGACAGGGCGGGAATCGAGCCCCGGACCTTTCGCCGGAAACCCGTGCCGCCGGACCACGAGACAAAACCCCCACGGTCCCCGGAGCCGCCAAAAAAGCAAAAAAATCGAGTTTGTGCGAGCCTGCGCAGTCGAAACGCACTTCAACATCAAGCAAGACCAAGAATCTGCGGTAAATACCACGCGAAACGCTCGCGGACAGAAGTCGCCAACTCACTTCGTGCGAGCCCAATCGAAACGCATTTCAACATCAAGCAAAAGCACGAATCTGCGGTAAATACCACGCCAAACGCTCGCGGACAGAAGTCGCCAACTCACTTTGTGCGAGCCTGCGCAGTCAAAACGCACTTCGACATCAAGCAAGAGCACGAATCTGCGGTAAACACCACGCACAACGCTCGCGGCCAGAAGTCGCCAACTCACTTTGTGCGAGCCTGCGAAGTCAAAACGCACTTCGACATCAAGCAAGAGCACAAATCTGCGGTAAATACCACGCAAAACGCTCGCGGCCAGAGCGGGCACCTCAATCTGGCACCAAGGCCTTTTCTCTTGCCGTAAGACCCCTTAGTGTAGACACACTGTTTGGGGAAAAAGCGTCTCTCAATGGGGATGCATTCTGGGCCATGACCCCTCCCCGAAACTTCCATTTGTTTGAGAATATATTGTATTTCCCCTGTTGGTTTTAACAGGAATCGGTCACTACCGGATATATTTTATATATTTGCTCATTTTTCCAGGGGCGAAACCCCGTCAGCAAATGGAAGACAAGCAAAATAATCACACTGCCTGAAAGGGATCTGGCTCCGAAGTGGGGGTTGATGAATAGGGGGTCAACAAAAAGAAACAACATTATAGATATATATATATATATATATATATATTCACGGAACGGACATGGCCCTCGCTCGCTCGCTCGCAGGAGGCCTCGCCCCCGGAGCCGCGTGGTGGCGTGTGGCCAGATCCTGGACCGCTCCGTGGAGACGGAGGCCCGGTTCGGCTCGGACGGTTTTGTAGGGCGGCGGGCCGTGTGCTTTTAGGGCGGTGGCCGTTTTTTTTTTGGTGTGTGTGTGTGTATGTTGTTTTTTTCCCCTCTTCATGTTTTTTTTTTGTCCCGCTTTTTTCATTTTTTTTTGTGTGTGTGTGTGTGTGTGTGTTGTTTTTTCCCCTCTTCATGTTTGGGGCCCAAGGTTTCCTGAAACAAACCACCAGCCACCTCCCCCCCCCCCTCCCCCCCCCCACCCCAGTCCTCCTCCTGCGGCGCCCATGGCCCCATGAGCCATGGCTGTGCTGCGCGTGGTGCGTTTGTGGCTGTGCGGTGCTGTGCTGTGCTGTGGTGTGTGGCTGTGCGTGCGGTGCTGTGCTGTGCTGTGGTGTGTGGCTCGTCCTGTTCTGTTGCTGTTGCTGTTGCTGTTGCTGCTGCTGCTGTTGCTGTTGTAGGGTGTCTGTTTGTTGGGGAGGTGTTTGTCTGTTTGTTTGTTTGTTTGTTTGTTTGTTGTTTGTTTGTTTGTTTTTTTCTCCCCCCTTCTTTTCCCCCCACCCCCCCTCAGTTTTTCAGTTTTTTTGCCACCCCCCGCAGCCATTGGGTGCTGCGGTTTCCCCAGCCCCATCGCGCGCGCTGCTGCGCGATGCGGCTGGCAGGCCTTTTCATTTTAGGCACTTTTTTCCTCTGTGCCCTTTTTTTTTTGCTGCTGTTGTCATGCTCAGCTTCTTCATGGCCTTCATGGCCTTCATGGCCCGCCTTTCTTTCTGTTGTCTGCGGCGGACCTCTTTTAAGGCCTCCTGGGAGCGCCTTTCTTTCTGCCCCACACTGGGGTGCGCCACCGCCTTGTAGGCCTTCACCCACGCGGAGGAGGATGCCTCCAGCGGAGGCATCCTCCTCCTCCCCTTCTTTTTCCTCCTCCTCCCCTTCTTTTTCTCTCTTTCTCTCTCACCCACCCTACCCTCGAGCCAAACGGCGCGGGTACTGTTGTTGTTGGTTGTTGTTGTTGTTGCTGCTGTTGTTGTGGTTATTGTTGTTGCTGCTGCTGTTGCTGCCGTTGTTGTTGTTGGTGGTTGTTGTTGTTGTTCTACTACTACTACTACTACTACTACTACTACTACTACTACTACTACTACTACTACTACTACTACTACTACTACTACTACTACTACTACTATCCCAAAAAAAGGGGGTCATTTTCAGAGGACACTCCACTCCCTAAAAGGGGTAACCAACAGAAAGGGGTAGCCAACACAACAGGGGGTGGAGTGTCATGAAAAAAACCCCCTCCTGGTTTTTGTTCCCCCATGCACCTGACTGCTGGCACAGGTCAACCAAACCGTTCCTGGGATTCCCTGGTTCCCTTCAACCGCCCCAATTCCTAACAACCAACCTGGTCTGGCAGTCAGGGGATTGGAGTGAAGGCAGGGTTTTAATGTTTTAATCTACCTGTTTGACTTTTTTACTTAAGATCATCCCTCCCCAAAAAGAAAGATTGCGCCCAAATATCCCACGTGACGTGCGTGGACTCTTTTGAGGTTTGAGTGGAGCAGAAGCTATCTGAGGCTTCTGGTGGAGAGTGGACTCTTGTTGGAGCAGAAGCTACTTGAGGCCATTGCTGCAACGTGCCCTCTGACTGCAATGTATGGCTCAATCAACACGTAACAGTGAGCCAAACGGTGAGGGTCCCATTCCGCCAACGGCTAGGTTGGGCACTACAACACACACACACACGCACTACCTGCACACACCCACACCGAACTGTAAACATAGCACTAAGCTGTAGAAAAAGCGGTTAGCTGTAGACAAAGCAACTAACTGTAGACAAAGCAGTTAGCTGTAAGCGCAGCAAGAAGCTGTCAACAAGGCCGTTAACTGTCAACACAGCAGAAGACTGTGAGGAGAGCCGTTAACTGTAAACATAGCAACTAACTGTAGACAAAGCTGTGGCCTGTACACATAGCAATGGGCTGTACACAAAGCCGCTGACTGTAGACATAGCAATACACTGTACACAGAGCTGTCAACTGTAAGCATAGCAGTGAACTGTAGACAAAGCTGTTAACTGTACACATAGCAATAAACTGTAGACAAAGCCGCTAACTGTAGACATAGCACTAAACTGTAGAGCAAGCTGTTAACTGTAGACATAGCAGTAAACTGTAGACAAAGCTGTTAACTGTAACCATAGCAATAAACTGTAGACCAAGCTGTTAACTGTAGACATAGCAATAGACTGTAGACAAAGCTGTTAACTGTAAGCATAGCAGTAAACGGTTAACAAAGCTGTTAACTGTAAGCATAGCAATAAACTGTAAACAACGCTGTTAACTGTAAACCCAGCAGTAAACTGTAGACCAAGCTGTTAACTCTAGACATAGCAATAAACTGTAGACAAAGCTGTTAACTGTAAGCATAGCAATAAACTGTAGACCAAGCTGTTAACTGTAGACATAGCAATAGACTGTAGACAAAGTTGTTAACTGTAAGCATAGCAATAAACTGTAAACAAAGCTGTTAACTGTAAACCCAGCAGTAAACTGTAGACCAAGCTGTTAACTGTAGACATAGCAACAAACTGTAGACAAAGCTGTTGACTGTAAGCATAGCAGTAAACTGTAAACAAAGCCTTAACTGTAAACACAGCAATAAACACAGCAGCAGCAACTGCAGCAGCACCCTCCACCACCACCACCACCACCACCACCAACACAGCAGCACCACCACCACCACCACTGCGCTGCAATGGCCCCTAAGAGAGCTGGTGCGCCTGGCCGGGCTTACCCCGTGGGGGCACGAGCCCGCGGGGGGGCCGGCCAGGGGAGGGCTGGCGTGGCGCGCATTGTGCTCTGGACCTTTGTGCCAGCCTGAGATTTTGGCTGCGCAATGAAGCAAGCCACTGACAGAGAGAGGGCCATATGCTGTTCTGACTGAGGCCAGGGTGGTCCACGCCATCCTCAACCACCTCCACGTGGACCACCTGTTGCTGCAGGACTGACTACACCAACAAACAACACACACACAGACTGAACCCCCCTGTGCCAGGAGCGACTGAGGGCAGGTGACCGGCCCAGTGCAGGGGTGATTGCGCAGTTGGCTGGGATTGGCCTCTGGCCTCTGCGCAATGTTCGGTACTTCTGGATCCCCAATCTCCAAGGGAATGGGGATCCACTGGAGATTGGAAGGCAGCTTTTTTTGCGGCCTCAGGGCAGGAATCATGTGTTGGTTCCTGCAGGGAGAAGGTGGGTCGTTCAGGACTACCTTGGGGCCTTGTTTGTCCCCCGTCTTCTGCCCATTGTCTTGAGGCTGATGCAGCCCTTCTTGACTTGGGAGTGGCCTCTGGCCCATGGGGGGGCAAGGCGCTTTCTTTGCTTGGTCATTTATAGGCTGCACCAGTTCATGCAAACGCACTGGTCAGCTTGGGTCCCACCTCAGGGCATATATGGGAGCATTTTGGGCCTTGAAACCTTGATTCTAGGCTGTTTTGGGCCCGCAGAAGGCTTCCAGCATTTGGAAGAAGTCACCATTTTTTTGTGGGCAAAAAATTTTTTTTTGGCCCAATTTGGCCGAATTTTGGGAGGTGAGCCCTTGCCTGAAAGCAGTTTCCAAGCACTTTAAATTGTAAAAAAGACAAAAAATGCAAAAAATCCTTGCAAAGTGTGGAGCATTTTCTTGTAGAGCTTCAGAAATGATCGAACACTTGGGCAGCATACAGCTTGCACACATTTGCAAAACTTGTAGAGACGGTTGCACCCTCTACCTTGCACTTTCCACTCTTTCTCTTGGTTTTCCTTGCTGTTCCTTGCCTTTCTCCCTTGTAGTTTCTTGCTGTTTCTTGCCTTTCTTCCTTGTAGTTCCTTGTTGTTCTTTGCCTTTCTTCCTTGCTGTTTCTTTGTTGTTTCTTGTTGTTTCTTGCCTTTCTTCCTTGTAGTTCCTTGTTGTTCTTTGCCTTTCTTTCTTGCTGTTTCTTTGTTGTTTCTTGTTGTTTCTTGCCTTTCTTCCTTGTAGTTCCTTGTTGTTCTTTGCCTTTCTTCCTTGCTGTTTCTTTGTTTCTTGTTTCTTGCCTTTTTTCTTGCTTTCCCTTGCTGTTTCTTTCTTCCTTTTCTTGTTCCTTGCTTCCACTTGGTGTGTGTTGGGGTGTGTTTGGGGTGCGTGTGGGTGTGTGGGTGTGTGGGTGGGTGTGTGGGTGTGTGGGTGTGTGGGTGGGTGTGTGGGTGTGTGGGTGTGGGTGTGGGTGTGTGGGTGGGTGTGGGTGGGTGTGGGTGGGTGGGTGGGTGTGTGTGGGTGGGTGTGTGGGTGGGTGTGTGGGTGTGTGGGTGTGGGTGGGTGTGTGGGTGGGTGTGGGTGGGTGTGGGTGGGTGGGTGGGTGTGTGTGGGTGGGTGGGTGGGTGTGTGGGTGTGTGGGTGGGTGTGTGTGGGTGGGTGGGTGGGTGTGGGTGTGTGGGTGTGTGGGTGGGTGTGGGTGGGTGGGTGGGTGGGTGTGTGTGGGTGTGTGTGTGGGTGGGTGTGTGGGTGTGTGGGTGTGGGTGGGTGTGTGGGTGTGGGTGTGTGTTATTTTTTGGCTCCCCCTTTTTTCAAGTTTTTTTGTTTTTCCTTTTTTTTCCTGGGGGTTGTGTGGGGGGAAGGGGGGATGTTTGTCGAGCGTTGACGTTTTGTTTCAATCCCAACGAGGGAATCTTCTACAGTCCATGCGAGAATCCAAATGAGCAGCTGACAAAATGGCTTGGTAATCTATTGTCATTTTGAGGAGGACGTGCGGGGTGGGTTTCCCGCAAAAAAAAATCACGTGCAGGACCTAAATGTCCCATGTCCTTTTGCAACAGTCCAAATTCGGGTAGAGGGTCAGGGGCATAGGCTCCGCCAGAAGCCTTTTGATTCTCATAGGTTTTGGTAGACCTTTGACTCATACAGGGAGCCATGAGCCAATCGGCCATATGAGGAGAATTGACCATGGGAGTGGGTCAAAATTAAACCACCAGGGGGCCGCAGAGTTTAGTCCTTGGTTCCATTTACCTTCCCCAGACTTAGCTCCCTTTTTTTATTTTTGCTTTTTTGGGGTTCCCGTTGTTTTCCACTAACCAAGCAAAAAAGGTCTCATTTTTTTGCCGGGGTCCGATTTTGCCAGCCGAGTTACCTGGGTTCTATTTTGGGGTTAGCCCATGTTTGACCCCTTCGCCCTCTCTAGTTTCGCCTTTTGGGTACCCATTTTTGACCCGTGCGCCATATCTTTTTTTTCGCCGAGGAGCAAGAGAAGAAGCCTCCCAAAGAGCAGGCGGTGTCCAAGTCGCACTCCAAGAAGGCGGCGCGACGGTGAATGATAAAAAAGCTACGGCAGGTGTGGAGCAGCCTGGAAACGGGCGAGGTCGTTCCGACTCACTTCCTGGGTTCATGAACTTTAAACTTTTTGGGTTTGGACCATTTTAGTGGTGAATATAGAGTTTGGACTTTTTTTTGGCCATCCACTCAGCAAGTGAGGTCCCCCGATTTTCAGCTTGGACCCCTTTTTTGGTTGGGAGATTCGGTTCTCCTACTAACATAGGCTGCAGAAAAAAAAAGGGTAGCCTTATTCCAACCTCCTAGCAGGAATATTCGTTTTTGAGGGTAGCCTTTTCAGGTCGGTTTGAAGGGAGGCCACGAACACAGACCCATTATATGAGTGCCGGCCGCTGAACTACAGAAACACCTGGCTGGATGAAGACACCCTTCAATATGGAATTGGGGGAGGGGGTGACCCCGGAATTCCATGTATGGCGCAATTTTCCCTTCATGGGCAATACTGCAAGGGGGATGCAAGCCCGTTGGATTCGGAAAGTAGGCCCCTTCAACACCAGGTTTTGACTACTCAGTTGCTGTGATGGGAGAATCGAGCAGGGAAGTTGTCGCTTTTTCCCCCGGACGACATTATCTTTCAATAGTTTTTTCCTCGACCAGATTCGACCTTTGGAAGCAGATCGCTTGCCGACATGGTATTTTTCTGTGAAAAGCAGCGTTTTGCATGTGGGCTTGCCGTGAGAGAAAGTCAAAACCGACTGTTTACTACCAAAATGTGTGTGCTTCTTTGAGGGAGCCTTTTAGGGGTTGGTTAGAAGGGAAACCAAAGCGAAAACCAACATCCCCCGTTTTAAGACGCTCCCGTTAGTATGTTTGCAAGCAAAATATACCGTCCGTGGGTCGGATGTTCTTTTGTGTGCTATTTCAAATAGTTGACCTCTCGCGGGCACGGATTGACTCCCACCCCGCAAGAGACCGCAGCCGCGAAAAGTGGACACCACAAAGAAGCCCTGTCCTTTTCGGTTTTTCGCCCGAACTCCCGGGTTTTCGGCCAGGAGACGAAAGACCTGGAAGCGCCGCCGGCGGCTTTTGTCGCTTCGTTCTTCGAATTCGCGCGGTTCAATTCGGTCAAGTTGGATGAAACCATGCAGTCTATACTTCCATTTGGTGAAGGATATTTCTTATTTCCCCTGTTGGTTTTAAAGTGAATCTATCAATACTGTTGTTTTTTTCAGGGGGCGAAAACGCAAAAGGAGGTATACGGTCAATAGGACATGGGCATCGCAGGCTGCGGCATGTTACAAAGAGTGAACCACGGGTATCGCCTGGCTTGCCCCAAGGGGGCCTGGTTCCAAGAGGAAGTTGCCATGACAACACCAGTGAAGCTTCCATTTGCGGATTGGTTTTGAGTTTCCCTGTTCAAGGCCTTTTTATCACTGGACATATA
The DNA here is from genome assembly GCA_963377175.1 of Effrenium voratum. Lineage (NCBI taxonomy): Eukaryota > Dinophyceae > Suessiales > Symbiodiniaceae > Effrenium > Effrenium voratum. The sequence continues at coordinate 321,586 of CAUJNA010003361.1, forward strand.
TTCATCTTGCCCTTCACTCGCCCGGGCCTGAAGGATCAGCGGCCGCCGGTTTTGAGTGGCTCGTCTTCTTTTGGACGGTACGCCAGTGATGTCTAGGTCCCCCTGCGAACGGTGCCCTTTCTTTTACCCCTTTTTTGGTTGGCAGGGTTCCCTTAGTAAAATAGACCACGTGAAGGAACTGCACCCTTTGCAGGGTTCCCCTCTGTGGTGATACAACTCTCCATGTGCTTGTAGTTTGTTCGGCTGCCCCCTTTGGTTGAGAAGATGAATGCTGAACATGGGGAATGGTCAAGACTGGAATTCATGTTTGGGCCGAAGGTTGTTTTTTTGCAGGTTGAGCACCGAACTGGTCACTGGAAGCGTTCCAGGTGTTTCTCAGGGCGGCACCCTTGGCGCATCGGAGTGGGAAATGTTTCGCTTGCCAGGAGCGTGTCAAGCCCGCGTTCGGGGCCCGGATTTCTGGTGTTCTGGTCGGAGTGGCAGGCGCCAAGGCCTGAAGTGTCTCTAGCAGTGCTTCAGGGCTCCTGCGCGGTTTCTCCAAAACTTCCCGAGAATTAGCTCCTCTTTTTGCTTTTTTGCTTTTTGGGGTTCCCTTTGTTTTCCACTAACCAGGCAAGAAAATATGTTTTTGCTGGGGTTCTAATTCCAGCCTAGAAAAGTGGGACATACCTTTTCCTCTCGGTGTGAGCATCACCTTCGGGTATTTTGGGTTTGCGAATGGACATGTTGACGCGCAGGTTCTGGGCAAATACAAGTTGGCAACCTAGACCTCTGCAAGTTTTGGGGGTGTGTCTCAATACAGCACCCCCCTCCCCAAATCGTGGCTTTTCCCTGGTTTTCCTTTGAAGGCACTCAAAGAATCTTAAATAAAACAAGACTGACAGGCCCATATATGGGTATGGGTCAAAATTACACCACCAGGGGACCACAGGTTTTAGTCATTGTTTCCATTTACCAGGGTGCCATTTTTTGCACCATTTTTGACCCACAGGCATATAAATCCCGACTTTTCGTGATCCGAGAGATTTGGCGTTTAGTGCTAGGTCTAGAGGTCATGTCATGTCTCAACTTCCTTGGCTCTGCAGGGGTTCTCCAAAAACTGCTCCCCACACCGGCTGGATGCCTCTCACACCGGAAAGGCCTTGCTTTGGGCGAATTTTTTGGTGGGAGTCCCCTCTTGGCGAATTTTTGGGATGGATTTGCACGGGCCAGAAGAAGCAGAGATCCTCACCTCAGGCCGTGTTTGTTTGGTTTGCTCTGGGCCCCATGGGCTAGACAGCAATCTCCTCCGGTGGACTATAGGATATTTGTTCTTTCCGCTGTTGGTTTTAAAAGGAGTCGATCATTACTGGAAAGCGAAACGCAAATAGAAGTACTGGAAGGTCATTTTCTCACTTTCTGAGTTCCTGGACTCGGCCTGCAGAGGACTTAGCAAACGGTGGGGCTCATTCTGACCAATCCACTCATTGCCAGACTTAGCCTATCTGTTTGAACTTTTCGCCTTTTGGGGCTTTCAACATGTTGTCTTTCAGCCAAGTCTAAGTCTGGTCAAGCTTGAACGATCGAGTGTGTCCTTCTTTTTTTTTCTTCCTTTTTTTGTCCGGCTGGCGGACATGCTTGACCATTCCCATCTCTAAGATCTCGTTTTACAAAAAAAAAGAAACACGGCGAAGGTGGCTTGCTGAAACCAGCCATCCGGTTCCTGAAGTTTCTAGTTGTAGTTGTTGGTTTCGCCATGATTTCCAATATGGGTGTGGCTCAAAGTTAAACAGGGGGGTTACGCAGGTTTTGGTCCATGTTTCCATTTACCAGGGTTCCATTTTGGTACCGTTTTTTGAGCCATAGTTATATTTGCCCACTAAGCGTCAAACTTTTTCAGCGGGTGATCTTTCCTCTTGTGGAGTCACGGGGTCTTGTTGGACTTGATTGTTTCGCCGCAAATCCGTCCGTTTCGGCACACAAGCCCACCCCAGGCTTTGAGGGCACCGGGTGACAAGCAAGTCGCGAAGCGCGGAAGGTGCACTTTATGGCTATTTGCCTGGATCTTTAGACAATTTCACATTTTGGAAAGTCGTGGATTCTCCATTGGACCCACAAAAAGCCTAAACTTTTTGTCTGCAGAGAGATCAACAGCAAGCAAGGGAAATAGACTCAGACTCAGACCATCCTTGACCTTTAATCATGCGACTCACCCATTGTGACCTTGACATTGGGAAGACATGTCAGCCGGACTCCGCAAGCGGGCAGTATCCATTGGACCCACGGGAGAATGGGCTCGAGCGCGATGAATCTGCAGCGATGCTGCCTTCTGTTGTGGCTGCCGGCCTTTGCCCAGGTGCGGCCTGTGCAATCCCGACATATCCCGACATGTTAGAAGTTCCCCCCCCCCAAAAGCCAAAAGGGGGACCAAATGGGGAAGGTACCAGGCCTCCTTTCTTTTGGTACCCACTTTTGGAGGGGTTGACCACCAAACCACCAATCCAAACAACCCTGAGTTAGGGGAACCCCCTCCTTAACCACCAAACCACCAATCCAAACAACCCTTACTTGGGGAACCCCCTCCCATTTTCGGGTGTCGTTTGGGGCATTCGCCTCGTGAGGCAAGCGTCGGTTTCTTCCACCTGGCCTCGCGATCTTTGAGTCCTTTGAGTCCTTTGAGAGGGGTTTTCCAACCTCGGCCTCCGGGGCAAATCGGTGGTTTTCCCCTGAAGGGCAGGGAGCCCTGAAGGCCAGGGCTCCTTAAACTTACCTCTTAAAAACACAAAGCTTCTCTTAACTTTTTGGGGGTAACATGGGCTAGATGTCTGTAAAAGATGAGAACTTCCCCAGGGCTGAAGTAAAAGATCTCCATCTTGCAACCAGTTGAAACATGTTGCTTTTTCAACACCAACATAGAGGGACACCACCATTTACAAGGCAACGTTCAGGTGTATACTGTAAGGATCCCTGAAGGGTCGCACCATTTTGCCCACGACTGGATGAGTGAACAGAACCCGCGGCTGGATTTTGCTTTCCCCACCGATCTTTTGAGGATCTTTTCAAAAAATTGGCTGGATCCAGATTCACGGATGTGGGTATGGGTCAAAATGAAGCCACCAGGAATTGGACCGCAGGTTTTAGTCCATGTTTCCATTTACCAGGTTTCGATTTTGGGACAAAATGGCGCCTTTGTAAATGGAACCAAAGACTAAAACCTGCGTAACCTTAGTTTTTGTGTTTTTTTTGACCCACACCCATGTGACGCGCTCATCTTACTTGTTTTTTTGGGAAGGACGACTTAGAAGTCGCCGGAGGACGCATGAAGTGGATGGTGTGACAAGGTCCCCCAGCTAGGTGGCCTTTCTTTTACTTTTTTTTGGTTGGGAGGGTTCCCCTAGGAAAATAGACTACGGAAAAAAGGTACCCTTATTCCATCGAATCTGGGTGAATTACAACGACCTCACACGACCTCACCCCAAATGGTGCTTTATGTGGGGAATATCCCTCCAACCGCCTTATCTCAGGCTGGTGACATATTATAATTCACCCAGATTGAATTGGTTTAGCATTGGCGGAAGAACGCTGGTTTCGGTTTGGTTCAGGGGTGGCTCCGGGTTGAGGGGGAAAGCTTAGGTGGCTTCGGGTTGGCTTGTCTTGGGTTCTCTGGCCACCTGACGAGCTGTTTGGAGCAATTAGAAGTACCCTCAGTTGTTCAGTGGCACCCTTTTTCCCCCTTTTTTTGTGATGACTCCCCCACTAAAAATGGTCTTCCCTAAAAAGGGTTGCCTTTTTTTTTCCAGGGTCACTGAACAACTGAGTACCCCCACCCATTGAACCGTATCGGCGACCGGGGTCCTTGCACCTTGCCCAACTGAGTCCAGTTTTCCCCAGTGGCCGTAGGTGGCTTCTAGTTGCCTGGCTTGATCGGGTTACACATGGACCTGTACGACCGTGTTGGTGGCTAGGACCTTCACTAAAAGTCCCCTGGTTTGGAAAGAACATTTCAATGTAGAACCTGGGTTATCCCTCAGGATCTCAATTTCCGGGGTCATGACCTTAATTCAACCTGCTTGGATCCTCTACGTGGGGTTTGTGGTTGGGTTTTCCAGAGGAAAGCAAAGAAACCAAACTATCGCCAGCCATTTTGGCTGTTCGAGAGAACAACCTGCGACCAATGAAGCGAGCTAGGGGGTCGTTGCGAATTGTATCCAACACCTTCCTTCTATGTCATGTCATGTGCTTGCCATATGATCAGTTTCAGGTGTCCAAACAACACCTAGTGTTTCCTTCTTTCTTTCTTTTTTTTGGGAGGGGGGGGGGCCGTGGTTTTCCTTTTGGCTCTCCTTTTAAAACCACAAAGCAGTGGGTACACTTCCTCCGAGCTTGGCACCTGAGGGCGCCAAGATCGGAAACCCCTCTTGGGGTTTCATCATTTCGTGAGGTGAGCTGGCAACGTTGGAGAGACGGCGCCAACTCGCAAGAGGCAGAGAGAAGTATTTTTGTTCCTATCCATATCGTTGGAGAAGCAGAAGAAATGCAACTTGTGTTGAAGGGAAGCCTAAGCCCTACTAAAGTAGTCTTATTTGCTCTAACACTACTACAAACTCACCATCTCCACCGTCCCCCTGCAGGAAGCTTTCTTTGAGCTGGAAGCGGCGAGCCGAACGAGTCGCCCCTCAGCCAGTTGGCGCTGACGTTGAAGGGGTGGAGCTCCAGTTGAGGTTTGCTGGTTCTCTTCCCCCAAGAGAAAGGAGGAGGAGGAGCAGCAGGAGGAGGAGAAGAAAAAGCAGAAAAAGAAGACAAAGAAGACAAGAAGAAGAAGAAGAAGAAGAAGAAGAAGAAGAAGGATAGTTGTCTCCAAGCATGGTGATTTTGCTTCTTGGGTTTCATGACAGGCTCGCAAAGGGGGAACTCTCAAACCTACGCCGCCCCGTGGCAAAACCAGTGAGGAACAGTCATCATCAGGGCAAGACTTCCCCTTTCGTGGCTTAACGCCAGGGTTGCAACACTTTTTCCCGTGGGGGTTACACATGATATATAATAAGAGCAGACTTTGAAAGAACCCATTGTATCACCAGCTGCTCTGGTTTGACTTTAAAGTCAACAAGAAGATATGCAGCAGCTTCTACCCAATCATTTGATTAATCCTTTTGCTTTTTGAAGCGCACACATGGTTTCCCGCTTACTAGCAAACAGAGTGCACTTATTTCTTGAGATTCCTTCCCTCGGCTGGTTCCCTGTCTTCCCTTTTGAACTCAACAAACAACTGGGTCAACGCTTGTTGCCATCTTACCTCTTTGTCCTTGACCAAAATGATGGACATGATGGTGGTAGACAATACTTATATACTACCCTTTTACCCTTTTTTCGGGGGAGGGTTCCCCTACTAAAATAGACTACAGAAAAAAGGGGTACCCTTGCTAGGTTGAGGGTTAAACGTTGACCTTAGGACAAAGATGTGTCGTTTTTTGCAGGGCGCCAACAAAGTTGTGGGGTTTCTTTCGGTTCCCGTAAAAACCAAAAGGGGTACCGAGCCTCACCCACAAAGACAAACCCAACTAATACAACAGAAGACAAACCCAAAACCACGACAACCCCCCCCCCCCCAAAAAAAAAAACAAATCAAACAAGCTCCCAAACAGGACAAACCCAAGACAAAATCAAACAAACTCAACACAAGGACACAACCCGGGCAGACGTGTGTTTTGCAACTAGAGCAACGGCGCGCCCCCAACAAGCGCACCCTTCGTTTCTCCCCGGCTTGCTGGAGGTCGAGAGCGGCCGCCCTGCGGCGACTTCCCGTGGTGTGACACCAAGCTGCCGCTGGAGCAGCGCAGCTCGGCGGGTTTTGGGAGAGGCGAGGCGAGGCTCCACCGCCGAAACTACACTTTTGGCGACTGCAAGGGGTCTGAATTTGGACATGGTTGAAAACTTGGTGAATGAGGGAGTGAATCCAGACATCCCCAAACCGAGCACAAAGTTTATTTTAAATTGGGGATGCGACATAACGCGAGCCACAAGCTAAGCATAGAACTGGAAGGACTTGAACCCCCACCCTCCGCTGCCATTGCGCCACAGTTCTGTTGAAAGACTGCATGTGGATCAGTCAAATAGTCTGGGGGGGAGAAGTGCTCGATTGCCTGAAAAACAATCAGAAAGTATAAACAAATACAAGGCAAATAACAATCAGCGAAGCCATTGTTTTGACTCTTTTGAGTTGGATAGAACAACATGAAGAAGAAACGCGATTGGCTGTTTGCAACACGTCAGACACGATTTTCCCAGGAGTCGATCTGCTGGTGAAGGAGCTCACTCCTGAGGACAGAGAGACTGAACTCAAGCACTGAGGGTTGGGTGTGGGGGAACTGGCCTTTTTGCAAATGTTCATTATCTGGTAACCCGTAGTTGGTGGTTTTGGCCAGCATCCCACCGAAACCAACACCAATCAGCAGGGTGACTTGCTGACGTTGATCAGCCGGTTTGAACTAGATGTTTTCGAGCGACGGGCAACCATATTCGATGGGAGTAAAGGGAATCGGTCACACACGGGGGTCCTTCCCTTGTTTGGACCTCCTAAAGTGGTGAATTGCAACTTCAGGTGAAATCTTGTGACCCCTGCCTGCTGATCTCCCCTAGGTTTTTCAACACAACACACTCGGGGTACCACATATATATATATATAATATATATATATACATATATATATATTTGTATCACACACACACACACATATTCGACCTTTGGCGGGGCTTTCTTTTTGGAAATGCACCCAAGACTTGCATTCGCTTTCCTTCTCGACTTCAGGAGAAGATTCTGCAGCTCAGCAACGACCTTTTCGGGGGCGTGCCGGCGGTGGAGCCTTCGATTAGATCGACCATTGATCCAACTGAAACGTCGGAGAGGGGCGGCTGGGATTTTCTCGTTTTCTGGTTTCCCCGTCCCCCCCAATTGGCTAGGTCCCCCAGTAGTGTGCCCTTTCTCATCCCTTTTTTGGGCGACGGAGGGTTCCCTATAGTAGAATAGACTACAGAAAAAAGTCGGTATCCTTATTCTAAGCTCTCTACTGGAGGAGCTTGGTGTTTTGAGAGCTCGGGCCCGCTATTGCTTTTCAGCGGTGGGAGATGCGGTTGCCTTGGATCGATCGATCCCGGTTGTGAGAAGGGACGTGCACTTCGGAGGGCCTTGGCTCCTGGGGCTGTCAATGGAAGACTCGACTCCATTAGACACCCCGGAGGTGGTTGGGGGTCTCAAAACCTTGTTTGAAGGCCCCAAATGAATCGGGAGCCTCTGGGCGGAGAATTAATTTGTCATTTGAAAAGCCTTCCATTTGGTGCGTGGGGCATTTGTCCAGAATCCTGCTCCAAGGTGTCCGTCCATTTGGCACGTGGGGGCTACCCCATGCCTTTTTTTGTTGAATCGGCAACCGCCTTTTGCAGGGTGACCTTCCTTTCCAATGACATAGCATCAGCTGCAACAAAGCTAGCCAAGACAACCAAGTAGTGAAACCATATGAAGCCACGCAACACTACTTTCACCCCATGCATTTTGTGTGCGTCCTTCTTTGTGGCAAGAGGCGTTTCCAACACAGCCCCAGGAATTCGCGCGTGCCATTTCGGCGGGTCCTTTTTTAGGCATATAGATATCTGCTTACAAGTTACAAGCGTAGCAACTTTCACTAATTTATGTCTGAGTTGTTTTGAATTTGTGATTGTTGCTACTAGCAACAATCACAAATTCAAAACAACTCAGACATAAATTAGTGAAGGTATTCTACAAACAAAATAACAAATAAAGCTATGTATAGTAGACAATAATCAAAGTAATGTAATTCAAAAGCTGGTTAGACTTTTTATCATAGTTCGATTTTGACACCCAAACATGGTTGGTTTCCTCTTCGGATTCCCTTCAAAATCCAGCAAACCGGAGCTACCGAGCTACACTGAAAGCCACCCGTTTGTGGCTTTCTCCTTCCGTCGTTGCGCTGAGGAGAGGCTCGGTCTTAGCAGCTACAACTACATCCGAGAGGCTGCCCATGGGGTGCTCCAACGAGGCCCGCCAATCGCAGAGGGCTGTGCGCTATTTGACCGCGTCGCTTTTTCTGGTGGAGGGAAGTTTTTTTGTTTTTGTGGTGGGTTCAGAGGGAAGCAGCCCTTTTGGGGCGCTTTTTCAAGACTTCTAGGGTTTCTTCGGTGGTGCAGGATTTCGTCCATCCACAGTATTTGGGGCAGTCCAGCCATGTGTTTTTTTTGGGGGGGGGTCATCATTTTTTGAAGGCTTATTTGGGCGAACACCCAAGCACTCCTGCCAGTGCTAGGGAGAATGGAAAATCAAATGGAAAGCAGCCACCATGAACCCGCTCCCGTTTTTGATGGGGTGGTCTGGATCAAAGACTGCCGTTTTGGGAAATGAATGGATCCTCGTAGCAGTAGTAGGACAATCAAGAAAGAAGAGCAAGCAGACCAGCCTGGTAGACTTTCGAATTGCTGGGACCAGTGCAGCTAGATCACGACGGCCCAAACCATTCGCGGACGGAACCTCCGCCTTTCGACGTGCGCGTTGTCGTCGCCCGGACTTGTTTTGGCCAATCCGCTCAATCGGAAGTGACGCAGCTTGACCATTTTAGTTTCCCTTTCCACTAACATAGCACCTGTGGGAGGGTACCTGGAAGAAGTTTCCTCTGACCCTCTGTCAGGTGCCATGGCAACGTGGGAGTGAGGGTTAGCCTTCTGAATACCCGACCAGCAACCACCAGAAACCGAACGGCGGCGCCCCAAACCGAGCCGGCGACAAATCTGGGCGCGTGAGAACTGAAGGAAATCCGGAGGTACTTGAAATGAGGCTAAATGAGGCAGCCTCATTTCTGGTTTGTGTTTCTTTTCTCTTGTAATTTGCCACAACTCGAAAGACGCGAGACTCTCGGGTGGATTTTTGTTGGCTGAATGGGCCCGGGACAAGTTGGCACAGCTTTCAGATATGGGGTTGTGATTTTTGAAGAGACCCTTTTCACCTTGGTGGCAAGAAATCCAAATTTGAGGCTACCATTCTTTTTTCGGGCCCCCAACATGGTGGTTGTCCTTTTGGTTCCCCTCCAAACTCCAAACAAAGGGCTACCCACAAACAATATGGGTATGTGTCAAAACATGGGTAGCTAGCCCTTTCGCACAACCAAACTCCATTTTAGTTGTTCAAAGAAAACAAACAAAACAAGCCCTTACCTCCGTTTCGGGGGGCGACTTTTTTCTTTGAGCGCTTCAAACAACGAATCTTCCGGGCCTCTTTCCGCCGGGCCTCCAAACGCCTCCGGGCCGCCGCGCCAGGCGGCAAGCCGGAGGCCACCAGCTTCCCGCAGGTGGTGGCCATGGCGGCCTCCTTCAACCGGAGCGGTTTTCGGTGTTCGGTTTTTTTCGGGGCCGTCGAGTCGAGGGGGGGAAACGGCGATGGGGGGTGTGGGGGAAAAGGCTGCAAGGGGGGCCCCGGAACATCCGGACTTAAGTGGTTCCCAGCCAGGATTTGCGGCTTTTTTGGTCTCATCTTTCGTTTTTTCTCCGTGGCTTTCCGGTTTTTGGTTTTGTGATAGTTTCCACTAAACCATTCATAGTGCACGCAACCTTTGGGCAGCGGACCCGGGAACAGCCCAGAGCGGTTCGGCGGAGGCCCTAAAAAAGGCAAGTAAATCGACCACGCCCGAAAACCAGGGGAAATTGTAAGGTAGATTGTCGGGGCTTTCCGAATGTTGCCCTTGCAACGTTTGGGGCATCCCACCGTTTAGATTGTTTGGCCAAGCTGAAGGGAGAAGGCCCCTCCAAGAGTCGGGTGGAGCCCGGGGGGTTTGGGGGGCACCTTTTCCCGGAACCGAATTCAAAACGGAAGAGCCCCCCCTTTTTTGGGGGCGTCCGTTCCCAAAACAAAAGCCTCTGGAAAAGAGGTGGTTGGGAGGGGGGTTGCGGGTTCTCTGTTAAAGGGAGTAAAAGAGGACCAACAGCCCATGGGCAACCTCGCCTTTGTGTTTGTCTTGGCGGTCCTTTAAACACCAGTCCCAATAACAATCCACACAGCGACTGTTTTGCTCCAAACAGCTGAACGCCATGAAATCGGTCTCTGCCCAGCTCGTTTCACATGGGTTGAAACATCCGCTGCTTATGTTCTATTGGCTGTGAAGTTCCGGTTTGTGTCTGGTCATTTTTGGGTTTGGCATGGGGACGAGCTGCTAGATTTATTTTAACCAGGCGGCAGAAAGGGATGTGTTGAGTAGTTGGTTCGACTACCCGGTTCAATTGGGATATATGTATATATATATATATATTTGTTGTTTGTATATATATACACATAGACACATGACAGATATGTATATATATATATGTATATATATATATGTATATATATATAAGCCTTCCTAACCACGTCAGTAGAACCAACCGTCGTCAGCTCGAGCTCGGATGTTGATTGTCGAATTCTTGCGACCTCACCTCTTCAACTCTGGCAAACCCAACAGGCTGGATGAGTCATGCACTTCACTGATTTCACACACTTCGTCGCAGGAAAAGCTGGGTGCTTGACACCGGCTTTTCTTCAGCGAGCCGTGGCTCCTTTTTTTGCTCCGGGGTTTTGCTGCAACTCCTCGGTCTGGTTTGTGCTGGGGGGCTCCTAACCCCAGACAGCGGCGAGGAGCCTCTTCCGGCGCGTGGGGGAGGCCGTGGGCCGCGAGGCGCGCTTCATGCAGGACGTCGGGGTCATGTGGGGCGACTACAAAGGCGCGCGCCAGCGGCCGGTCTTCGGCGGACGCGGCGGTCGGCCGATGGATGGCTCGGTGCGGTCTTGGGCGGTTTGGGGCGGTGTCGGCGGCGTTCTCGGATGTTTCGGACTTGTTCTCGTCCACTTGCTGAAAAGCAGACGGTTTTAGGTTGTTGGCTGTAAAGGCATTCAATAGCACTACTGAAAATGTTTGTATTTTTTGACCTGCCGAGAGTGACTAAGTGACATGTTTTCTAGTTCCTTCAAGCTGCTCATCATCGGCTCGGGTTTTGGATCGGACTTTGATTCGAGTTGCGCCATTTGGTTGCTGAAAAACATTGGAATCCCTTAAATGGCACGGGAAATGGAAAAGACTCAACGCCTGCTCTTTCTTTGGTTGCGCCACAGCCATTTAAGCACAAAGAAAATTGGGAGCCACGAGGAGCTCATTTTCAGGGTCCTGGTTGGGTATGGGTTTTGCGACTGAGCTTTTTTTTGTGTGGGTTTGTAGGTTGGTTTCATGGTTGTTGTTGGACATTTTTGCTTATTGTGGTTCAGTGGGAAATCTTCACTTAACTGCTAAAATTTAAATTTTTGCTCCCCTTCCAACGTCAACCAAGGTTTAGAGGTGGTGGTTTCCATTTCACCCTCAAGTCAACTCACTTGTAGGGGGATCAGAAGAAAGGGCAGCCCAGCTAGCAGATCTCGCCAGGGTGAAAGCAGATGGCAGAATTTCAGAGAAAGTCGTTGGTTGGGGGGGGCAGAGCCCCATGGAGGAATCGGATGCTTCACCCTTTGGGCGAGTCCATTGTCTTTGTCCAGGTTCACTAATCCGGGTCCACATTGAACCCAACAGGGGAAGCAGATGGTGTGTTGACAAAGACTTTGCCTTTCTTGAAAAAAGAAGGAAACAAACAAACAAACAAACAAAGAAACAAACAAAACCAAGTCGACTTCTCTTTTAGCAGGGTTCCGTTTTTCCGCGCATTTCCGCTCCCGCTGGAACCACTTTCTGCTCGAACTCGACTTCAAAAATCAGGCGCCGGGGTGTTGGCGGCCTGCAATTGGCTCCCTGTTGTCGCTTCACTCCTCCCGTTTTTCCTTTTGTACTGTGTGCTCTCCACAAAAAAAGCAACGAGCCCAGTATGCCAGGTTCCCCAGTAGTGCCCTTTTACCCTTTTTTGGGGGGAGGGTTCCGGGGAACCCTCCTAAAATAGACAAATTTGAAAAAAGCTGGTACCGTTATTCTAACCTCTCAAATCTGGAGGACCTAGTATGCCATTTGCGCTTTATCTTTTTTCCGGAGGCCGGTACGGTGGCCTGGTGCTGCAGTTCAACATCAACCTCTTCCGCGACCCCCGCTGGGGCCGGGGTCAGGAGACCCCGGGGGAGAGCCCCGAGCTGTCGGCGGCCTTCGCGGAGGAGTACGCGGCTTGGAACTGAGAGAGAGGCCTTTTCATGGTTCTTGTTGGGAAACAACATTTTTGATCTTCTTGTGGTTTAGTGGTGGAAATCCAAATCCACTGCCAACATTCCTCAATTTTTGCTCTCCGAACCCGACGTCAACCAAGTTTTGTCTCTGAATCACCAAACCAAACTGGTTTCCTTTGGATCCCCAATCTGGCCATTCCCAATCCAATCCACTAAAATAGGCTATATAAAATGGGTGGTGAATTCACCTAATTACCCCCCAAAATGGGATCGATCCCACAACGGTTCAACGACACCCACCGCCGCCTTTTGCGGTCCCTTCGCCTTCCATTTGGTTTCAGGGAAGTCAGGCCCCCCCCAGTTCTCGGAGTACAACTCGAGATAGAGCTTGGATTTTTCGATTCGAGCTCATGCCTGGGGTAACTTTTCCATGTCCATTCTTAACCCAGGGATCCGGATCTGGATCTTTCTAGAAAACCACCTTGGAAACCCCGGGGAGAAAATGGCGATCGCGTTTTGAAAAGAACGATGGCTGAAAAGAATGGACAAGGAATCAACCCCTAGAATGCCTCGCACCGAACCCCTGGGATCTCCAAAAGTGTCAATCTTCCGTTTGCTTAGGAATATGTTTTATTTTCCCCAGTTGGTTTTGAAAGGAATCGATCACTACTGGAAATATATTTGTTTTCCAGGGGGACTTAAGCAAATGGAAGTTTCCTGCGTCGGGACCGGAGGCGTGTAGAAACCAATACGTTTGCTTGCTCGCCCCCCAGCCGTCCCCTTTTAGGTTTTTAGTTGGTTTAGTGGTAGTTTTGTTATTAAGCCACTAAAAGTTAAAACTTTTAGCAGCGGATCTGAAAACGGGCAGCCGAGTTAAACCATGGTTGAACGCATAACGCTTGTGGGTATCTGGGGAATCGAAAATCATTCCAGAGTGTCAGATCTGCGACAGGTGTCCTTTTGGTGCGTTTTGCTTGGTCTCACTTCCCGAGTGCCTCGACTTTGTACCTTTTTGGCCCCTTTTTGCTTTTTTGCTTTTTTTGGGTTCCCTTTGTTTTCCACTAACCAGGCAAAACATTTTTTTTTGCTGGGGTTCTAATTCCAGCCTAGTCTAGTTGTAAATAGAAAGTTCGCTCAGGAAGTGAGTGGTATTTCCAGGGGAATCAAATCTGAAAACCCGGTTTTCTTAGGTGATAGGCATCCTTTTGATCGGTGAGTTTGGTTAGAAATAGATGGGTTCCACTGGTTTAGATTGGTTTTGTGCCCCCATTCACTCGCGAATGTCATCTATATCCATACGGTCGCGACCTCCGCGACAAGTGACGCGGGAGGGCTTCGAAGGACGGGTTAGTCTTGTGATGGGTCCTTGCCATTCTGTTGGTGGGGGTTGAACGGATACATCAAAGGGTTAATACAACCACCTTGATGTACCCTTCAGGAACTTTTCACCATCCAATGTTGGGTCTTCTTGGGCCGTTCGAATTCTTCACTGTTCTTGGCATGTTCTTTGTTTGGTTTTAGTTGTTAGGTTCCGTTCATTTTTAGTAGGCGGCTGCAAAAAACTATACCGAGGGGTGTGGAGTTTTAACGGGACTCGATCGAAGGGTCTGAAAAAAAAGATCCATCCGAGGTGAAGGGCATCCAGACCCCCATCGACGGCGCCAACTCCGACTCCCCGCCGCAGGCGGGCGCTTCCTGCCGGGCCCCCGGCCGACAGCGGTTGGAATTCGGTCTTACTCTTGCGTAGGGAGCGATGGGTAGGGAAGGTGACGGAACGAAACCGTTTCGGGATTCTCGTAGAAAGGAACTCAGTTGTTCAAAGCCGACCTTTTGACCTTTTGGTTTTCCCTGTTTGGTCTATTTTTAGTAGGGGTCCTAAAAGGTTAACCTTTTATTGACGGGTCCTTTCGGCAAGTGAGGGAAGCCACCAGCTGGATGGTGTAGGGTCGTTCGATTTTCATACCGGGTGGTCCTCAAGATGAGGACTCCTCCAGTTGGTCGGTGTCATTTTGGTGGTCCTTTAAAAAAGCCACCAAAAAAGTGTCGTATCTCCCCAAAAAAAGGACATGGCCCGTTGGGCGTGTCTTGTTTTGGGGTAAGATCCTTTTTGGTGGCTTTTGAGGTCCACACCTGCGGTACGGTCTGTAAGTTTCCCACACGATTCCAGGAGACTCTCGAATTTACGTATGCCCATACTTGACTGCTGTTGGATCTTTAGACTTCAACGTTTTAGGAAATCAAGTTGGGGTTTTCAACTAAACCCCCAAAAAGTTATTTATTTTTTGCAGGGGGGTCAACATCAACCAAGCATAGAGGGCATTCTAGGGGTTGATTCCCCATTCTTTTCAACCATTGTTCTTTCCAAAACCGGATCCGTTTTCTCTGGGTTTCAAAGGAGGTTTTCCAGAAAGATCCGGATCCCTGGAAAAAATGGAAATGGAAGTTACCCCTAGAAGCAGCAAATTTGCTGACCGCACTTTTTGAGCATGGAGAGGTTCCCGCCTGAGGCAAGCACTATGCGGCCTACTCCTTTGAGGGCGGCCCAACGCTGCTGAACAGGACCTTGCATCGAAATGGGCTCTAACGTCTCCGAATAGGTGAGTCCCTTTTTAAGGCTGGACCCCACAAAATGGTGGGCTTCCTTTTTGCTTCGCTTTGAAACCACAAGGGGTGGTGCTTTGTTATTTTATTTTAGGGGACCACCCTCCCCCCCAAAAAAAGGTAATACATGGTGGGTTTCCTTTTGGCTTCGCTTTAAAACCACAAGGGGTGGTGTTTGTTTTGTCGTCAGCGCGGGTGACTGCGAGCAGAAAACATATTTCAAAGAGCCAGAATATCGCCGCGGGATCTCTCCAACATCTTCAGTGCCCACAGGGCGTCTGCAAGGAGCGTCTTGCCTGAGGAAGCTGAGCGACGGCGGCCTCCGCAGCCATGCCGTGTGCCACAATGAGACACGCGCGCAGCGTGGCGGAGCTTCGATTGATGCCCCCAATGCAGCGCGTCAAAACCTGGCAAGGCTCTCCAGCTTGAGCGAGTTCTTGTCGAAGCTTGCGCAGGCTGCAAGCAGCCACGCAAGCGTCGAAGAGCGCGATCGCTCTGTGCGCAAAGTCCGCAGGAGCGCGGGCAGGCGCAGACCTGACATCTTTGAAAAGAGATGCCTTTCTGGAGACGAGCTCTCTGGCGGGGCTCCCTTCAGGGACATGTCCTCCAAGGACATGGGTAACACGACGCTGATCCGTTCACTCTGAAGCCACTCTGCTCCATGACTGGAAAATCCTCGCTGCAATCTCCGCTGGCGTAGGAGCACCCTGTGCCAGCCGAGCCTTCATGGCTGAATTCGCAAGGAAAACTTGACCCAAGATCCCTTGCTCAATTGCGCTTGCATCTCCTTGCTTTGAAACATGGAAATGCTGCAGTGTAAACATGCAATGTCACAAAATCATCTCTAAAGCTCGTCATGCGGCAAAGACAAGCAATTCGAGCCGACGTGCAGGGATGCCTGTGGAGTGGTTTCTCAGGAGCTGGTGTTGTTTTGTGTGTATGTGTGTATGTGTGTATGTGTGTACGTGGGGGTCCGTCCGCAATTGCGTGTCTAAAACGTATGAACAGAGGTAACTTGTTGAGTCGCGCGATTGGGAAAACTCGAGCCGCGGTTGGCCGACGATTGGAGCGCGAAAGGGAAACTAATTCATCATTAATTTGGAAGTTGCTTGGCATCTACTACTACTACTACTACTACTACTATTACTACTAGCTACTCACTGCTACTACCACAACTACGACTACTACTACGACTGCTACTGCTAGTACTACTACTAGTCCTGCTACTACTACTACTACTACTACTACTACTACTGATACTACTATTCTTATTACTTCCATTACCACTGCTACTGCTACTGCTACCGCTACCGCTACTGCTACTGCTACCGCTACTGCTACTGCTACTGCTACCACTACTATCACCGCTACTGGTACTACTTGTACTACTATCACGACTACCGCCATTCGTTTAGTATAATAGTTTAAATTGCCAGGAATCCTACCAGCGTGTCTGGTTTTGCTAGTACTTTCATTATTGCCACGAATTTGCGGTAATGACTTAGTAAGCAGCAGTTGCCAGCTTGAGTATTCTGTTGTGGTACGCTAAGTAGCATGCAAAACGCACGCGCGAGTGCGGACCGCTCGCGAGCGGAGCCCGAGCGCGCGGAATTCACAGGCGCGGAAGTCGCGCGCGCGGAACCTGCGGCCGCGTAGAACACGCGTAATGCCTATTTCACGCTTCTACCTTCTCATGGGCGCTGCCCGCAAAAGGATACAACATCTCTGTGTTGTTGCTTGCGCCGCTCCTTGCCTAGATGGGGTTTTGCGATGGCTTCGGCCTGCGTTGTATTTTTCTACCATGTCTCAAAGTATTCGTTTGACATGCTACCGCGCTGCATCCAGGGCTATTAGACCGCCACATGTTTTCTTAGGGGTTGCTATTACTGCTAACAGTCTCAGCAGGAACATTGTTTCAATACGACCGCTGGCGTTGTAGGAACGGTACCTTACTACCGGGGCTGCTTTGTTTCTACTTGTTTGTTGCTTGCTGGAAAACGAGACGTCATTGCTTTGTCATTGCTTTAGGGTTGATCGATTGTTTTGCTCACCCCAGGGCCTTAGGGTCTGAAACAGGTCTGAAACATCTTTTTTGAAACATCCCGTTGTGTGTGGAGCGCTTTTCTCCCCTGGATTGGGCTGCCCGGCAGCGTTTTGTTTCTGCCCTGTCAGCGGCACGTGCATGGGCTTGGATTGTGTGAGTGTGTGCTTCTGACGCGCAAGTATGGGCTCGGTAAGACAGGCTCAGCACTTTGGCATGTGACACATCTGGTAACAGCGAGCCAGGCGTGTCATAAGCTCTATTGATTTGCGCCACGTTTCAATGCAGAACCCTCAGGCTGAGACACATCCCTGCCATGCTCAACTCATCTGCCTTGACCTTGAAGCCGGCTTGGGCTTTGCTGGTTTTCAGCGTTGGAGCTTAGATTTGTGAACACCAGGGTCACCCGCCTCACAGCGATTGACCAGCGGCGCCGCTGCAGTTGCGGGCGCGGTTCTGCTCCCAGGCTGCAAGTGTCAAGGTTCTAGTTTGCGCTGCGCCACTACATTCACACACATGCTGACAGTCATCGTGCAAAGAGGGAGCAAGAGTTGCGACTGCCACAACGACAGCAGCTGCATGAGCTTGAGGCAAGTGTCGCAGAGGGTTACCAGTGGCATAAGCTCATTGCCCTACGGCAAGCTCAGTCCTTTGACAAAGACCTGCAAGAGTTGTCCGCAAACCAAGTCCTCCCGTGGAGCGACTACAAGCAGAATCTTACCATTCCCATGGCTCACACGGAGACTGGGGACATGTTTTACGGAACTAGTCGTATGGAGATGACGTGCTGGGGCTGTCTGATCTTCTCCAAAGCAGGTGGCGAGCTGCGCGCAAAGTATGTGGTTGTTTTGTCTTCAATCATAGAGCACAGCTCCTTAGTGTCAAAATTGGTGTACACGCGACATATCGACAACCTGGAGAACATCACAGAGATTATTGCGTGGAGCGATTGTGGCCCTCACTATAAATCCTATCAGGCCGGTGCGCCTGTGTTTTTTCGGAGGAAAGTTGATGGCTGTTTAGGGCTGGCTGTCCTCCTTCTTGAAAAAGCCAGGCAGCAAAATTGCCACCATAGACGAGATGGAGGACTTTTTGCGGTCAAGTGCAGCGCGAGCTGAGGCGCTGCTGGACCCAAGAGCGCGCTACCTTGTTATCAGATAAGAGCCAGAGACAACGCCGCCTTGCCAATGGATCCTGGCCAAGCCTGAGTTCAAGATATCAAAGACATATCATTTGCGCATTTCTCCTGGGAACCCTCGCCTTCAAGTTCGCGCTACACTGCTGGAGGACTACACGTTCAATGATGCGCCTGACGGTAGACCATCACGATCGTTTCCTAAAGTTGACTGGGAAGCCATTGCGGACAACCAATGGCGACGCGGCTACTTCTCAAATACGCGCTGGGACAGACAGCCGCCCACGCGGGGTAAAGCGGATACCATTATGAAGCGGTTCGAGGAGCACAAGCACAGGCGCATGAAACCCCCGCACTTGGAGACAGCGTGGAATCGCGCAGCGCGGAAGCAAGCCAACAAGTTGCTGAGGCGGAGGGAAAAATGGAGCCACATGAAAGACTTTGCTGCAAAAGCACTGAGTCCAGTTCCTCGAGCAGCACTTCTACCACATCAGATTCTGTGGACTCATAGGATCGAGCAAGTTGCAGCGGCGAGAAGCGAAAAAGAAGGCGGCTATGCCCAATGTTGCTCCGCGATTGGGAACTGTGGGGCCGCGATTGGACCGCGGTTGGCCGGCGATTGGGAGGTTCCCAGGCAAAGTAATTTTGTACAACCCCCGTGTGCGTGTGCGTGCGTGCGGGCTAGTGCGGAGAAACCTCAAAGCCACAACGCAAGCACTTCCACCAAGCGACATGTTTCTCGTTTTGGTGCCGGCTACGCATAATTTGGCTTTGCGGTAAATACTCGTGCAAGTTGGCTCTGCAAGTTTGGCTGTGTGACGAGGCTGGCGGTTTTACTGGAAGAACCCTTTGCAATGCTTTCGGCAACAAAAAGTTCCTGGAGTTTGTCTGGCCAATCGACTTCGTATGTGAGTTCTTGTCACCTTGTCCTGCAGGATTTTCACACATGCACCATCCTACATCCTACACTTGTCGCCGGTTACGCTGTTGGCCTCGGGCAGCAGACTACCCCGCCTTCCTTGTTGCTTTGATCCTTTGGTACTGATTCAAGGGACGGCAAAGGGGCCACGTTGGAGCCACACGTCACATCCTGCCCTCGGCGGGAATCGACCCCTTGAGCCTTGAAGGACCACCTCCATGCGCCAGACGCTGCCTGGGCAGTCCAACATCAGTCGCCACAACGAGCGTCTCGGAGCGGGTCAGGCGAATAGATTTTAAAGAGGGTTTCTCTGCCCAGAATGTTTTCGCATTTTCTTGTGAGAGTTTAAGTAGTTTTTAACAAGAAGATAATTTTAGTTTCCAACCCGAAAGATAATTTGAATAGGGCAAGAACACAATGTTTGATTTGGTATTTTAATTCGGGTTGTGAAGGGGCTGTCCTTGCTGGGGGCATCACGAAACCCAAACAAAACACGAAGGCAAACTGCTGCTGCGCTGCTGCTACTGTTTTGTTAGGTGTACTCACAGGCTTCAACACCACAAACAGGGTATATACATATTTAGTTCAACAGTTGTGGTTGAAACGGAAGCCGCGACCTAAAAGTAATTTTGAGAACCCGCCATGTTGACTTTGATCCAGCGGGTTGCCAGAACCCTGGTCAACGCATTTTCCACTGCTTCCGGGTTGCGTGGTTTCCTCTTTTGACATTTGGTTTGGGTCAAAGGGAAGAACGGAAAACCGATGCCACTAAATCACCCAACCCATGGCTCATGTGCCCTCAGGAACGCCATAGTCTCAGCGCGAGACTTTGCAGAGTCCTACAGTGTGTTGCTCGGCTTTTCATCAGCAGTCGGGGTGTCCAAATTTCGGCGGCGCCAAGTCTTTTGACGTGAGCTTTGCAGGGGTTGGCTTTTTTAGCGGTCAACAACAAGTTTGATTTGTTTCTGACCAATCCGCTGGGGGAATCAGCTGGCCCCTGTTGGATGCTGTTTGAAGGGACAATGAAAGGCAGCCACTCCCCATTAAAGGTCCCCACTGTTATGTCCCCACTGTTATTTGGAGCGCGGGGTTCTAGCCATCTTGCAAGGAGGTTTGCGACCAACAAACCCGTGAATATGATTTACTTCACTGTGGTTGGCGTCAACCAGCAAGGCCTTTCCATTTCAGTTGGTGGTGCCCTCTTTTGTTCTTGGTACTCAACATGTCACCAGACGTCTGGGGTAGCTTCGCACTTGCCAGCCCTTTCTAGAAAGCTTCTGACACGGAGAAAGGACTTGAGGGAATGCTTGGGTGCCTGTGTTTGTTCAGTTGTTTTGCGAGGTGTCATTTTTTTTCGAGGCTTCTGTTTGGTTTCGCTTGAACATCCATCTAAGGGTTGATTCCTTGTCCATTCTTTCCAACCGCCGTTCTTTTCGAACACCGGATCCGTTTTCCCTCGGTTTCCGGAGATGTTCTAGAAAGATCCGGATCCATGGAAAGACTGGGGAAGGCAGCACTAGGATCCAGGTGTTGTCCACGTTTTTTCGTTTCTTGTGTTTTCCTTTCGGGGTTTGCGTTTGGTTTCGCAGCCCTCCTAGCCGCCGTTCGATTGCGAAGGCCTTGGGAGGCGTGCGCGAAGGCCAAGGCTTTGGGGGTGATGTGTGCCTACAACCAGGCGCGCCGGCGGCCCAAACCGAGCTGCCGACTTTTTTCCGGTGATCCCAAAAGGGTTCCAAGGGGGGTTCCCAGGGGTTCCTCAGGGGGTTCTCAGGGGGGGGTCTCAGGGGGTCTGGTGGGTGCTGCCCGGATGTTTTTTGTTGAGGCACTCCTGTTTGGTAGTAAAGGGACACCGTCAGTTTTCTCTTTTTGTTTAATCGCCGGGGGCTCAGAAAGGACCGGGACCCTTGTGTTTACAAAGCGCGACAGCTCGTGACAGTGATATCTCGGCCTGACTTCATGAAGTGAATGCCATCGACTCGCCTCAGCTGAAGAGTGCAAAGTGTTTGCTCAAGGGATCCCTTGAACATCTCAAGACCCAAGCGGATTCCTTGATTTTCCCTTCCCCTTTGTGGACAAAAGCCACAAGGCACCTGTCTTTTTCAAGGGTACCATTTTGTTGGGGTTGGTTTGAAAGGAAACCAAAGGGACGCCTCTGATTTTTTGGGTTCATAAGAAGACAAGCCCACACATGAACATAGTTCATATTTGTTAGATTTAGCCCTAGTGGTCCTTTTCCGAATACGGAAGTCCTCCAAAACTGGCACGAAACTGGGTATCTGGTCCCTTCCTTCCGAATTTCCCGGGGTCGGGTTTCTCGGACTGGATTTTCCGGGCCACGAATTTGGGGGGTCACCAGGTTCTCTTTTGTTGTTGACCTCCATTTCAGGGTGGATGCCCTGAATATTGCAAGTCAACGAACATGCGGACCCCCCCAAGTGTTTTCCCGCAATCTACCGGTGGTTTGGTTGGAGTGGTGGTTTGCGTGCAAGGTTTCGAGTCGGAAACCTCGTGTGTTGGGGTTTCAACGTAGTTTGGCATGGTTTGTTGGATGGTTTGTTTGTAGACCCCACATGAATCAACCAACCAGTTTATGCATAGGGTGCTTCTCCCTGGGTGAAACGTGGTTGGAATCAGACGGGCCCAAGCCACCCCTCCATTAATAGACTGGTTGGTTGATTAACATGGGTGTGGGTCAAAAAAAGGCACCCACAATGGAACCCTGCTAAATGGAAACAAAGACTAAAACCTGCGGTCCCTTGGTGGTTTAATTTTGACCCATACCCATATGGGTCAAGATTAGGGTACCCCCCGTGCCTTTGGCTGAAGAAGCAAAGAGAAGTCGCTGAGAAGCTCTAGAGGTCACTGCCGCGCAGAGTTCTATCGATGTCCAGCGCTTTGTGAGTGGTTCCCTTTGCCCAGTCTTTTCCCATGAAAAAAATCCACTGGGCATCTTGGACCCTGCATATGAGGATTTCAAGGACTAAAGAGTTTGACTAATGAGGTCTTGGGCCTCTAGGGCGGTTTAACCACCACAAAACAAGGGGCTGCCACCTCGCAAAAACAACGAAACACGCCGCACTCCCACCTCATTTTCGAGAAAAACAATAAAAAAGCCCAAAAAAGGCCGGCGCGGCCCTCCACTTCGGGTCCCCAGTTTGGTTTTTTCTGCGCGTGCAGGTGAACGGCGTGCCCTCCTGTGGCAACAAGCCTCTGCTGCGGCGCTTGCTGCGGGAGACCTGGGGCTTCGACGGGGTGGTGGTCACCGACTGCGACTCCGTGTCCGCGGCTTCGGCAGCAGCGGCGCAAGAGGCGAAAAGCGTTGCACCGGCGGATACCCCGGGGCAACGGAGCCGCAGAGGTGCCCTTTTTGGTTGACTTGGTGGAAAAACAGGGGGCCATGGTTTACTTGGTGGTGCAATCAACTACCACTCCCATCTATTTTTTCCCAAAAAGGCCCCCCCCCCCCCTGCGCACCCCATGTGTGTGCGGAGAGAAAACGCTGGGCTTCTCGCGTATCACATTTTTTTGGGGGGGCGGCTTGAAAAAAGTGGTTGGCCAAAAACGGGTCCCCAAGGCGTTTGGACCTGGTGCCATCATATATTTTGTTTGTTGGAGGTTGTCAAAGTCAGAAACTGGTTGGTGGTTTCCCTTTGACCTACCACTGAACGGGGGTGACTTTGATCGAAGGGGCCCGATAAAAAAAACAAGCCCCGACGTCAGGGACGCTTGGGTAGAAGCATTCTTCGGTGGCCACAAAGGTGATCGTCTGTCTTTTATTTCTGGGTCCCTAAGGGGCGGTTCCGAACCTTCGGATTTTTCGGTTCCGAAGAACCTTCGGATGTTAGTCAAGTTCCCGACCTCGCAAGTTCGGATCTCAAATTTTTGGGAAGGGGGTCGGTGAGGATTGCATGCCCACTTTCAAAAGGCGACCTGAGACCTCGAGAGCTGCTGGGTTCTTGGTTGACCCTGAAAGCGATATGTCCAGATCCCACCAATTGGATTTGAGTTGCTCCCCAATTTTTTGAGTTGCTCGACCTATGAATCCACTAGATCGATCCCCTCCTTTGCTCCCCCGATGTCTGGGACACCCCGCAATTCGTTTAAGCTTCCACCAAGGGGTGGCCTCCAGACGTGTTGCTCCCAATCGCCGTTTTCAGTTTTCAGGGAGGGGCCTTGCAGCCCTGTGCAACCCTCCCCCCCCCTTGTATCATGGACCCCCAAAGTGGGCTATGGGGAGGGGGGGCTATCCCTTATTAACCCCTTACTCATTGAGGGCTTTATCCTGGGCTTATCCAGGGATAGGCCCCCCGGTATCTTTCGCCCCCATGCCTCCCAAACCCCCATTTTTGGAACCGTTCAGTGACCCTGCCAGGGGCAACGTATCATTCTTTTTGTCGGCTTTTGGCGCTTAAAGCCTCGATGCCCCCCTTAGGGGTTGAAAGCCCCTCCCCTGCGGCATCTGGGGGTGTGGCTGGATGGATCGCTCTTTGTCGAGGACATGTACGCGCTGCAGAACTTCAAGTCCACGCCCTCGGCCACGGTGGAGGCCGCCTTGGACGCGGGCACCGACGTGGCCTGCAGCCCAGGCCTTCGGGGAGGGGTGGGGTGGGGTGGGGTGGGTGGGGGGCGAAGTGATTAGTTTTTGGGGCGAGCGGCTGGGTGCTGAGTTTCATTTGTGTGTCTTGGGTTACTTCACTTCCTGAGTTTAAGTCACTTCTTGGGTCTGAACCTTTTTAGTGGTATAGATAGCGCTTGCTTTGGCCAGTCCACTCAGGTAATTCGGAAAGCCAAGAGGGTTCCCCACCACTTTTTTTGGGGGGGGATCCGATTCCTACAAAAGACACCAGTGTTGTGTGTGTGTGTGTGGGTGCGTGCGTGCGTGCGTGCGTGTGCGTGTGTGCGTGTGTGCGTGTGTGCGTGTGTGCGTGTGTGCGTGTGTGCGTGTGTGCGTGTGTGCGTGTGTGCGTGTGTGCGTGCGTGCGTGCGTGTGTGCGTGTGTGCGTGTGTGCGTG
>CAUJNA010003361.1:348034-660534 GCA_963377175.1 Effrenium voratum
GCAATGACCTTTAATCTTGACTGCTATTGGGTTGGATCTTTAGACTTGAACTTTTTGGGACATATTAAAGGTGTTTTCCACTAACCCCCCGCAAACAGTGATTCACTTTTTGCGGGGGGGGGGGGGGGGATCAGGGGGGTGTCAGCTCAGCAACCAAGTAATCAGGAACCTCAAACATGATTGGTGGGCACGAAGTTGAGAAGAGCCACCTCGATGAAATCCCAGGGCCGGTCCTTCCAGACCGAGTGGGACAGTCAGATGCATGAGTTTCTCCGGTGGTAGCTTCATTCCTAGACGGCATCGACTCAAAGAGGAAGCCCAAGGTTCAAAGGGCGCGAAGATGCCATCTTTCCATCGGAAGTTGAAAGGAGGCCCGTTCAAGAGGACATTAGTCTTTCAGAAACCATGCGATGGTTGGCTTCCAGGATTGCGGGGAAGAGGGCGTAAGAAAGTTCCTAACCAAACCAGTCCCTAGTTTGGACAGTGGGGTTCTATTCCTTTTGGGTGAGTTCATTTGCAATTTTCCGTTGGGCGAGCTGACGTTGAAAAGGAACAAACAAGAAACCGTCTGGGGGCCCTGAGTGGTTGCACTCAGGGTTTCCTCTTTCCAAGAACCCTCAACTTTTTCAGTTGAAAAGGCCCCGTTTTTTTCTCATGGATGATGGTTGAAAGTCATGGGAAAAAACCGGTGCCATGTTTCGGGTCTTGTTGCTTTTTTTTCCCCCCGCGAGTTTGCCAGGGCCCGGATTTTTTGGGCTGGGCTGGGCGCGTCTCATTTCTCATTTCCGGGCACAGGCTGGAGGCGTCGCTGCAGAGCGCGGTGCTGCTCAAGAACGCGGGCAGGCGAGTCGGGGACGGCTGCATCTGCCGGGCGCAAAACGCGGGAGAGAGTTGTGCGAAAGGGATGGCGGGATGACCCGAAGATTGTCTAGGTGCCCCAGTAGCCTGCTACAATAGACCACAGAAAATAAAGGGTACCCTTATTCTAACCTCTCTACTGGAGGACCTAGTTGTGGGATCTCTTGTGTTTGTTGTCATTTTGAAGCGGACATGGTTGGTGTTGCGGCCCCTTGGCCCCCTTTGAAAGGGTTGGAAGCTGTTTAACGGATATTCAGAAATTGGGGCCACTTTGCTTAAACCCTTCTAGCCAGTGGCTTTCTGAAACTTGTTTTTTTAGTGCCCTTTTTGCATTTGTTTGCTGTCATTTGTTTGATTGGTGAGTCTGTTTCCTGATGTAGTCGCGTGTCTTTTCCTTTCTTTAGGGCCCTCCCAAAATGGCAAGCCGTTTTTCCCCTTTAGTTTCCCTAGAAACCACCCCCAAAAAGGGCCTCAAGAGCAGACGCGCCCGACAAAATTGGGACCAAACCCAAGGAACCCCCAAGAACATGCGGGTTTTACTCTAGGGTTTGATTCCCATTCTTTTCAACCATACGTTCTTTTCAAAGACCGATCGCTGTTTTGGATGGTTTCCTAAAAGGATTGGAATTTCTGGACAGGAATGGACATGGACGCCACCCCTAGAACTTTGTTTTTTGAGGAAACTGTTTGGATTTTCGATTGAACCCACCAAAGTTAAACCCTCAGAGGGGGTTTTCCCTTGACGCTTCCCCTAGCACAAAACGGGGGACCAACAAAAACGAGGGTTTTCCTTTGATGCTTCCCCTAGCACAAAACGCAGAGGGGGCGGTTTTCCTTTGACACTTCCCCTAGCACACAACTTGACTGCTATCGGGCTGGATCTTTAGACTTTGGCTTTTTGGGAAATCAACGAAACCCCCAAAAAGTGATTCACTTTTTGTAGGGGGGTTGTTGCAGCACAAAACGCAGAGGGGGCGGTTTTTCTTTGACGCTTCCCCTAGCACACAACTTGACTGCTATCGGGTTGGATCTTTAGACTTTGGCTTTGTGGGAAATCAACGAAACCCCCAAAAAGTGATTCACTTTTTGCAGGGGGGTTGTTGCAGCAACCAAGAAAACTCCCTACAACCACCCCCAAACAGCTTCCCCTAGCACAAAACGCAGAGGGGGTGGTTTTCCTTTGACGCTTCCCCTAGCACACAACTTGACTGCTATCGGGTTGGATCTTTAGACTTTGGCTTTGTGGGAAATCAACGAAACCCCCCAAAAAGTGATTCTTTTTGCAGGGGGGGTTGTTGCAGCAACCAAGAAAACCCCCTACAACCACCCCAACACGGCTTCCCCTAGCACAAAACGCAGAGGCGGCGGTTTTCCTTTGACGCTTCCCCTACCGCCCCAAAACGGGGGCCAAACAAAACTGAGGAGCGAGCGGCGAGCCAAAACGACGCGCGCAAAACGGCGCGCGCCAGAGGCTGCCGCTGCAGAAGGGCCTGCGACTGGCGGTGCTGGGCCCCTTGCGGAACGCCACGCAGGGGCTGCTGGGGAACTACCAGGCGCATGGTGTCCTGCTTCAACCTGGTTTGGTGTCACCACCTTTCAACCAAACATCATTTGGTGTCCTGCTTTCACCACCTTTCAAAAAAGAGAAGAAAAAGAACACGGAGGAAACACACACACACACATGCGGAAAGGGAGGGCGGCCAAGAAAGCGGCGCGCTTGCGCCGAAAATGGGACCTAAAAAAAGGGCGCCGCACACCATGCGGACCAAGAACTCTGCCAAGCGTCGCAGCCTGCTGAGGCAATTCCGCGTGGTTTCCCATGTCACCGCAATGGCAAACTACAACGTACTACACACCCAGTTGCGGGCATGCAAGCTAAGCAAGGGTTCCCGGAAAAGTGGGGTCTGGGTGGCTGTAAGCGTCCGCAAGCGTTTGAAAGCGTTCGCATGTGGGAAAAAATGCCGTGCCATTGGGATTGCCGCAAAAAGTGACTTTTTGGTGAGTCTTGAAGCGACCCACCGACCCACCCACCCACATTCCCAGACCGATGTGTCGCATCTGCAGGCCTGGCCGGTCCAGGCCACCTCCCCGCTGGAGGCCCTGGGCCGCGTGGCCCAGGTGGCCGCCCACGGCCCCGAGCTCACGCTCTGCGGGGCCCGAAACGCGGAGCTCGTGGCGCAGCTGCGGGGGGCCCCAGGAAAGCCGCGGTCGGGAAGTTGAGGGGGTCAATCTCCTACCCGGGGTCGGTGTTTGTTGGGGGGCATCATTTGCTTTGACTGGTTGTGTTTTTTTTTTTTTGGGGGGGGGGGGGTTGTCTTTTTCTTTTTTGCCGGGGGGGGGGTTCAGGGGTCATTCTCCCAAGGGGGGGGGGCTCGCTGCCGGAGTCTCGTTTGTCTCTTCTTCTTTTTTTTTTGGGGGGGGGGGTGTCGTGGCTTTGACTTTGAGGGGTGGTCAAAATCAGCTGAGCCGGTTTTTCCGTACCTTTCATGTTGGGTGTTTCACACCTTGCCTCGGTGAAACTTTTCAGGTCACCCAGGTAGTGTCGTTTTGACGTTTCTTGGCAGTTTCCTCCGGTGCGATGTCAGTGGTGGGGTGTTTCAGGTGTTTCTTCTTTTCTGTCGCGAAAAACATGGACATGTTGTGGCAAGCCCACTCAGGAAGCGAGTTCAGCTTGCTTCTTTTTTGTCGCCGCATCATTTCATAGCTGTCTCGCGCAAACCACTGGGCCACTTTCTCGAGCCAATCAACTCAGGTCAGTGGTTGAGCTGTCAGTGGTCGTTTTGTTGAATACGTTTCTTTGGGCAACTTTTGGAAGACTTGGGTTTGTTCTGAGCCTTTTAAGCGACTTGGCTTAGGCCTTTGTGGCCTTTGTTTTTTTGCTTAGCATGTTTGTTGTTTGTTGTGTATTGTTTTTGCATTTTGTGGATCCTTGCTGCGACTTCTGTTTGGCTCGTTTTTTGGAGGGCCTTTGGCTCAGACGTTTGGTCGAGCCTTGGCTTTGGCTTTCTTGCGCTGTTGAGCTGACACTGTTGAGCCTTCTTTTGGTATCTATTTGTTGCACAGCTCTTGGATGGCTGGTGCACATTCTTGGGAACCCTCTGGTATGGTATCCCAAAAAAGAGTCTAAATATATTTAGCCACCTTTGTATTGAAGCTGTTATTTCGCCGGCATGTTTTTTTTTTGGTTTTTAAAGCCCCCGCGGCCCCGAGCCCCGAGCCTCGCGCGTGGCCCGAGGTCCAAGCCGGAGGCGGACGCGGTGCTGATTGTGGCGGGGCTCACCGGTGATGACCACGAGGCGAAGGGGTCGATTTATACCGAGTTTGACACATGGGGTGCACATGTGTGTGTGTGTTCTTCTAGGCCCCCCCCCCCCACGAAAAAAAAGCGCGAGCAAACAAGATATTGTAATTTACTGGTTTACTTCCAAAATGGTAAAAAAAAAAAAAAAAAAAAAACAACCTATGGTGGTTTACTGGTTTACCCCCAAAATGGTTTTGGTTTTCCGCTTGGTTTGGGGGGGGGGGAGTCCAATGAACCCTCTACAAGAACTAGGGCTTAGCTTCAATTCCAACCACCAATCCCAACCAGCAAGTCAGGGTAACCTGCAACCCAGCAAATTCCTTGGTTGATTTCCCCAAAAGCAAAGGTCTTGAAACTGGACACACGAACCAACCAGGGGTTTACCGGTCCTGGGTCACCATGGTTGATGTCCAATACTGCCCAAGGTCAGTTTTCACCTAGATTGCAAATATCAATTTTCGAGATTCTGGATATCAATTAATGTTCCAATGGCAAACTGAATCCACGAATGGGATCTACATATCCACATATGGCTGTGCCTTTTTCGGGGGAAACCCCTTTCTCCGAGAGTTGGTCGGTCGGGGTGCCCGCCGATTGTTTTTCGAGTGAACTCCAGGCCCACCTGTATGGGTGTGGGTCAAAGTGAAACTGGCCTTGGCCCCCCCCCCAATCTGGAGGATGAAATTCCTGAAGTCCTGAAAAACAATCGTGGGGAAGCGAAACAAATAAACAAAAAATGCTCAGCCCCTAGCCCATAGCCTGGTTGTTGTTGGGAAACATTGGCAACATGTTTGCTTCTTGTGGTTGAGTGGTTGAAATCCAACCACTTAACTGCTAACATTTCAGAATTTTTGAGTGGGACATCCAACCACTTAACTGCTAAAACTTCAGAATTTTTGAGTGGGACATCCAACCACTTAACTGCTAAAACTTCAGAATTTTTGAGTGGGACATCCAACCACTTAACTGCTAAAACTTGAGAATTATTGAGTGGGACATCCAACCACTTAACTGCTAAAATTTGAGAATTTTTGCTCCCCTAACCCGTCAGCCAAGATGGGCATGGCTGGGAGGTGCAAGATCCGGACCTGCGGCCCCGGGATTCCCATCTCTGCAAAGCAGGCGAGGGGGTGGGGGCGGGATCCCTCCTTGGGCTGGTGGTTTTTAGGTGTTTGTGTTGTTACTTGTTTTTTTAGTTATTATGTTTTTTGTTTTTTTTTTTAATGGGGGGGGTCCTAGTGTCTGTTTTGTGGCTGTTTTGTGTTTTAATTTTCGATCTCGTTTTGTTTTACTGGTTTCCAAACCCCCACGAATAGCTTGAAAGAGCACCCGCTATACCTCAACCCTTTTGGTTTTTAGCTCCATTGCAGACAAGGCAAGCAGGCACGTTTGGTTCATCACCCAAAGGAAGCCCAGAGGGAGGATGGGAAGTTCTTTTCAATTGTTTCTTGGGCCCAAGAGGATGGTAACCCGAACCCCCGACTCCCCACAACTTTGCTGCATTTGCCGGCTCTTTTTGCGTTTCAGAAGATGGTTGAATTTCCCCTGTTGTTGTTTACGGACACCTGAAACCTATCACTAGTGGAACTTTTGCAAACGGATGTGCTTGTTCTTGGCAGTACTTGGATGTTCAACCAATGTCAGGTAAGTAGGTTATTTCACACCTTGACTGCGTGCTTATTTTTGGTTGAGGGTACCCTTTTGTTTGTTTTCAGGGAAACCCACTCGACTTCCAACTATCCAAGTACCCACTACTCCAAATACCCCTTTTCAAGGGCATTTTTTTGGAAAACCCTGCAATAAAGTCCACACCATACAGGGGTCCCTATATTTCCCTTGTTGGCAGTTTTCAACATCACCTTCTTGGCCCATGAAAGGTGAGTGTTTGTCGGGTGGGGGGAGACGTTTAAGGGCAGAAGCCAAAAGGAAACTACCTACTTGGAGGGGTCCCAACTTTTTCCGAACCCCCCAATTGGTTGTACAAGCTGTTTAGTAGAGGTCGGCACACCCCAAGCTTGAACAAATCCAGTTAAAAAGTCAGCTCCACAAGGACGCCTCAAGAATCCCAAGAAACTTGAGCTTACCTCTTAAAAAAACACGAAACTTTTCGTAACTTTTCGGGCAACATGGGCGTTTTCTGTCTGTAAAAGATGAGAGCTTCCCCAGGTTGCTTAGGGAGTCTTAAGGGGGTAAGCAGGGCCTCTCAGCTGGCCACCTGCCTACCTCCCGGGCCATTGGAACCGGATCGAATCTATCGACCCCAGCCGCGAGCGGGGATTTTTTTTGGGGGGTGACGTCCAAGTGGAGTTGAGGGATCCCGCAGAAGAAAGAAAAAGCCACGGCCCGCGGGAAAAGGGGTAAAATTAGGCTGGCTTGGTACACGACTATGAGGTCGTAGGATGTGTGTTTTTTTCTCCTTTCTTTTTCTCCCTTCCTCGAGGCTGTCTGGAGGGCGAGGGCTGCGACCGGCCCAACATCGCCCTGCCAGCAGACCAGGAGCGATGCGGGAAGTAACGAAGGATTTCGGACAACATATTGGTGAGACATCTTGGTGGCCCCCAGCCGTCCGGTCCCTTAGCCTTTAGGCTTTTAGTTGGTTTAGTGGTAGTTTCCGAATTTAACCCACTAAATGTTGAACTTTTGGCAGGGGATCTGAGGGCCGAGACATGCATTTGATTGTAAAAGTAGTCGAACTGAAAGATGGATTCTTAGGAAATCTGTTGATTCCTTTCGGTTTTCATAAACAAATAGATGGACATGTATTCAAATCGTGGTCAACGATGTGTGCGAGTGTGCATGCGTCAGAATAGGGGTACCCTGAACATGATGGTTTTGCTTGTGAAGTATTGTTGGCTTGAATCGCGTGTCATTTTTTTTGTTGGACCTTGGCTTTGGTTTCCCTGTCCCTTGACTTGCATTTGTTTAAGAATATTGTTTATTTCCCCGTTTTGGTTGTTGAAAGGAATCAACCACTACTGGAAGTATTACTATTTTTTCCAGGGGGCTTAAGCAAATGGAAATTCGTTTTGGTTGTAAAAAGGAATCAGCCACGAAATATTCTTATTTTTTCCAGGGGGCTTGAGCAAATGGAAACTTGAAGCCACCCCTTTGGGGGGCCCTGGGAAAAAATGCACCCGCATCCCCTGAGCGCCGCAGGAGGCGCTGGTGCGAAAAGCGGCGCCTTGGTTAGGGCTGGGCTTCCGCGTCGCCCGAAAAATGGGAATAATACTGCTTACCTCATAAAAACACAACTTTTCAACTTTTTGGGTAACATGGGCTATATGTCTGTAAAAGATAGACTTCTCCAGGGCTTGGAGTCTTAAGGGGTAAGTATTATGTGATGATCTATTTAGTAGTTCGCCGATTTTTATTTTTCCAATCAAGCTCTTGTTTCATTTTTGTTTCTAGGTCTTTCGCGGTCCGCTCCCGTTCGGGCGCCGCTCGCCGGGGTTTTGAGCCACTCAAAGGGGTACCCTCAAGATCCATTTTTCGAGGGGAAGCTCCTTCATTCTTTCCAGGGATTGTCTTGTTTTCAGGAAGCCATCGAAAAAACCAGGAAACAAATCTGGACCATCAAGAAGCCAGGAAATAAATCTGGACCCTGACAAAAACTGGGGGAAAGAAAGCTGGACCCTCAACAACCCTAGGAGAAACACCTGGACTCTCCAAAACCCAAACAAAAACACCCGGATATTACAAAGGAAGTGCTAAAAACGCGTCGAGTTTCGTTGGTCTGAGGCGTCCTGGGGTTTGCCTGTGGTGCTGGCGGTGGTGAGCGGTGGAGCTCTGGACTTGTCCAGCGTGGAGCCGCTGGTGGACGGGATCTTCTGGCTGGGCTCCTCGCGTTGATCTGTTGTCTTTTTTTTGGGAGGGGGGGCTCGGTTGTTTTCTTCTCCATTTTGTTTGTTGTCGTTGTGTTCTTTTGGGGGGGAGGGGTGGAGGGGGCCGGGGCCGGGGCCAAAAAACTTTCCAAGGGCTGGCGATTGGCGGTTGTTCGGTGGCTGGCGGGAAGGAACTTTGGCGGGTGGTGTCGTTGTGTTGGTTTTGTTTTTGGGAAGGTGAACGGGACATAGGGAACCAAAAGGAAGCACAAGGCAAATCAAGAAGAAAAATCAGGTAGCCCCCCTTCTGATTTTCACCATTGGTTGCTTCCGAGGCCTCAAGGGGAAAAAGGGCAAAAGGGTTGGCATCCTGGTGGGGCTTCAAGGGACACCAAGAGAGCCTATCCTTGACATAAATGAGTCGCAGACTTCGCTCACCTTCTGAACTGTGGGTTTTTGCTCAACAAATGAGCCACAATCTCGGTTCTGCATGTCATCTTGGAACTGCTGACATGAGTTCTTGTTTGAAGTCTGATTTTGTCATGATCTCCGTTTTTATTTTCTTCAGGACCAATGTGTCTTGTGCCTCACGCGCTTCGGACTTGGCATCTCGCTCTCGCTAGCCAAAATCAAAACCCGGGTAGATGAAGGGTACTAAGGGACGATCCCAATCATAAATAGCTCATGACTCTGGGTAGACCATTTTAGCACCAGGTTTTGATTGCGACTCAAATGAGGTCTCTGCTCATGAAGCACTTAGCTCACCTTAAGCTATGGCTATGGGATCTCTGCCCAATCGGCTCGTGCGGGGTGGTTTGGTGCAGGTTTTTTCTGGAGGGTTTTGAGGGGTTCCGGGGCTGGGGATATCCACCTCGGCTTCTTGGGAGCGTCGGTATTTTGTGTTTTTGTTGTTGGGGGGACCGGGTCGAAATCCGAAAAATTTGTCGGCTGCCGATCTTGGTGGTCCTTTTTGGTTTGGTTGCAACCCCTTGGCAACCCCTTTTGAGGAACACATGAATGGTCCTTTTGGGTCACAAGTTGGGACCTTTTTTTTTTGGGGGGGGGGGAGGGGGGAAACACCTCACCTTTGTTTTGTTAGGTACCAGTTGGATGTTGTTTTTGCCAAGAAGGAGACAGTTTTTTCTTTCCCCCCCGGGCGCGGGGGGACGTGCCTCAGGGAGATCTTGCATGCAACGAAGTGGCGGGCCACCAATGCATGTTTGCCGGTGCGTTCAAAACCCAGACTAGGTCCCCCAGTAGTGCCCTTTGTCACCCTTTTGTTTGGGGGAGGGTTCCCCTACTAAAATAGACTACAGCAAGAAGTTGGTACCCTTATTCTAACCTTTCTACTGGAGGACCCTAGCAGACGCTCGGGGGGGTTCCTTGGAGCTTTAGTTTTAGTGCAGCGATGTAATAGAAGAACCAGGCATATGCTTTCTATGCAAAATTGTCCCAAGTGGGACAACTCCCCCCTACTTGAGTGCTCAACCAACTCAGGAAG
Source organism: Effrenium voratum (assembly GCA_963377175.1). NCBI lineage: Eukaryota > Dinophyceae > Suessiales > Symbiodiniaceae > Effrenium > Effrenium voratum. Next base: position 357,516 of record CAUJNA010003361.1, read on the forward strand.
TAGGTTGTAACCATGGTTAGAAGGAGGAATAACCCCAGTCACACCGGTTATACCATGGTTAGAACCAACTTCCTACGTAGGTTGAACATCCAAAGTATGACTCAACTTTTGTTCGATCCTGGCTTCCGCTTCCGCTCTTCCTGCACATGCAGCTGAACACTGAGAAGACTATGTTGAAGTGGGTCGGGACAAATTCACTTCATTTCCGAGAGATTGGGAGACGATTGCTTACTGGGAAACTATGTAGTTCTCTGACTGAACTCGACTCGCGTGGGCTTTTGCTCGAGGGACACCAAGGGGAAAGCATGGCGAATTTTGGGGGAGTTTGAGACCAACATTTGCCTAATGTGTGATTCTAAGCTGCTTTCAAACACATCCATCCCCAGCTATCACCATTCCTTCTGCCCGATTTCGTGTTAGCTGTTATTTGGATCTCTAAACCCGCTTTTTTTTTTTTTGGGGGGGGGGGCGCGTTTTCCTGAGCCAGCCACTGAACAACAACATTGGGCCATGGTTTCTACTATCGCTCCCGTAAGTCCCCGTCTTTCAAAAGCCATGGAGGCGGGAACCTTTCCCACAAAAGCGATGGGCCAAAAGATTGTACACCCCTCAGTTGTTCAGTGGCACCCTTTTTCCCCCCTTTTTTTCGGTGACTCCCCCACTAAAAATGGTCCAAGCCCTAAAAAGGGTTGCCTTTTTTTTTCCCAGGGTCACTGAACAACTGAGACCCTGGTTCTATGACCATGTAATCGATGTCAGGTCTCGAATCCCATCCGGTTCCCACTCCCCCGCCTCAACTCGTCTTCGTCCCATCCGGGCCATCCGACTCGGCGACTTAGCCCGAGCGAGACTTAGCCCGAGGCTACCCGGGCCAAGCGGGGGGCCTCGCCTTGGCGCAGCTGCTGGTGGGCGAGGCATCTCCCTCCGGGCGGCTCTCGCAGACCTTCTACCGTGCCCTGGGCTTCGCTTTGGGGCTCGCGCTTTTTTTTTTGTTTTGTTGTTGTTGTTTTTTTGGTTTTTGTTTTTTTTTTGGGGGGGGTTGGATTCTCTCGCAGACATTCCACAGGTTTTTTGGGAGCTTCGAACTTTGTTTCGGGTGTTTGTTTGGGGGTGGGGTGTGTGAGTTCTTTGGATCTTGGGACCTTTGGAGCCTCGAAGGGAGGTCTGTTGTTTGCTTAACGGATCTTTGGAGTTTTTTTTTTCCTGGATCTGTGGAGTTTTTGTTTGCTGGATCCTTGGAGTTGTTGTTTTCCCTAGATCTTTGGAGGGGGAGCTCGTTTTGTGTTTTTTGGGGAAACAAAACGGGTTTTGGAAAAAAGCAAAACAAAAAACGAGTTCGTTTTTTTTGTCCGGGATCTTTGGGGAATCAGAAAGAGCTCGAAAGGAGTTCTGGGGGCTGAAAAGGAAGGCACATGATGCCAGAATTTCTCCTGACGTACACCAACTAGGTCCCCCAGTAGTTCCCTTTCTCACCCCTTTTTTTGGGGAGGGTTCCGCTACTAAAATAGACGACAGAAAAAAGGGGTACCCTTATTCTAACCTCTCTACCGGAGGACCTAGCCAAACAAGAACAATTGGTTCCCCGAATCCTTAGACCGAGTTGTATCTGGGTGCTAAGAGCGACGACACCACAAGGGAATGGATACTTTGTTTATGATTTCCCTGGTTCCCTTATTTAGCACCCAGATTTGTTCAATTGGGTATGTTTGTTTCATGAGCCCTTTTTGCTTTAAAGGGAGATTCAAGGGAAACCAGCAACTTGGGTCCGACTAGTTTGAGACAAACCAATTTGCCCTGCGACTTTAGACAAATTCAACATTTGAATTGATACGGGTTGGTCTCAAGATAGGGACTTCCCCCGCCCTTGTGCTTTTGGCCTCGCAGCAGGCATACGACCCTTTTGGCCTTTGCACACGCAGATAGATGATTTCCCCGTCGACGCAATGAGCGATTCACTTGTGGGTTGTGAACATGCCGACTCAAGCCAACAACGAAGCCTCAGTTTTTTTTTGTCAATCTCGGTTCCCGAAAAGGACTCCCCGAGATTTTTGGGTTCCCGAAAAGGAATCCCCGAGATTTTGGGTTCTGTCACTGGGTTCTTCATCAGCAGACACATTGGACATGTGTCGTCTCAAGTTGGGTCACCTCGCAGCGTTCCCCTGGGTCCAGCGTTGGGGGTTCAGGAGACCCAGATTTTGGAAAGCGACGACTCGCAGAGGATGAAAGCTTTCCTTACCTCTTAAGAACACGAACCGGTTCGTAGCTTTTTGGGTAACATGGGGGAAAAGTGTCTGTAACAGATGAGAACTTCCCCAGGTTGCTTGGAGTTTTAAGGGGTAAGTTTCTGGGGGATTTCTTTTCAGAGTGTGAATTGTAGTAAGTCGCTTGGATGTGTTGCTGGGCTTGGCAAACAACACATAACAAAACCCACTGAAGAAAGAGTTCCATCTGATTGGCTTGTGGATGATGTGTAGATTCTTCTGCCCGCTGATTCCGACGGTCAGAAACAATCGATCTATTCCTTCAGGTATGAGAACATCTATCATTTTAGCCTCCCTCTCGGTGGTCACCCGGTGGTTTGGATGTGTGACTTAGAGCTTGGGGCTGGTTTCGCGTTTTTACTCCACAAGAACCAGGGGTTCACATCCAATCCCAACCACCAGCTGAGGGTCGGATCATTTGCCCAGGTACCTTGCCCTCGGGTGCTTGGGCACTCGTTGAGAGGATTCCTCTTCAGGCATCCCAAGGCTCACTCCCTGAGTTCCTGGACTATAAACTGTTTGGAAAAGAACATGTTGGTGGTACTTGTTTTGGCCAATCCACTCGGGATGCGAGAAATACCCCAATCGAGTGCATCGAGGTAGTGAGTACCTGGAGCATGTGCCTTTGAGCGACTATAGCTTCCCAGCGCGCGCTGCGGACAAGTACCCTGGGCGGGGCTACCGCTTCGTGGAGGACGGATGAGTTTGGCCAATTGTGCGGCCAATCTCACATTCTTCTAGGGGTTGATTCCCCATTCTTTTCAACCATCATGCTTTTCAAAAACCAGCTGTTTTCCCTGGGGTTCTGATGTTTTTCTGAAAAGAAGGTTTTTCTGGAAGGAAGGGGGAAGTGTCCCTTGGAATCATATTCCCCCCCAGATGTCCCACAAATCACAGCTTGGCCAACCGCAGGTTTCCTCGTCTGGGCGTGTCTTTTGTTTGAGGGTGCCCCTTTTTTGGTGGTTTCAAAGGGAACCCAAGAGGAGCACCATGTTGGGGTCCAAATCCTTAACAACACATGTTCCCCCCTTTGGTGGCAATTTTTGCATCAACTTTCGGTTGCATTTGACATACGCTTCCTTTCGGTTGGGCGATATTGGAATATTTGGGGTAGCCCTGTTAGGAGAACGAATGCCACCTTTCCCATGTCCGAATAAGGGCTGAGTAAGGCCCGTGGGATCCTGTTTTGGACAAGGGGGCGGGGTGTGCGTGTTTGTGGTTTGACTAACATAAATGCCCCCTATCTCCTCCCCATAGCCCAAAAGCAGGTTCTGATGAACGGCTTCCACTTTGCACCAAGAAACAATCAGGTCAAACAAACGCCTAGTACGTGTTTGTTTGCTGCGCGTGGATTGTTTTGTTCGCTTTGTTGCAGCGTACATGCCTAGCAGATTTGTTTACCTTTTCTCTATTGAGAAATCAGGCATTGTATAGTATCCTTGTTGTAATGATGTTGGCCCCAGATTAACAAACTGGTTGAACAATAAGGGGGTGTGCCCTTTCAGTGGGGGTTCACTTTTAGAAGGGTCGACGAGCAACTTGTTTTGCGTATTTTGTTTATTTGATTCCGCATGAACCAAGGCGTGTTTTGATTCGATTCCCTATGAACTCAGCTACTGGATCGAGTTTGTCTTATCCTCGCCCTTTCTAGTTTCTCAGGACGAGGGCTGTGGGGAATGGAATCCACTTCTGTGATACAACAGAAAGGGCTTAAGACTATTTTCTTCATAAGGGGGATTCCCAAAAGTATCACAGTGGTTGGAGAAACCCACTTCCGAGTGATCCACCAGCCTCAGGACAGCTTCATCCACTACCCCTTCGGCTTCGGCTTGTCCTACGACCAGTTCCAGCGGCCCGGACCAAATCGACCCAGACGTGGCCCCGATCGTCGCTGGGGGCGGATTCTTTTTTTGCAGGGGACCCAGGCGCCACAATTTCATCGGCAAGCAAGGCATCCCGTTCCTTTTACGTTCCCAGGAACTCGGAAACTCGCTTCCTGAGTTCCATTTCGGAGACCCATTTTTTTGGGGACACTGGCATCAAAATGTGTGACGACTTTTTTCGGGCCAATCCACGGACTTGAGCTGCACGAGCTCCCCTTATGGCCCTTAATTAATCATTGTGTTGTTTCCGCGAACGGAGATCCCTGGCCCTGTCTTGCTGGTGCGATAGGCAGGGAATGAGAAATGGAATGACCCTTATAAACCATCATTCTCTCATTCCCTACTTATCGCACCAACTAGCTTTCAGCGCCATTCATGTTTTTGTGACTGCCTCACAAGTATAGTGCAAGCACCAGTTTTTAAGCTAGCTGGTGGTTGCCACTTAGAGCAAAACACGCACAGGTCATAGTTCCCCGATTGAGATTCCATCGCGCGACCTCGTTTGAGGATCCAGACACCTAGAGCATTTTTGTTAATCTCCTTGGTATTGTCCCCTATCTCAGGACAGACCCATATTTGTTTTTTGTTTTTTAGCAGAGTTAAGTACTCGTTGGTTGATCTGAGAAGCTCCACGTATTCAGACATGTGTTAGTTTGACTTGGTGGTTGGTTCTTGCGTGTTCGTTCGCTTGCTTGCTTGCTTGCGTGTTTGTTTGTTTGTTTGTTTGTTTGGTTGCTTGTTTTTTTTGTTTGCTTGATTGCTTGATTGCTTCCTTGCTTGTTTGTTTGTTTGTTTGTTTGTTTTTGGTTGGTTGGCTGGCTGGTTGTTTGTTTGGTTGGTTGGCTGGCTGGTTGTTTGTTTGGTTGGTTGGCTGGCTGGTTGTTTGTTTGGTTGGTTGGCTGGTTGGTTGGTTGGTTGGTTGGTTGGTTGGTTCCGCGTTTTTTTTTTGCTTTTTGTTTTCTTTGCGGTGTTTTTGTCTTGCCCGGCCCGTTGATTTGTTTGTTTGGGTTCTCATTTGTTTGTTTCTTTCATTCATTCCTTCTCTTATTTTATTCGCTTTCTCACTCTTTGTTTTCTATGTAGGGAAAGCCGGGGCCATCTATTGTTCCTTGGAGTTACCGGGGCCATCCCCTGAGCTTTTTAGATCTTTTTGGTTGGTTTAGTGGTTGGGTTTCCGAATTTAACCTCCACAAGAAGCTCAACTTTTGGTAGGGGCCCAATTCTCCTACTGGCTCACCTTCTGTGGATGGACGAAATCCATTTCGCACCACCCAAGAAACCCTAGAATACCAACAAACCTGTTGGTTTCAACTATGGTTTCAAAGTGGTGCGGTTTATGGATTTCGCAACCATCCACAGCATGCTCGTCTCTCAGTCTCTCGCAAGGTACGAGTGGCTCAGCGAGGAGGCAAGCGGCCGGTCCTGCTCCGTGCGCCTGCGCGTGGCGAAGGAATCGGGATCGACTTCATCCGGCGGCACGTCGGTGCTGCGCCTCGGTGGGTTGGGAGACCGGTCGGGGTGTTTTGCGTCAGCAAAAACGGGGGGGGGGGGTTCAACGTTGAAGCATCTTTCCGCGTTTCCCTTCAAGCGGAAAAGACGGGTGAGGTTGAAAGAGCCGTTGTTGACACATGTTTCAAGTTGGCTGAGCCCTGACGGTCGCTAGATGTTCATGAACGCCCCGCAGGCCCTCAGTCACTAAATGGGCCTGTGAACTTCCGCACAACCTGTAAACCTACGAATTGAAAACGCGGAGAAACTCAAAGAGGACCCCCCCAAAAGAAAATGGCTGGTCGGGAAACAAAGAGGACCAATACCAAATGGACCACGATTTTGAAAACCACCCCTGCGTACCTTTGTCTTTGAGAGGGGCACCAAAGGGAAAACCCGAAGTCCATCTTTGGGAGCCTACTGCCACCTGAGCCACAATCAAAACCCGGGCAGATGGAGGTTAGTACGGGGTACTCCCAGCCATAGCTGCGGATATCCGCCTCTTAATTCTTGAAGCATGGCTCTGGGATTGCGACCATTTTAATACCGGGTTTTGAGCAAGTGACTCAAATCATATAAGTACGGACTTGTCAAGGGGAGGGAGTCCAAGGGGGGCTTCCCTAAGGCTCCCTAAGCAACCTAAGGAGGTTTAGGGAACTTTAGGGACTCACCTGCCCACTGCTCGGCCCAAAGAGTTGGGGGCGTGGTTTGAAGGTTCTTCCTGCGCCCACCCGCGGGCCCTCTGCTGAAGCGCCTCGCGCACTTCGAGCGCGTGGAAGGCGACAGGCGACTGATCTTTTTTGTGTCTTTTTTTGGGGGCGGGGGGGGGGGGGGGGTGGTTAAAACTGCGGTCCTCTCTAAAACATATGTTTAAATATGGGAGTTAAAACTGGGGGGGGGGTTGTTTAAACCATCTTTTTTGTGAAAGGGGTGGGTTCAAACTGGGGTCTTCTCCAAAAAAAGGACTGCATCTTACCTTATGTTCGGTCACTGGGGGTTGGGCCAAGAACAAGAGCTACTTCTTCGCTGTTGCCATGTGTTAGGTTTTTGCGTTTTGTTTGGTTCTGCTCGTGTTTAAAGGGGGCAGCAAAGACCGTTTTTGTTACCAAGGGTTGGAACGAGTCGCGTTCCCTGTGTGGCCCTGTGTGGGGCCAGGAGGGATGGTTTAGCTGCTTCTTGAATGTGTGGTTCTCCCCGCAAGGATGGGACGATTCGGCTTTCCCTCCGGCTGTCCGAAGCTTGGTGGACACCCCAAAGTTGACCACAGCCGCTGGATTCCCGCTGGATAGAACACACCACCGCGCGCAAAAATTAAGGCAACCAGCGCTCCCACTCGCGGGAGCTTGTGAACTAGCTGCCTAACAAATTGGCCAACTAGATAACGAGCTGCCTATTCGACTCCACTCCACTCCACTCCACTCCACTCCACTCCACTCCACTCCACTCCACTCCACTCCACTCCACTCCACTCCACTCCACTTCACTTCACTCCACTCCACTCCACTCCACTCCACTCCACTCCACTCCACTCCACTCCACTCCACTCCACTCCCACCCCACTCCACTCCACTCCACTCCACTCCCACCCCACTCCCACACTCCACACTCCACACTCCACACTCCACACTCCACACTCCACACTCCACACTCCACACTCCACACTCCACACTCCACACTCCACACTCCACACTCCACACTCCACACTCCACACTCCACTCCGCTCCACTCCACTCCACTCCACTCCACTCCACTCACTCCACTCTGACTCACTCTGACTCACTCTGACTCACTCTGACTCACTCTGACTCGCTCTGACTCACTCTGACTCACTCTGACTCACTCTGACTCACTCTGACTCACTCTGACTCACTCTGACTCACTCTGACTCACTCTGACTCTGACTCTCTGACTCACTCTGACTCACTCTGACTCGCTCTGACTCACTCTGACTCACTCTGACTCACTCTGACTCACTCTGACTCACTCACTCTGACTCACTCTGACTCACTCTGACTCACTTCACTCTGACTCACTCTGACTCACTCTGACTCACTCTGACTCACTCTGACTCACTCTGACTCGCTCTGACTCACTCTGACTCACTCTGACTCACTCTGACTCACTCTGACTCACTCTGACTCACTCTGACTCACTCTGACTCACTCTGACTCACTCTGACTCTCTGACTCACTCTGACTCACTCTGACTCACTCTGACTCACTCTGACTCACTCTGACTCACTCTGACTCACTCTGACTCACTCTGCCTCACTCTGACTCACTCTGACTCACTCTGACTCACTCTGACTCGCTCTGACTCACTCTGACTCACTCTGACTCACTCTGACTCACTCTGACTCACTTCACTCTGACTCACTCTGACTCACTCTGACTCACTTCACTCTGACTCACTCTGACTCACTCTGACTCACTCTGACTCACTCTGACTCACTCTGACTCGCTCTGACTCACTCTGACTCACTCTGACTCACTCTGACTCACTCTGACTCACTCTGACTTACTCTGACTCACTCTGACTCACTCTGACTCACTCTGACTCACTCTGACTCACTCTGACTCACTCTGACTCACTCTGACTCACTCACTCACTCTGACTCACTCACTCACTCTGACTCACTCTGACTCGCTCTGACTCACTCACTCACTCTGACTCACTCACTCACTCTGACTCACTCACTCACTCTGACTCACTCACTCACTCTGACTCACTCACTCACTCTGACTCACTCACTCACTCACTCACTCACTGACTCACTCACTCACTCTGACTCACTCACTCACTCACTCACTCACTCACTCACTCACTCACTCACTCACTCACTCACTCACTCACTCACTCACTCCACTCCACTCACTCCACTCCACTCACTCCACTCACTCCACTCACTCACTCACTCACTCTCCACTCCACTCACTCACTCACTCACTCACTCACTCACTCACTCACTCACTCACTCACTCACTCACTCACTCACTCACTCACTCACTCACTCACTCACTCACACTCACTCACTCACTCACTCACTCACTCACTCACTCACTCCACTCACTCACTCACTCACTCACTCACTCACTCACTCACTCACTCACTCACTCACTCACTCACTCACTCACTCACTCACTCACTCACTCACTCACTCACTCACTCACTCACTCACTCACTCACTCACTCACTCTCTCACTCACTCACTCACTCACTCACTCACTCACTCACTCACTCACTCACTCACTCACTCACTCACTCACTCACTCACTCACTCACTCACTCACTCACTCACTCACTCACTCACTCACTCACTCACTCACTCACTCACTCACTCACTCACTCACTCACTCACTCACTCACTCACTCACTCACTCACTCACTCACTCACTCACTCACTCACTCACTCACTCACTCACTCACTCACTCACTCACTCACTCACTCACTCACTCACACTCCACTCACTCACTCACTCACTCACTCACTCACTCACTCACTCACTCACTCCACTCACTCACTCACTCCACTCACTCACTCACTCCACTCACTCACTCACTCACTCACTCACTCACTCACTCACTCACTCACTCACTCACTCACTCACTCACTCACTCACTCACTCACTCACTCACTCACTCACTCACTCACTCACTCACTCACTCACTCACTCTCACTCCACCACTCCACTCCACTCCACTCCACTCCACTCCACTCCACTCCACTCCACTCCACTCCACTCCACTCCACTCCACTCACTCCACTCACTCCACTCACTGCACTCCACTCCACTCCACTCCACTCCACTCCACTCCACTCCACTCAACTCAACTCAACCCAACCCAACTCAACTCACTCACTCACTCTCTCACTCACTCCCGCACTCCACTCCACTCCACTCCACTCCACTCCACTCCACTCCACTCCACTCCACTCCACTCCACTCCACTCCACTCCACTCCACCTCACCTCACCTCACCGCACCTTACCTGACCTCACCTCACCTCTCCTCACCTCACCTCACCTCACCACACCTCACCTCACCTCACCTCACCTCACCTCACCTCACTCACTCACTCGGGTCCCGTATTTTTAAGACAGACCCATCTACCAACATTTGACTTTATGGAGGGTAAATGTGGGGAATTTCCATTTGTTAAAGAATATGTATTTTCCCCTGTTGGTTTTAAAAGGAATCGACCACTACTGGAAATATGTTCTCATTTTTTCCAGGGGGCGAAGACGCAAATGGACATCTCAAGACTTTTTGGGAAATCAAGGCATCCTGGGGTGGGCGTTTATTCGGTTTGATGGCCCGCCCGCGGGGGTGCTGCGTGCCCGGCGCGCAGGGAGGTGAAGCTGACGCTGGAGCCGAAACACTTTGAGGTGGTGGACGATGACGGCAATTTTCAGCTGGTGACGGGCCGGTGGACGTTGGAGGCGCGACAGGTGTGGGTTTCCTGCCAACTTCCATTTTTCTTAAGATTTGCTGTGTATTTTCATTTGTTCATATTGTTTTCAAAGAAAAAACATTCGCCTGCTGGCAAAGTTTGACTTTTCCAGGGGACTTAAGCAAATGGACGTCTTAAGTCTTTATTTGTGTTTCCCCTGCGGGTTTAAAAAGGGAATCAATCACTACTGGAAGTATGTTTAATTGTAGTAGGGGACATAAGCAAATGGAAGTCCAGGCGTCAGTATGTCTAGGGACATGGGAGACGCACTAAACACGCAACAATAATAATTGTCCCATCCGCTACCAAAACCGCATGTGAGCTTGGCTCGCATAGACCCTCAAAAGCAATCATTTTGAGCGGAGAGTGCTATTTTGGGAGACCTTTTTGTTTGGGTTCCCTCTACCAGGACCAGTGGTACCACTTTTTCCTTTGGAGGGGGCGTTGCAATCTAACCCGACTACCCACAAAGATGTTTGTGTGCCACGGCCACTGGAGCTTTGGGGTAGTTAGCTTTGAATGAACACGAGCCCGGAGATTGACATGGATGACATGGAACCATGGACAAAACCATCAGGAACATCAGCACAGCCGTTTTGGGAAGAACAAGACCCCCCCCAATTCGATTTGTTGGTCTTCTTTTTGGTTTCCCTTGACAGCCATTTGCAATAAAGGGTTCCCGCGGGTTCACCTTCTCGCTCTCTCACCTTGTCCATCTTCGGCGTCCTGAAAGGTCCATATTCAGTTCCAGGTCCCTGGGCAGCTGATTGGGGATTCCCCCAGCGGGGTTGGGCAAAGGGGCGAAGGCCATCCAAGGAGCTGAGGGGGGGGGGCTTTTAACTGCCCACCCCACCCCCTGTGCCTACCCCCTGAGTGGAAGCTTCCAGAAGCTGAGAACAAGGAACCAAGCCATCAGCATATGGGTAATGGCCCCCCCCGTAAGGGGAACACCCGCATCTCTCAACATCGACCACATTCCCTTGGTCCAGGTACCTCCTGAGGATGGCTTGTGGTAAAAAGGGATCTTTTCGTCCCTCCTTAGGTAGCAAAGGGTTCTACCTCCCCAAAAAATGAGTTTAGTTGGTCAACTTTTTTTCATATTTCCTTAGGCAGCAAAGGGTTCTCTGTGCTACCCGGATCATTTGCACGTCAGGTAAATGCTCCAGCAGACCTCAGCCGCGACCTGGTGGTGACCCCAAGCAGCTGCGAGTGGACGGGCCGCTTTCTGGCCATCTGATCGATGGCCGGGTCGCGAAAGCGGGGGGGAAAAAGGGTGGGGTGGGGTGGGGTGGGGTGGGGTGGGTCGACATAAGGGTGTAAGAGGCTTCTTTTCTTGACGGGTACCCATTTACCCACACAAACGCGGACACATACACACACACACATCAGCATTCATGCACGTGGGTGTTCTTTTCTTGAGGGTGCCCTTTCTTCGTGGGTTTTAAGTTGCAGCCACAAGGAAAACCGAAGCCATTTTGGGGCCTCCTGTAAAAAAGACGAGCCACCCATATGGTGTGTTTGGACCCTTAGGGTGGGTGGTTTTTTCCTGGTTCCCCTTCGAAACCACCTAAAAGGGATTCCGGCTTGTTGAGAATTGGCCAGACAAGTGCCGGCCTTTTGTACCGGCCGTTTTCGGTCCCCTCACCTTGAGGTATTCCTTACCCAGAGGGTCCCTTGGTACCTTGTAGGGGCCCTTTTTGCCAAACCATCCTCAGGTAGAGTTAGATGTTCTTCATAGGCTTTCTGCTTAGCTGGGGCTTCAGGGAGTTGTTTCCCGCTTTGGCTTTGGGGGAATAATGCGACCGACCGCGTTTGTCGGGTGACCTCAGCCCCGCGGAATCTAGAAAAAGAAGCCAAACGGAAAATGCAGAATGCTCAAATTGGAGCGTACACATTTGGCTCTGGGTCAAACAAGTGTACCCAAAATGGAAGCCTGGCAAGTGGAAACATGGACTAAGCCCTGCGGTCCCCTGTTTTTTTTGTTGGTCCCATACCCATTTGCCTAAAGCTGCGGTTCCAGCGTCACAGCTCCACTTCGGGAGTTCCTTTATTTTGGACTCATTTGGCCATGGTTCAAAACCAATGGGATCCCATTTTGGGATAGGTGCACCACCCATTTTACTCTATTTTAGTGGGGATTGGGATGTTCACTGGGGGTACGATTTGGGTTTTGACCCATGGCCATTTCTTTCCAATGTGCCAGGCGATATTCTTCAGTGTCGTTCTCGAAGCGAAATGTGTCTGACTCCGCGGCTTGTAAATACTCACCTCAGGTTGAGCCATGTTTGACTGCACCTTAAGAAGCAAGACTGGGATGTGGGGGTTCTCAAAGTCTGAGAATGGAATTAGTGGGTTGCCTTTCACCTACCATGGGGGGGGACTTTGATCATGGTAAAAAGCATGGGGAGCAAGATGGAGGCAAACCCCCTTAGCTGGATGTTCGTTTTTAGGCGGGCACAGACGAAAACACATTTTTGTTGGAGGTGCTTCCATTTGAGCAAAAGGGGTCGTTTGAGGGGGACACCAATACCATTAATGTTGGGTCTTCCAACAAAACGTTTGGAAGACCCAAGTCCACATTTTTGGCGACTTTCCCCCATGAGCTCCAAATAGGATCTTGGAGACAAGTCCATGCGCGTTTTACCAAAGGGAATGCGGAATGCCGCCTTTCGGTTGGACCCAGATTGGCCCTGAACTTGCGAAGAGGGACGGTGGACAGGGCGCTGAGTCTGCCTATTTTGGAGCGAGCTCGGTGCTTCGGGGGGGTAGAACGAGCGAAAGCCGGACAAAGGTCCTGTGCTTGGGGATCCAAGTTTCTAATCTGGTAGGCCAAACTTTAGATCAATCACCCGATGTGGAGCGATCTCCGAGAACTATGAGAATACCTTTTGAGCATACCCCAAGCCTGCCTAACCGCATTACGGTCGAGGTGTCAGCATTTGCAGCTAAATGATTCGATTTGGAGCGATGTCCAAGATCCCCAAGCCTCCCACGAGGTGCCTCCCTTCAGGGAAAAATATCCGCCAAGTTGCCATTTGGGTGGGGTGATGTTTTTTCGCGCGAGGATTCCTTTTGAAACAACTTTGCAAGATTGCTTGTCCATGTCCGCCTTGGGGTGCGGTGCGCGAGGTGATGATCCACCCCTTTGCGACCGGAGAACCCAGCGGCGAGAGAAGGCAGCAGGGTGTGCCTGTCGGCCAGGTCGCTTTTGCCCTCGGGCTGGTCCTACGAGAGATATCACCTCCAAAAGCCGAGGTTTGCTGAAGGGGTTCCATTCATTTGCTCGAACGGGGGGGGCAAAGACGACCCCTGCCCCAAGTTTTGTGTGCCACACGTGCACAGAGATGCCGATCTCGTGCCCTGCAATTCGCCAGGGCACTGCTCGGCCAGCGGCCAGTGTGTTCAGGACAAGGCTATTATCGTTATTGTCATAATTGTTGTCGTTATTATAATTGTAGTCATGTATTTGTCGTTATTCTAGAGCTTCTTTGGGGGCGCCAGTTTCAGGATGCTTGATTGGTAGTTTGGACTGGGGGTTTGGATTTGGGTCTGAACCTCTTGTAGAGGGTAAATGTGAACACCCAACCACCAAACCACCAATCCCAACCACTGATTAGGGGGAAGCTGATCTGGGCTGCTGTTAAAGGGCAACCGAGAGGAAGTCACCCATTTTGAGTCATTTGGCCTTTCATTGTCGGCATAGCTTCTGCTTAGAAGGTTGTTGACTATGCATGCAACGATAAGGGGTTGGTGCCTTTTGGTCAACAAGTGGAGTGCAGAAATGACAGCCAACCAAGTTGCACAGTGAAGCATCTTTCAACGTGAACAATTCATCCAAAATTGGATAAACTCTGTGTTTTTGTTTGATGACCAACAGTGATGCTGCCACACATCTGATGCATATCTGACATCATTATATATATATATATACATATTGAGCTTGCTTAATGTGAGCTAGAATCTAAACACGTTGATGGTTAGTTGGGGCAACAGCTGAGCAGTCTTGGCCAATCTGGAGAAGGCTACTGCCTGATTCCACAGAAAATAAATTGCGGGTTTGATCAACCCTTGAGGCAAAAGTGAAAAGGTTTTGGCGCTGCTCGAATGTTTGAGGTGTCCTTTCTCTTTGGATATGAAGATCAAAATAAGCAGGCTCCAAGCACCCCTTGGATGTGTTTTGGGATTCCTGCCTTTTGCTTGAGAACCGATTGAAGCAAGCTGCAATGCAGAATACTTTTCTGCGAGCTTCATCAAAGCACGGACGCTGGCCACGCCTTTTTGTTTGCATGCGCCGCGCTATTTTTCGCTGCGGCATTTTGGTCTAGTGCATGTGTTAACGCCACTACGAATAGGAGGGGCGCGGCTGATGCCGTTTGTCAAGTGCGGCTTCGCGCGGGCGGCGTCGCCGAAGTTTCGCCTTTTCGGTCTGAGTGCGAAGTTGTTTCGGCTTGCGGCCTGAGCTGGAGCCGAACGGCACAGCCGGTCCGAAGGAGAGCAAAGTCAGAGCTTGTGGACAGAAAAAGGCGCTGCTAATGTGTCAGGAGACATGCAGGGCCAAGGCGTGATGGTTGATCCTGAAGCTCAGAGTCTTGGGAAAATGATTGTGCCCTTTGAACCTCTTGTCATGCCATGATTTTTCCAAAAGGGAGTCGGCGGCAGGACAAGCCGACAAAACTTTGGGAGGGGTTGGTGGTGTCTTTTCTTTGGAGGAAGGCCACCAATTTGGGAGGGTCCACTTCCTCTTCTGAGACAAACCCAAATAAGAGTCTTTTAACAGGATACTGTCCTCTTTTTGACAGTGTCACGAGTGACGATGCCCATTCCCGGCCACCATGTTTTGGACAGTCCCAAATAGTTGCACCCCTTTACGCAACGGGTGCCTTCCTTCACTGTTGCTGGCACTGGTTGTCATTACTATTTTCAAGTATTATTATTATTGTTGTTATTGCTATTATTATTGTTATTATTATTAATTACTATTATTATTATCGACATGTTTGGCCCTGTTGATTTTTAGGCTTGGGGCCTGCAAACAAGAACCGGGCCCGTTTTCAACCCAGCTGTCTCCTGGGCCCACTGAAGTGGGATCCTCAAAGTGGCTCTGCAGCCCTCGCACTGGGCTGAACTTGAAACCACCCCAAGACACCGACCCCAACTTGAAACCAGCCCCAACTTGAGATCTGGGTCTCCTGAACCACCCCACAGAACACGACACTTTTTCGTGGCTTGGGCAACAAAAGGGCGTTTTTATGCCTGTAAAAAGATGAGAACAAAACCCCAGGGCGCGCTTGGAGTTTTAAGGGCTAAGCGCAGTTTGACAACTCCTCTTTCTTCGACTTGGGCCGCTCAAAAGAAGTGGAGGCCTGAAAACGGCAGCTTGGATGGAAACGGTGACTGGAATCTGCATTTCATCCCCACCGGGTTCCTCAATGATGGAATTGGGGGAGGGTAGATTCCTCACAGGAGATCTCCTTCTTGTGGCAACTCATTCTCCCCTTGCGATCAATTGGGTATGGGTCAAAATGCAACCACCAGGAATTGGGCCGCAGGTTTTAGTCCTTGGTTCCATTTGCCAGGGCAAGCCATTTTGGGCACCTATTTTTGACCCACAGCCAATTGGGAGGGATTGCGTACCCCCACCCACTTGCCAAGTGGCGCCCTTTTTTCCTTTGTTTTGGGGGAGCTCCCCTTTAAACTCAACCAACCAAAAAAGGATGCCGATTCTGTTTTTCCCATGGCAATCCACTGGGCATCTGAGCGCCCAAGTCTTGCGGACAGAGGCATGCCCCTGGACGGACGCCTTTGGACCGAGTGACACGCGGACCGAGGCGCGCGGAGGATTTGCTGGTGAAGCCGCCCAAGGAGGAAGAAGATGGTCCGGGACTGGGCCTATCTTTGGTGTTTCAGACTGGGGTCATGACGCTGGTTCTGTTTCCTTGGGGTCCGAGTTAGAGAATGCGTGGTGGTGTCCCTCAACTTCCATGTATTGAAGACGATGGTTTATTTCCCCCTGTTTGCAAAAGGAATCGATCACTACTGGACATATTTTTTCATTTTTCCAGGGGCGAAGAAGCAAATGGAAATTGAAGTCAGCCACTCGGCTGACTTTGGCGGGAGTCATAAAACCCGGAGGGGTCCTTTTGGTTCCCACCTGGGGATGGGGATGGCCCTGTCTGCCGCATTGCTTATAAATTTCCATAGCTGGTTATTTGAAGGAGCCACGGTGCCGGGGATATCTTTCTTGCCTTTACAGAGGGCTATAAGGACATGGTAGCATGTCCAACTCTACTCCTGGGTTCAGTTGCCAACATTAGATCAAATGAGGCGAGACCATCTCCGCCATGATTTTCCCTTCAGGGAATTTCATCCTCCAAGTTGGGCCTAGGGAATTCTGTCAATGGGGGCAATGAACCCTAGGGTACTGTCATCTGCAACGATTCCTTCAGGCTCCGGGTTCACGACTCTCTGCTCCAATCCATTTCGGGTTGTGAAGGTAGGTTCCAATCCATTCTCTTCTGCTCCAATCCATTTCGGGTTGTGAAGGTATAGCAACGGTCGACATGTGGCAAACATCTACTCCGAGGGCCCCATTCTTAGGCTGCGGGGTGCCCTCCTACCCCTTTCACACGGCGCCTGACGCAACATCCGGGGCTTGGATCCTCTTCCTGAGGCCCCGAAACGAAACCGGGTCCAGGTTGATCTCACCCACCCCAGCCGTCCAGTGGTACCGAGTCTGTTTCCAACTTGTTTCTGGGTGGCTGCCCCACTAAACATGGTCCAGGCCCCAAAAGGCGTTCCCTTTTTGTTCCAGGGCACTGAACAACCGAGTCGCTGATGTTCTGGACTTGAGTCCGTTTCGGGTCTGGACATTTCTGGTGAATAAAGCGCTTCTCGACTTGTTTTGGCCAGTCCACGCAAGATCGGAAGTGAGTAATTGGTGGGAGGGTACTAGACGAATTCAACGGTTTAGGGTTTTGGTTTTGGTTTAGTCAGGGATCACTCGGGGTATATCCAACGACTTCTGTGATATCTTCAAAAAGTCTCCCCCTTATGGGGTGAGCCTTTGGGGTTAGGCCGTGGTGTACTTCCATTTGCTGAAAATCATATGTTGTTGTTCCAAACCTGTCGGTTTTAAAGGTGGTTTATCACTCCCGGACATATCTTTTGTTTATTTTTTTCGGCAGGCGAAAGAAAGCGCCACATCGGAAGGTTTCGGACGTCCACCGGTCCTCTTTTTCTCCGCTTTGAGCCCGGGGGAGCTCGTCCGATGGATGCGAGCCGCGCGCCGCGCGCCGGGCCGAGGCTGGACCTCCTTCGCGCGCTTCTCGGGGGCGCTGATGGAGACCTTTGTGGATGCCCGGAGCCACGGGCGCTTTGAAGCTGCACGCGTTGGACGGGTCCACGCGGGTCCACCTCCAAGGGAAGGTCCGGTGGAAACGTAGAGGCGCTTTTTTTTAGTGGATCTTTGGTGGGTGAAAGGTGGTTTCCCACTTGGCCCACAAGAAGTTGCTGGTTTTTCGTGGGTTGTTGCGTGAGTTTTGTGCTCAACTTCGGCCTTTGTGGTTTTTTGGGCGTCCTTTGTTCAACTTGGGCTTCTAGGTTTTGAGCTGGTTTAGTGGTGTTTTCCGAATTTTTCCCACTAAAGGTCAACAACTTTTAGCAGGGGATATGAGAACAGCCCAGCTTTGAGGGAGTTTAAACTTACCCGGGTGTGGTTCTGTTGTTGGCAAGCATGGCGATATTTCCTCATGGGTTTCCCTTTGAAACCAGCCCAAAAGGGGCACCTCGCAAAGAAAGACAGACCTGAAGCTGAGCATATGTCACGGTGCACTAAATGGGTGACTCTCTTCTTTTTTTTTTTTTTAAACGAATTGGACCCCTCGAAAATGGTGATTTATCGTTTGGAATCCCTTTAAAGCCGCAAAAACGCGGTACCGAGCCTCGAAAACAGAGACACTCATGGCTCATCTGAGCCAAAGGTTTTGTTGCAGGCCGTGGTTGAAAGGTGAGGGGGCGGAACTGGGGGGGGAGGTACATCTTCGCTGTTGTTGTTCATGTTTTAAGTGTTTTTTGCTGGTGTTCCTCGCTTATTTTGGTTCTGTTCATTTTTAGGTTGGGGGGCTGCCAAAAACAGGGTCATTTCGCATACCAAGGTTGGAACGATATGTAGAAACCTTTAAAATACCTTTGGTTTTTTTCCTTTTCTGTTCAGATGTCCTGTTCAACATTCTCCAAGCGTTTCAGAGCCACCATGGACCTCTGGGGGGCGGGGGGGGGGGGAGGCGGGGTAACGTGGGTAGCAAGTCCCGAGTCCCGAGTCCCGAACCTTGCACTGACGAACCTTGGAGTTGGTGGAACGTGGGGAATGACCGAGTCCGGGTGTTGGGAGTCAATCTGGGGATTCCCGAACAAAGGAAACCAGGGTTGTGGGATCAAGGGGTTTCTCACCACTTCTGTGATACAAGGGAATCCCCCTTTATATGAAGAGAATAGTCGTTGGGAAGCCCTTTCTGTTGTGTCACAGAAGTGGTCATTCCCCACAGAACCCCTTGAAACAGATGGATTTTTAAGGGATGTTCTGGCTGAATCTAACCACTCCTGATTTGTGGCGTCCGGATTATTTTTCAGCAGTTCACATGAGCAAACCAGGGGTCAGCTCAACCAAAATAGAGGAACAGAGCATGCTTGGATATTCAACCCACTGAGTAAGTAGGTTATAATCACGGTTTTAAGGAGACTATCCGCAGCATGGTTATAGCCTACTTACCTCACGTTAGTTGAACATCCAAGTAGGGTCATGAACAGCGGGGGGGGGGGGGGACCTTCCTGATGTTAGTCCCAAACCGTCCTTCGATCTTTGCCGGCCTTGCGATTTATATGTTGGCCTGGCAAACACTGAATTCCTCGACTGAACCAACGGCAGGCAACTAAGTAGGTTATAACCATGGCAACTGGTGTATCTGGGGTGATTGTCCCCTTGTAAGTAGGTTCTAACCATGGTTATAAGTTATAACTGGTGCAACTGGGGCGATCGTCCACTTAGTAACCATGGTGAAATCACCTACTTTCCCGTGCCCATTTGCTTTTATTAATATATATATATATATACATCCCTTGTTGGTCTTGAAAGGGATTCATCACTGGACATATTTGCATCTTTTCCCCGGGGCCTTAACCAAAGCCTGAGGACTCACCGGACCTCGGTTTCTCACCCCCGAGCAACTTGTGGGCTCCAGCCTCACGTGCTTGCGCTGACCGGGCCGTGCAGCCGGGCACCGCGGCGCGCGGGCCAGGTGGCCACGGCGAAGCCCCCGCGCAAGGAGCCCGGGCGCGGGCCTGAGGCACGAGTTGCCTTGGAGCTTTTGGTGGTTTGAGGAATCGGACCTCCCAAAATCCATGTTTTTTTTGGGGGGGTGTCCCATTTAAGCCACAAAAACAGGAATACCCACAAAAGCAGATTTTCTTTTTCTTTCTTGGTTTTCCATGTTTCAATCACAAAAACAGGGGTAGCCTCAAACAAGTTAGACGTAGCATTTGCTCGCTGGTGGTTGGAAGGGAGCCGTGACATGGAGTTGGGGTATTCAAATTTGCTTTGACAGACATTTGACAGAGGGAGCTAAGGAGCTACCAGGAGTTCTGGT
This sequence comes from Effrenium voratum, assembly GCA_963377175.1. Lineage (NCBI taxonomy): Eukaryota > Dinophyceae > Suessiales > Symbiodiniaceae > Effrenium > Effrenium voratum. The sequence continues at coordinate 377,241 of CAUJNA010003361.1, forward strand.
TAGGGACATGGTAGTTCCCCTTTGTTGGACCTTGCTGACCTGCTGAGTTTCAGGTTCTTGGGACAGGTGAAGCGACACCTTTCTTCACAAAGGGTGCACTGGGAGCCTGGGGCAAGGCCAGGTGCTGTAACTAGGTCCCCCAGCGGTCCGGCGCCCGCTCTTTTACCCTTTTTTTTTGGTGGGGAGGGCTCCCCTACTAAAATAGACTGCACAAAAAGTCGGTACCCTTATTCTAGCCTCTCTACTGGAGGACCTAGGTAAACAATCAGCTTTCAAGACTATCAAGTTTAGACTTTCCTGGCCAGCCCAAGCAGGAAGTGACTCCTGGCATCCCCAATCAGGAAAGGTTGCCGGATGAGCGAGCGGCAACCCAGATGTACACAGGTGCCGAATTGGCCAGTCGTTGCTTCTGCTTAGAACTTGTGTCCGCACCCTCACCTCACCCAGTGGTGAGGGTGCGCTTACCGGCAATCATGGAGCCCCCCTGGGTCGTTTTGTTTGTTTGTTTTGTTTGTTTCTTTGTTTGTTCTTGTGTTTTGACTGCTTGCGTTCTGCTTGCTTTGTGCTTGCTTTCTGCTTGCTTTCTGCTTGCTTTCTGCTTGCCTTCTGCTTGCCTTCTGCTTGCCTTCTGCGTGCTTGCTTGCGTGCTTGCGTGCTTGCGTGCTTGCGTGCTTGCTTGCTTGCTTGCTTGCTTGCTTGCTTGCTTGCTTGCTTGCTTGCTTGCTTGCTTGCTTGCTTGCTTTCTGCTTGCTTTCTGCTTGCTTTCTGCTTGCTTGCTTGCGTGCTTTCTTGCTTGCTTGCTTGCTAGCTAGCTTGTTTGTTTGGTACAAGCTCTAATTTGTGTTCTTCTCGGGAGAATCATGCGTGGAACTTGTCTTTCTTAGACTCACCTTCAGACTGTCAACAAGAACGGCTCACTCCCTGAGTTTTGTCTCGGACCTTGGTGACTTTTTGGGGTCTGAACCGGTGCATCTCTCGTCCCCAAGTCCCAAAGGTGGCACAAGGGCCACGGGGGTTTGGACGGTTTATTGAGTCGAATCACCGCATCTGGGGAGTCCGACACCTCAACACTTGGTGCATCTTGCCAAGGGATGTTAGGACTGGACAACTTTTTGCCAACGAATGGATGTTTTCCGTATTAAACTACCAAAAGTTATTCACTTTTAGCAGGGGAGCAGATTTCGCAACGGAGAAACATTGAAAATTAGGTTTTTGACCGGGCGCAAGGCTTGCGGCTCGGAGGGTATGCTACTTGTAGTTGGCTTGCGAGATTTGAATTGAACTCCTGGTTCTTGTAGCACTTAGCCACCAAACCACCCATCCAAGCCAGCAATGAGAGGGAAGCTGATCTGAGAGGTAGCTTTGCGGACTTGTACTCCCCTGTTGTTGGTTTTGAAGCGATTCCTTTGGGTTTCTGCGTTTGGGTTGTCTCTCAAGCTGTACCCACGCGGAAGTGCAGAGACTAGTTCAGAAGATGGCATGCCCCCGTTCTACAGAAACCTCAATTAGCAGATATTGTGTTTTTTTCATAGTGTTGCTGTATGGCTTGAACCGAGCAAAGGGGGGAGGGATTATGCGAGCAAACGATGCGCGTTGCCGCGGAAAGTGTTAAGCCCACAAAGGGAAACACGTAAGCAAGCAAATATCCAGGGTGAGTGTCAGTCAGAAGGGTGGCAGGTTGCCTTTTTGCTAGGGGGAGCTTCCCACTTAACGTGCCACTTGGTGGAGTTTTTTCTGTTACGTTGGCCCAGGTGGGAGTACCGCAAGGGCATCGAAGGACTGACCTCGAGGGGAGGGTGGGAGGGTTTGGGGGTAGCACGAGCGCGCTATGGTTGCCGGACCATCGGCAACAGCGACAACCAAGTGGGTGTGTCTCAAAATAGGCCGGCTTTCCTTTTCGTTCTCCTTTAAAAGCCACGAACAGCAAGTGCCTTTCCTTTTTGTTCTCCTTAAACACCAGGAACAAGAGGTGCTTTCCAAAAAAGACACAGGTGGACTCCTAGGACGTGGGCTATACCCAAGGGACATCCGGAAGGCTCCCGCCTTTGTTGGACGCGCTGCCGGCCTGAGGGGCGCCAACCCAAAACAAGAAACGCGGCATGGCCGGCATGGAGCACAGCTGCAACGACTTAAACAGCCGACGAATGTTTCTTTGTTTGTTTTCCTCTTTTTGGTTTGAAAGGGAATCCATGACTAGTGCTTGATGTTTTTTTGTTTGTTTGTTTTTGTTTGATTTTGGTCCAGGGCTTTTTCCCCCGGTTTTTGGTTTTAAAGGGAATCCATGACTAGTGTTTGATGTGTTTTTTTTCTCCAGGGGGCTGAAGCAAATGGAAGACAAGTCGCAACCCTGCCGCATTGCTTCCAGGCACGCACCTCAGAACGTGAGCAGGAAGTAGATGAAGACACCTACGGGTCCCAAGACACCTGCGAAAGAGGGAAAGCAAGAAAAAAACATACTGTGGATGGACGAAATCCTGCACCAGCTAAGAAACCCTGGAAGGATGATTCCCCTGTAAATACCAATAAACAATGGTTTCTCATGGATTCCAAGTGGTGCGAACGGATTTCGCAACCACCCACAGTAGGGATCATCTTGCTTGGGAACCCCAGGCATCCCGTTCCTTAGGAGTTTGGTTGGTTTTTGGTTGGTGTCGCGGTAGTTTCCATCTTACCCAGTGAAAGCTACACTTTTCGCGGGGGATCTGAGGCCAGCCCAGCCAAACGTGAGAGACTTCCTGCCAACTTGGAAGACTCCCACCGGGCACCATAATTTTGAAGATCCCAAATGTAAACAAGCCGGGCATGCACATGACCGGTGAACAAAATGATGTGCAGTGGCACCTTGCTAGCTGGTTGTTGGCAGGGAGCCGTTCCGGAGCTGTATCCAAATTTGCTTTTACACAGAAAGCGGTTCAGTAGCCGATCCGAGTTCTGTTTAGGGACATGTAGCTTGTCAAATCAGAATCCCTGATGTCCATTTGGTCAAGATCCTCCTGGCGGGTCTGGACATTCTGAGCATGACATTTTGTCCAGGTCCGCATCGTAGCAGAGGAGTTCGAATGGGGATTCCTTGTAGAGTGGAAAATGTTTGGGGGCATGGCAGAGGACCACTCCCCTTGTTCCTCTCAATGTCCATGATTGGTGGAGGGCAACGAGCCCTCCAAATGAGCCACAATCAAACTGCGGGTTGATGAAGGTTAGACACTCCCAACCAGAAATGGGTGCTGTCGCTTCTCGTTCTTTATTTTGATTTGCGCAGAGCTTCTTAATATCAGGTTTTGATTGTTGCCCAGGTCCTGATGGAATTCGGAGAATCAAAGTCTTTGGTGTACAGGCACCCCGCGGGTTCTGCATACCAAGCCCCAATCGGACCCTTTGGTGCTTCACGTCGAACCAACCCCTGCTTTCATTTGCCGAAATGAACCATGTTCATCTTCCCTGGCTTTAGTTTGAAGGGAGTCGATATTTCACTACCGGAGGTATGTTTACTTCTTGGAAGCCTTCTACCTGTTCTACTTGGAAGCCTAAACTGCCTCCTGGCCCGCAGGAATGTCCATGGGCAGCATGGCCTACGAGATGATGACGATGCCGGCACCTGAGAAAGAGGAGCTGGCTAGTGAGGTCCATTCAACACCCCAGCGAACGGGCTAGGTCCGGGACCCAGCGAGTCGTGCCCGAGCTCTTTTTTACCCCTTTTTGGGTTGGGGGGGGAAAGGGACCCTACTAAAACAGACAACAGAAAAGAAAGTTGGTACCAACTTATTCTAACCTCTCAGATCTGGAGGACCTAGCCAGAAAACGCACCCGTAAGCCCCGTTTATTCCAAAGGCAAGCTATAGAGGAAGCCCAGATTCCAGTTCAGCCCTCTGTTGCCCTCTGTTAGAATTTTGACCATGGTCCATGGTCCATTCGGTTTGACCTTGGTTTACCTTTGGGTTTTTCCTGATTTGGTCCATTCGGTCCACGGTTCAAAAGGTGATCACCATTTTTTAGTTGCAGGTCCTGGCAGCCGTCCTTCTTTCACGAGGTCCCCCGGCTAGGTGCCCTTTCTCACCCCTTAACTCAGGGCAAAACGGATGTGGTCACCACTGAGGGGGGGGCAGGCCATGACCATTCGCACAGGTTCGCAAATCTGTTGGGGGTTCGACTCAAAGTTCGCAATGCCTGGCCGGGTTCGCAAACCCGAAATGGAATTCGCAAACCTTCGCAAACTGAATTGGGCAATCCAAAGGTTCGCAAAAACAGTCCAGGGTTCGTGCGAGGGCGGCGCCGGCCCGGCGCAGCCCTGGCCAGGTCCTGCTAGAGGCGGCGCCGGCCCGGCGCAGCCCTGGCCAGGTCCTGCCAGAGGCGGCGCCGGCTCGGCGCAGCCCTGGCAGCCTAGCTAAGCCCCCCTGCGTTCGCGCGTGACTTTGACAGTTCGCAATCCCCGCCATGTTCGCAGATGAGAAGCGGGTTCGCAAACGTTCGCTTAGGTACTTTGGGTTCGCGTAGGTTCGCTAAGATTTTTGCCTGCCGCCCCCAACTGGTGACCACATCTGTTTTGCCCTTATTAACCTTGGCGGAAAGGAGGGTTTTTCGTGTCTAAAATAGACAGACAAAAGTTGGGATTCCAAATCATTCGAACCTCTCAAATCTGGAGGACCTTCTTTTGGTCGATCCCGTGGTCAAAAGGGGGTGGCTCCCGTGGTCCCGAAACGAAATGATTTGGTCCGACGGAAGGGTCTGAAGGCTTGGGCAAGCATCAAACGTCGGTGGGGATTTTGTTGCGCCTAGTGGCAACTTACTGAACTCAGTTGTTCAAAGCGAATCGACCTGAAATGACCTGAAATGGTTTTCCCTTTTTGGTCTATTTTTAGAGGTCCCAAAAGGTTAACCTTTTATTTGCAGGTCCTTTGGGCAACTTACTGAATGCAATCAAAATCCGGGTAGATGAAGGTTAGTAGGGACGATGCTAACCATAAATAGCTGCGGATATCCGCCTTCTTAATCCTGTACATGGTTCTGGGTAGACCATTTTAGTACCAGGTTTTGATTGCGACTCAGGTAAGTAGGTTATAAGCCATGGTAAGTAGTGCAACTGGGGTGATCGTCCCGCTTAGAACCAGGGGTTATAACCTACTTACCTGACGTCACTTGAACACCCAAGTAAGTTGAAACCGATGTTCAAAGCATGAACGGCTGCGAGGCTCGGGAGATCCGACGAAATGGTAGCGGTTTCCTTGCAGGAACCTGAAGCAAGTCCATGGACAGGCTTCACCTATGTGACCAGAGTCCACCCTTTCAACTTGTCGGAAGGGTTTGCGTCCCCATCTTTGTATATCATTATTGAGGCGAAAGCTACCCTTTTCGGATTTGGCTTTGGAGGACACGGTTGTCAGTTTGGGTGTGTCTTCTTTTTGAGGCTACCTTGTTTCCAGTTTTAGAGGGACACCACCAGGAAAACCACCAGGCGGGGTCCGTCGTTTTTAGAAGACGAGGCAGCCAATTTGAGACAAACCCATCCTAATCACCGACCTGAAATGACCTGCTGGTTTTCCCATGTTGCCCCTTTTTTAGCAAGGTCCCAAAAGGTTGGCCTTCTATTTCCAGGTACCATTCTAGTTGCAATTTCCCTTGCGAGAGACCAGTGATGATTCGGATTTTTATTGGAGTATGTTCAGGACCTCTCATCCTAGAGCCAACGGTGCGCACTGCAGCTCGTAGGGAGCCAAAGCAGAACAACACATTTATTAAATAGATCTAGTGACAATCAAACACTCTGTTGCCAGTGGTGCCCTTTTTTCAACTGTTTTCGGGTAAGGGTTCCCTTGAACCTTTAAACTCAACCAAGCAAAAAATCGGGTGCCGAGTCTTTTATTTTCCCCATGAAAATCCACTGGGCATCTCAGAACAAGGTTTGGGTACTTGATTTTTGTCTAGTCTGCTCATCAAGCGAAATGTGTGCTGAGTCCGCCGCGCCAAAAACCCGCTTCGACCCCCCAAGGGGACAGTCGCTTCGACACTATTTGTTTTCCGCCGAGGGACGAGGGCACCAAAGAGTACAAGGAGCTGGCCAAGGAGTACGAGTCCGGCTACGGGGTGCGGCCCCAAGATCCGGAGAGGTCCGATTTCGGGTGGATGCGACATCTTGGCGGATTTTGCGGCCACAGGGTCCTTGAATAACAATACCAGCTGCGATAGCTGATTCAAATAGACCATTACCAATCCTTGTAAAGCAGGTGGTCTTTGGAAGAACCCTTAGGGAACTCTGAACAGGCCTGTTCAAAAATCAGAATGGGGTTGTGGGACACAGTCGCTTTTCTGTTGCGGCATGGACTTTTGTGAGTGGAGGTCAAGTGGATGAGCCCTAATGTTGACCCCTGATCTAGGTACAGCCCGTCCTATGAAGAGCCAGGGATTTGAAGCATCCTGGGCCTTGCCAGGGCAAGTGGAAGCAGCAAATCTTTGCTTTCCGAACCCCCCCCAAAGAATAGCACAAAACACAAAGCAGGCAGCCTCCAAAAAGACACGTGTGGCCCGAATTCTTTGAGGCCAAGAATGGGACTCGAGGCGATATGCCAGGCCCACGGTGGCATGTTGGAGGTTCAATCAGGTAACTCGTAGGTTCCAGCGTGGTTACCGGTGCAACTAGGGTTAGTCCCTTATGACCCTGGTTTTCACCTACTTACAAGCTGGCTGAACATCCAAGTTGGAACCCCCCCAAGCATCATCGCTCTTCCAGTGCCCAAGGGGCAAGGGAAAACTGGTTGCCTTTCCTTCCTTGCCTTCAGATGTGTGAAATGTCTACGGACATGAAAGACCATGCGCCGCAATAGCACGCCGGCGGACGTCCATTTTATGTGGCCTTGGCAGCCTGGTCACATGAGGTTCCACCGAAACGGCCCCGGGTTTCCTCTTCCGCTTGCTTGCGCATATGTTTAGAGTGTGTTCGCCTGCATGAGGAAACAAAGGGAATCCATCAATACACTTTTTTGTGTTTTTTTTTTCCAGGGGACGAACATTGCAATTGGAGGTCCCTCAAAGGGTTCAGCAGGTTGGTGACAATGCCCTTTTGGTTTTCAAGTTGGACCCCAACCAGACAGTTGGCCCGTAAATGGCAGTTACCAGGAAATCCAGTGACCGAGTTACCGTCCCGTTCTTTGCCACCCGTTACTTTTTCCCTCCTTCCTCTTATCGCACACGGCGAGGGGATGGTGTTTGCGCCCGCTTTTTCGGTGAGGTTCCCTTCCTGAACCTTACCACCCGCAAGCTCACAAGCCTGTCGCGGGACGTCCGCCCCGGCTGATCGCCGTTTTGAGGGCTGGGAGGGCTTGGGTTTCGGCCCATTTGCTGAAATAAGTCACGAAATCCCGGGTAAATGAAGGTTAGTAAGGCGGGTCTTGCTTGGCTGTTGGTTTGGCGTCCGGCCTTAAGCGAATGTCCAGCAGCCGGCAGCCATGGAGACAGTGGTTGGAAGGGAGCTGTGACACGGAGCTAGGGGTATCCGAATTTGAGCCACAATCAAAACCCGGGGATTGATGAAGGTTAGGAAGGGACGATCCCCTTGCCAGAAATAGCTGCGGATATCCGCCTTAATCCTGTACGTGGTTCTGGGGATAGACCATTTTAGTACCAGGTTTTGATAAGGGTGTGCTAGCAACATTTGTTTTTCCCATTTGGGTTTGTCTTTTTTTTGGTGACCCCCCCCAAAATGTGGCTTGCCTTTTTGTTCCCTTTTTCCACCAAAAAAAGCAAGTTCACACCAGTTCTTAGCGGGCGTAGCAGAACTCCGTTTGCAAGCCTTAACAGCCTTACCAGGGAGCATGCGGGGTTGCAGAGGATCGCCGCCTGGCGCGAAGTGCGATGCTTCTGATGAGCATCTAGGTCCCCCAGCTAGGTGCCCTTTCTCTTTTACCCCTTTGTTGGTTGGGAGGGTTCCCCTACTAAAATAGACGACAGAAACAAGTTGGTACCCTTATTCCAACCTCTCTACTGGAGGACCTAGGCATGTTACTGCAAGCAAGTTTGGACTTGATTGATTTTGGGTCACTCCATCGGAAGGTGGACCTCAATGTTTCGAGGTCCCAGATTTCGCTCAGGGTTCTCTATATTTCCCCTTTGGGGTCCCTGCAAAAAAGTTTGACTTTTTGGGGAGTTTATATAGTGATTTCCCCGAAAGTTAAAGTCTAAAGATCCAACCCAATAGCAGTCAAGAAACCAGGATCAACAGCAACCATGGTTTAAACATCCGCCTTTTGGTTAAGCTGGGTGGAAGAGAACGTGGTCCAGACTCGGGAGTCCTTTCGAGCGGATCAATCTGCAGCTCTTGGCACAAGAACCACACGCCGGAGCAGCCCTGAACCCTTAAAGGCCTGGGTGGGTTGCGGGGGAGGGGGGGGGAGGCTGAGGGGCATGGTGTCTGAGCTTGTCCAGCTTCTTACCTCTTAAAAACACAAAACTTCTCTCAACTTTTTGGTTGTAACATGGGGGCGTTTTCTGTCTGTAAAAGATGAGAACAAAACCCCAGGGCGCGCTTGGAGTTTTACGGGGTAAGGCGAGGGCAGAACCCGGCTCCCAGAGTCTTCGGGGATCTTCTTGGAGGCCTGGCTGGTGGGAAGCAAGTCCGGGAAATTGATGGGAAATCGAGTTCGAGGGGCCAAGGCAGGGGTCTACTTGCAGGCGTTTTTTTTTTTTTTTTTAAATTCTGATTCTGATGGTTTCAAGAAGAGAAGTGTTAGTATCGACTGGACATGATATAGTTGGGCGAAAGTAGATGGCACACGCCCCGATGTTGCGTCGTCGTGCCCCTTACCAACCATTTACTCTGGGGTTCCAACCAGCAGGGGGCGAGTATTTAGCATTTACCTAAGCAATTTCATCATCCAAATTGGGTCAACCTTTTTTTTAAAATGTGGGCAGCAATTCATACCCCAAGCATCCTGAGCCCTCAAAACGGCCTTTTTTGAGGTCCAACACCTTGCAATGGAGGTCCCTTCCCCCTTTCACTGGAGGGTCCAAGGATGCTTAGGGAGGTACCCATTTTTTGGTGGGCTTAGGCGAAACCGAAAGGAAAGCCACACTTTTGGGGGGTTCCCCAAAAAGAAGACGCACCTTACCTCTTAAAAGCACAACTTTCCAACTTTCTGGGTAACATGGGCTATATGTCTGTAAAAGATGAGAACTTCCCCAGGGCGCAGGGAGCTTTAAGGGGTAAGACACCCATATGACCAGAGCCAACCACTGAAACTGCTTTGAAGGGACGTGCCATCCGGATCCCGGTACGCAATGGAGAGCGGACCCAGCCCCCGAGATTTGAAGGAAGGCTCCGAGTCCCCGTTCATGGGGTATTATGACAACCATTGGGTTTGGTTGTTAAAAGAGAACTCTAAGTTTCATTGTATTATCATTGTATATATCTATATATTATATTATATTATATTATATTATATTACATTATATTATATTATATTATATTATATTATTATTATATTATTATATTATATTATATATATATATATATGTATGAACAGTGTTTTTACTGTTTGTTTTTGAATGACAAACCCGAAGTTTGCGAGTTCCCCAGGGTTCCCCTCGAGGGATGTGGTTTGGGGATGCCTGATGGCGCCCTGAGTTGGACTGACTTGTCTAAGGGCAACCTGGACCTCATCGATCCCTGAGGATGTGATCCCTGATTGATTGGCGGGTCCGATTCAAGAGAGGATTTTGTAGTTTGGGGGAGCAGCCCGCTATTTGACCAGCACTGTAAACATCTTGGGCCCTCAAAAAGGCTCTTTTGGAGGTCCAAAATCTTCCAATGGAGGTCCCTTTCCCCTTTCAATGGAGGGTCCAATGCTTGGGGCAGGTGGATTACTCGCCGGGGCCAGGGGTATCCCAATTTGCCGATATAAAGAGGGAGCCTTTCGAGCTAACGATCGGAGTTCTGGTTGGGGACAATCCCACGATTTGGGCACGGGATGCTATGGACATCTGTTTCGAGGACGTCCAATCAGTTTGCCAGCGACACCGTTTTCAGATGTTGCGATTTCTGGCCTGTCCTGCGACCAGGAACCCTCACGGATGTTTTGAACGAACCGCGCCAAGTGGTGTCGAGTCACCACTCATCACCATATCTCATTTTCTCTGAGCTGGACGTGTAAAAAGCAGTGCTTGGGTGTTCAGCCAACATGAGCTAAGTACGTTATGACCATGATGACAAAATGGGCACGATCACCCCGGTGACATCACCTTGTAACCAAGAACCAGGACCTACTTACCTCATGTTGGTTGAACATCAAGTGGTTCAAACATACTAAGCAAAAAAGCTCGGGTGACGCTGCCCTTTTTGCCCACGGGAATCCACCTTTTGGCATCTGAGCAGTGCATAGCCTGCCATCTTTACGGTGCTTCCCAAACATTCGGACGCGGGGAAGAACAAAAATGGACGTCGAGTCTGCAAGTCGTTAGGACTCGACAATGGCTGCTGAGGAGGAGCCGCCGACCACCGACCGCCACAGACGGGTGGGTTTTCCAAACCCAAAGCCAACCCCACAAAAGGTTGGGCGCAAGTCTGCCATGTGTTTGGGTGCACCACAACAGAAGATGTGGTATGTTCCTGTACTTTTTCAAGATCTATCACTGAACTATAATGGCCCTCCATTTCCTCAGTTGTTCACTGGCACCCTTCTTCCCTGTTTTTGGCGGCTGCCCCACTAAAAATGGTCCAAGCCCCAAAAAGGGTTCCCTTTTTTTTCCAGGGTCACTGAACAACTGAGATCATGGCCCTCCATTTCTCCAGACGAAGCTTATGGAAGTCCCCTCTCAGGTCGAGATTCGCTTCTTCGCCTTTGAAATCCGCTTCCCGCTGCTGGGTTCAAATCCATGTGAGCCACGTGCTCAAAACCCGGGGATTCATGAAGGTTCGTAAGGCACGATCGGGACCCTTGCCAGACATAGCCGCGGACTTCCGCCTGCTTCATCCTGTACGTGGTTCTGATAGACCATTTCAGTACCGATCGGTTTTGATTGCGACTCAGGTAGCCTGACGGACTCCAATCCAGATCCAAAACACGGCCAACCGGAGGCCACCCGAGAAAAAAAACATCAATCAGACTTGTTCAAGGGGATCTATGACCGGACCTCGTGGCTCATTTTTTTTCCAGGCGAGGAAGCTGTTTGATTCGGAAGTCGTTCGAACTGATGGGGCCTGACTTCAGGGCTTTGGTGTTTGATTCGGTGGATTGTGAGGTTTTTGGACGAACTGAAGGGAGAAGGTGCTGGGATCCCTTTTGTGGGCGAGGTTTCTCTGGTTACCATCCCGCTTTATAAGGGGCACAAGAACCACTTTGTGAGAGAGAAAGAAGCATTTCTTCTAGAAAAGTCAAACCTTTTGGTGAAACATATTTTGAAGATCCCGCGCTTCCGGGGTCCTTCAGCTCCCCTTACTTCAACGCTTCCGAGGAGCTGCCCGACTTCGACGATGAGGAGCACAAGGAAGAGAACAAGGACAAGGAGCCCTGTGGCCATCTGGGGGCCATCTGCGGCTCGCAAGGGATGTCTTACCTCGGGGAAGTAAGTTGCAGCCATGCGTTACCGGAATTTCAGTCCTTAAATCGAAGGGATCAACCATCACCATCTACTTACCTCTTAAAAACACAACTTTTCAACTTTTTGGGTAACATGGGCTATATGTCTGTAAAAGATTAACTTCCCCAGGGCTTGGAGTTTTAGGGGGTAAGTCTAGGCCCCCCAGTAGTGCCCCTTTACCCCTTTTTTGGTTGGGAGGGTTCTCCTACTAAAATAGCAGAAACTAATGGTACCCTTATTCTAACTTCTCCACTGGAGGACCTAGAATATAATCACCATTGTTCTCCTGAGGGATCTCATCGTCCAAATTGGGCCCCACCATTCTTTTCACGGGCTTGAACATCCAAGCTGGGTGACCTCCCAAAGACCCTCCCGCCATGAAAATGCACACCCCCCTTCCCCCCGTTTCAAGACGACTTCATTTTTTGGAAAGACTCAGGTGCAGTCGCATGGCTTTTTGGCGCGAGGAGTTGTCTTTTCTTTGAATCAAGGGTTCCCTTTTGCGCCGCAGGTTTAAACCGGCAATGGGCGATTTAAACATCTCAAATGCTAAATCTGGGGGGGTTCCTTGTAGTCTTAAGAAAATGTGTCAGGTAGTTTTGAGGGCTATGGCCTTACGGTAAAGACTTTGTTGGAAATAGATGGGCTCCACTGATTGCAGGTTGGTTGTATATTAGTGCCATCTATTTTACCCATCAGGCACGCATAGTCAAGACCCAAAAGAACACGCGCGCCATGTTCTGAATACTGGGGATGGTTGCGAACTCCATGTCGCAGCAGCGTTCAGAAAGCCTGGTTTCTGGTGATTCCCCTGTAGATACCAAGAAACGTTGTGGTTTCAACCATTGGTTTGTTCCGGGCCAGCCGTTGGAATATCCGATTTGCCTCGGTGTTCCCGAACTTATTTTTTTTCTCGAATCGGTGCGATACCCTTACGCCACAATCAGTTCAACACGATGCGGTAACGATTCGATACGGTTCTCGGTCGTCGCATTGTTGAAACCATCATGTTTGAAGGGTCCATTTCCCTGTCAGGTTCCATGTGAGAAGGGTGGAAGGGTATCTCTCGCCTCTCTCTCTCTCTCTCGCTCTCTCTCTCTCTCTCCCTTTTATTTTCCCCCTTTTTTCATCTCTCTCTCTCTCCCTCTCTCTTTCTTTCTCTCTTTCCTTTTTCTTTCTCTATCTCTCTCTCTCTCACTTTGCGGGCACGGCAGACTCCTTGTGGTCGTCGCAACACATCATGGCTGCCTCCAAGAACCACCGCGGCTTTCGATGTCGCGCTTGCAGAGTCGCCAGGAGAACGGCGATGCCAAGAAGGCCAGCCAGGCGGGCATGCACGCGCCCGGCGCCCGAGAACGACGGGGAAGGCACCTTTGCAACGGAAGAGACCACGGGTCGGTCTCCTTAGATGGAAAAAGCGGCCACATACAACCCCCGTTTAAAACGGGCGCCAAAAACGCAGGGTTTTGCAAGGACAGATGCGGAGCTTGGGTCTCCATGCGGGTGTGTCTTAAAATAGTTGGAGACGGTTGATGGCGCTTGGCCATGCGGGTGTGTCGCCCTAAAGGAAGCCCCAAGGGTTGGTTTCCTTTAGGTGTCCTTTTGTTTTCTCCGAAGAATGATCCTTTCCAGAAGGCAGCCCGGAAGAAACACTCTCGCATCTGCTGGAGGTTGCTAGCATGTTTTACTCTCAGCGGCACCTCATAGCTTGCATAGGGTTGGGGGGGTACCCTCCAAACAAACTTCCATGTTAAGCAATGTCCCTAAGAGCCCTTTGAACCCTAAATGCGAGAGCCTCTGACCCCAAACACACTGTTTTTTGTTCGAGGCCAAGTGCAATATACATGTGGCCCTTCGACGTGGAGCGGGCTGCATGGCGAGAAGCCTTGCGCAAGACCTCGCCAAAACAGCCAAGGTTTGTGGGCATCTTCAGCTCTCCCGATTCAGCGGTACAAGGGTACAAGCGCAGTGCCAAGTTGCAACATATGACAGACGAGTCTGCGCTGCCTAACTGGATCGTGATTCCGACAGCACACACCTACTGGGTGTCGCTGATGAATTAGCTGCGGCAGCACCAGGTGGCCGATGTTACCATGTGCCTCTCAACGGGACCTTGCGGCTTGCATGGCCTTGGAGGGTGGGTGCCCTCCAAAAGATCTTCCATGTGCTTAAGAGCCTTGTTTTCTTTCCCATGTTGTTGTATTAAGGGGAATCTATCACTACTGGACTTTCGGTCGAGGGGGCTTCAGCAAATGGACGCAAACATGGCGGATGACTTTTTGATCCACTCCCGGAGTTGCCTTGACGGGCTGGTTTACTGCGTGACGTGGTTCACCCAGATCAGACCCTCCCATGTTGCTTTGGGCGCCAACAACTCTGTGTGGACTGTGCTGGCGCAATCCCTTTTTCCCTTCTTTGAGTACGAGCGGGTGGCCCCTCGGGCTTTTGGTTCCCCCATGTCAGCCACAAGTCCCGGCCGCCTTCCTCAATTCGGCGGATTTGACTACAACTTCATTTTGTCGGTGAAAACAAATAAGGTCCTTTGTTACTTCGTGTTTGTAACAACTTGGTGTGTCTGTTTGAGGCTCGGTACCCTGTTTGGTTTCGAAGGGAAACTTTCGGCCGGGCCCTTTTTACGAACCAACGTCCATCAGCAGCTACCAAGGACCCTCTGGGTATTTCGTGTTTGTAGCAGCTATTTCAATTTTCAGCACCCAGGCCAGAAAGGTGGATTCGATTTTGCCAGGCACTTTGTGGACTAGTCCGGTCAAGAGGTTATGGGCTCCTTCCAACCAACGAAACGGACGTGTGCAAGGTCCGGGTTGTCAATTCTCAAAATTTGATTTGCCTTGGCCCAGCCAGAGCTGAGTTCGCTCATTCCGCGTAGCCTCAGCGTAGCCTGCGCGTAGCCTCCGCGTAGCCTCCAAGGCGTGTTCAAGGCCACTGGCCCACATGCCTCCTACTACTACTGTTACCATTACTACTACTACTGCTACTACTACTACTACTGCTACCACTACTACTACTACTACTGCTACAACTACTACTAGTACTACTACTGCCACTACTGCCACCACTACCACTACCGCTACCACTACCACTACCACTACTACTCCTGCCACTAATACTTCTACTTCTATTACTACTCGTGCTCGTACTAGTACTAGTAGTAGTAGTAGTAGTAGTAGTAGTAGAAGTAGTAGTACTAGTACTAGTACTACTACTACTACTACTACTAGTACTACTACTACTACTACTACTACTACTACTACTACTACTACTACTACTACTACTACTACTTCTTCTGCTACTACGATATTCGCGTAGCCCCGGCGTAGCCCCCCGCGTAGCCACTTATCAACAAATATGTTCCGCGTAGCCTCCGCGTAGCCAAATTCCTAGGGGGAAAGACAGCCGCGTAGCCTCCGCGTAGGTATGTGCTTCCAGTGTATAGGCCCCACACCATTAAAAAAAACACGGCTCAAATGACCCCAAGATAGACCCCTTCATTGGCCTTGTCCCGTCCCAAAGGGCCTGTGGGCTTAAGCAATCTGCGAACTTTGTGTGTCCCTCGAAGTGGGTTTAAGTCTACCTTGCCAGCAAAACATGGTTTTCTTCACTGTTTGTGTCGCGTTTTTTTTTTTTTTTGGGGGGGGGGTTGGTTTGATTCATGTTTAGTAAGGGGGCCGCAGGCCCATACCAAGGGTTGTGAAGTTGTTCCAGGCCCTTTTTCCCGCTGCAAGCAAGGCGTGAACCGCCAACCGTTGGCTCTAGGGCTTGATGCCCCATTCTTTTCAACCATCGTTCTTTTTCAAGACCGGACCCGTTTTCCCCGGGATTCTGGGTTTTTTCTAGAAAGATCCGGATCCTTGGAAAGAATGGGGAAGGTACCCCTAGAATATCTCAAACTAGGGAACCCCCCAAAACGATATATTTCCCTGTTCCAAGCAAGAGACTCTTCGGGCTTTAATCGCCAGCCGTTGGCCGACAAGCTACCCCTAGAACTGTTCATTTCCAGTACTCCCTGTTGTTTCACAAGGGTCACCGGGTTGGCTGCTCAAAGGTTGCCATTTTTGCTGGTGGTGTCCGAAACGGAAGGTACCCCTAGAAGCATACAACATGAAACAACATCACACCATTCAGCCTCTGGCTCCTTGCCAACGGGAGCGAACATCTCGTGACAGTATTGAGACCAGACCACCTTAGATGTGCCGATCGATCCGTGGATCGATTCGTTAGGTCAGGGTTCAAGGACTTCCTGTTGAAGGCAGAGCTGCTCCGCGCCATCGTGGACTGCGGCTTCGAGCACCCCTCCGAGGTGTTGGGTTTCGGCGGGCGGGAGCGGTTTGAAGTGGGGGAGTGGGGGAGTGGAGTGGGGGCGTGGGGGTGGTGGGGGTGATGGGGGTGGTGGGGGTGGTGGGGGTGGTGGGCGTGGTGGGGGTGGTGGGGGTGGTGGGGGTGGAGGGAGGGAGCTGACGGAGGGATTTTTTTTCAGGAGTTGCTTGTGGTTATCCTCCCGCACTTGGCGGCTGGAGCTTTCCATCCAGGTCCCCTAGTCCTTTTCAGCGGTTTTTGGGTGGTTCTGTAGGGATTGCTTCCCATTTCGCCGGCCAAGAGCGAAACTTTTAGCGGGGGATCCGGGCCCAGTGAAGGAAAGGACCATGCCCGACCATACCAAACCCAAGCTAAAAAACGGTGCTGTTTCTCCAAAGAAGAGATAGCCTTCCCGTAGAGAAGGCTTTGCCCACTGGATCCATCTACCTATACAGCAGGTAACCAAGGGAACCACCCTTGAAACAGAAGCATGGCAAAGGGTTTCTTAGGATAAGGATTCCCATTTCGATTGGGCGAAAGTTGGCGGCGTAACTTGTTGAGTCATCCACTCTTACCTTGGTGTTTGCGGGAACGATGACTCGCATTCGCTCACGATTCTGGGCGTCCATTTGCTGGTTTGCACCGTTTGTTTATTTCCCCTGGTGGCTGTAAAGGGAATCGGTTTCACTACTGGACATACTATGGACGGACGAAATCCTGCACAACTTTGAAACAATGGTAAACCACTGTTTGCTGGGAATTACAGGCCAACCAGTCTTCCGGGGTTTCTTGGGTGGTGCGAAATGGGTTTCGTCCATCCACTGTATCTTCCCATTTTTCTAGGGGTACCTTCCCCATTCTTTCCAGGGATCCTTCTTTTCAGGAAACCATCAAACACCCAGGGGAAACGGATCCGGTTTTTGAAAAGAACGATGGTTGAAAAGAATGGACAGGGAATCAACCCCTAGACTTTTCCCCACGTGCGAAATGGATCTTGCAACCATCCACCTTTCTCATTTTTTCCCCAGGGGCCGAAGAAGCAAAAAGCGACGTGGGCGATCGCCTCGCGAGGTGCAGCACGAGTGCATCCCCCAGGCGATCCTGGGCACGGACGTGCTGTGCCAGGCCAAGCACGGAAGCCCAGCTTGGGGCACTTGGGTGTTCAACCAACTTGGTGGGTAGAAAAAACACCATGGCAGTCCCAGCCAGAAAACTAGTTGCGGATATCCGCCTTGGAATAATTCTTGAAGCCTGGGTTTGGGATTACGACCATTTTAACACCAGGTTTTGGTTGCGACTCAGTTGGGGCAAACGGTGAGGAGAGACTGCCGGCTTCCCAGCGAGATTTGGCCGAAAGGTCGCTTGTCTCAGCTGTCCAGTGGTACCAATTATTTTTCCAACTTGTTTTTGGGTGGCTGCCCCACTAAACATGGTCCAAGCCCCAAAAAGGGTTCCCATTTTTTCCAGGGTCACTGAACAACTGAGTTATACAAGCATGGTTTTGAGGGGACCCCCAGTTTCCCAGATGAAAAATAGTCCCTACTTACAATGTGCCACGGCTGCCACGGGTTTCCCCACTTGGGTGTCCAACAGGGGTTCTGGGAACAAAGGCTTCGGTTTTCCCCCCCCACTTGCATGTGATGCCGGGAAACCGGTTTCCCCTTTCCATGGAGGACCAGTCGTTTGGAAGGCCTCTCAGTTTTTGTTTCTTTATCACAGTGGGTAATTCCCACGAGCCTGGTGTCCAGCGTGAAGCAAGTAGGTGTTTCTTTTTGTGTTTCCTCTTTTTTTTTCTCCTGGGAAACTGGGGTTGGTCCCATGAAAGCCATGGTTGTATAATTAAGTCCCACAACCCTTTGCTCAGTTGTTCAAAGCCGACCTGAAATGACCTTTTGGTTTTCCCTTTTTGAACCATTTTTAGTAGTCCCAAAAGGTTAACCTTTTATTCCCAGGTCCTTTGGGCAAGTGAGTTTGTTGTAGAAGTGATCTTTCGGCCAAATCTCAATGGGTTTCCCTGGTAAATGGTTAAGCAAATCTAAACCAGTGGAACCCATCTATTGACTAAACTAACCGATCAAAAGGACGCCTGCTCTGAATGGACGAAATCCATTTCGCACCACCCAAGAAACCCTGTTTCAGGTGATTTCCCTGTAGTTACCAACAATGGTTAAAAACAAAACATGGTGTCATACAGTTATGTTGTTCCCATTCGTGCGTGCCATTTACATGTTTTATGATTCCATTCCCATGGCCGCCTGCAAGCGGCTTTCGGCGCAGGCATCTCCCCTCCGGCCTGCAACAGGGGTTCCTCCGAAAACCCCGTTTTGGGACCCAAAGTGGCGATCGGCCCAACGGACACCACCTGTGAAAACTTGTGAAGCTGTTTTTTTCTTTCTTCTTTTTTTCTCCCAGCGACTTGCTTGGAGAGAAGGGTTTTCTTCTAGTGGAGCTTGCCGTGTGAACTGTTTTTCAAGCAAGTGAACTTGAGAAGTTGTTTTTCTCCAGCGAACCCTGGTGAACATTGGTGGACCAATCGGGAAGCTGGTGAATCGGTCTTTTGGTTTAACCACCAGTTTTGATTCGTGCCGACCCCATAGTTGTTCTGGGATCTTGCCAAAGGTGGATACTGCTTGGCTTGGGGGGGGGGGGGCAAAAAAAGACAGCCCAAATGGATAGGGTAAACAAAAGGAAGCAAGCAACAATGGATTACTTGGGCTCAAAGGCAATGCCTGATCCTGCCCTTTGAATGAAAAGGAGTTGGTTATGTTTCTCTACTGGATTCCTGCATGGGGTTCGGGAATAGGGATTCCCAACAAGTATCGGTTTGCCTCCGGCTTCAAGAGGAATCCTCAAGTATAGGGTGTCCTTTCACAGGGCACCTCAGGAAGAGGGGGGGGGGTTGACTCCCAGCGCATCGTTTGGGGGGGAACCGCCAGTTGGATGGTACGGAGTGAGTCCCGCGCCAGCAGGAATCATGCGCCCTAAAACCGACCTTTCTGCCCTTTTTTGCACCAAACAAGGGCGTTTTCTTCTGGTCTCCCTTGACAAACCCATCCAAAAAGGGGGGGGGGGGCTTGCCTAATGACATTTCTGCGTCCCTGTTTTGGTCCGTATTTCGTCAAGGTTGCAAGAGGTTCACCTTTTGTTGCTGGGTCCGTTGGGCTGAGCTACCCTTGTGTTGGTGGCCCCCAACCCTTCTGGGTGTGGGTCAAAAAAATGGGTACCCCATTAGAACCCTGGCAAATGGGAATAAAGCTCCGCGGTCCAATTGGTGGTTTAATTTGACCCAGCTCCCCAACTCCCCAACTCCCCAACCCCGAAATTCCAGTTGCAAGTCCCCAAGTCCCCAAGTCTTCAGGTCCTTCAGGTGCGCTTCAGACCGCATGAAATCAACGCCCCGATGACTTTTTCCCCCGGGCATCTCGGCCTATCCCGCAAGTTGCATCAGCCATTCTTCTTTCATATTTGGGGTTTGAACCACTGCGAAAGTCTTTCGGGGCCGTGAAACAAACAAACATGCCGTTTCCTCTTTTTTTTCTTGCGCCCCGTTCGTTGAATTTGGGGGTTTCGAACCACCGTGAAAGTTTTTTTCCGCGCGGCCGTGAGACCAAAAAAGCGCGGCCCGCTTCAGGTCCGGCATGGGCAAGACCGCGGTCTTCGTGCTGGCGTGCCTGCAGCAGATCGAGCCCACGGAGAAGGCCCGGGGCGGTTTCGTTCGAGTCGGGGGGTTCCTCTTTTCTTCGGCGCGCATTTTGCCAAGGGCTGTTGGGACTTTGACTTGTTGCCAACGAATTTGGGTTTTCCAGTAAACCGCTAAAAGTAAAAAAAAATAGCAGGGGAGCAGAAAGCAACCGAGTTTTTGTGGTGGCCAGCCCAGCCATCCGGGCCCCGGAAGGTTCTGAATGGTTTTTGGTTGGTGAAAGATGAGCTCACCTCCTGAGTTCATGAACTTTAAACTTTTTGGGGCTGGACCATTTGAGTGGTACATGTAAAGTTTGGACTTTTTTTGGGCCATCCACTCAGCAAGTGAGGATGGTAGTTTCCACACCCATTTGGGCCCATGTTTGGGCCTCATTTGGGGGCTGGTAGGGAGAATCCCAACCAGAAATGGGTGCAGGTGCCGTTTTACTTGTTTACATGGTTCTGGGTAGACCAAATCAATACCAGGTTTTGATTGTGACTCGGTTGTTTTTAGTTGGTGAGAGGTGGCGTCCATTTGGGTGTGGCTCAAAATGAAAGACCTAGGGCTACGCAGGCAGGTTTTTGTTTTTGCTTTCATTGACCAAGGTGCTATTCTGGGCATCATTTTTTGAGCCACAGCCATTTGACCCACAAGTTAAACTCTTAGGGGATCTGAGGAGAGAAGAACAAGGAATTTGTCTTCCAGTAGCTCACAGGTGCAGATTTAAGAGGAAACTTGTCTTCCAGGACCCTGTCAGGCATGTCAATTGGTGGGAGGGTAATTGGGGTTTCATGGAAGCCTTTCTAAACCATAGAAACTTGATAGCCGCGTTAATAGAACCCCCCAAATGAACGGATTTTGGGCGCTGCTCAACTGTCAAAAGGATATGTTGTTGAAGGCGTTTCTTTTCTATTTGTTTCAACTGGTTGGATTATAGTGAGCCCTTCGCGCATGTGCCTTTCCATCTCGATACTCGCAGGACCGAATATCAATGGTTTTGGTTGTGGGTACAAGCAAGCAATTGATTTTGGTAGATAGTTTCCATGGCTGTCTTGCAACCGCCACCACTCTTGCCCATTTTGGTGGGGCACTGCATAGACCATTCTTTCTTTATCATTCTATGTTTGTATTGTTCCCTTTCTATCTTCAGTTTGTATCCTTTCAATCTCATGCCTTCCCCCGCTTCTCCCGTGATCAAGTTGAACAAGTTGCTTCGGAGTACTCCCCTATCAAAAAATAATACTTTAGCCTGCGGGCTCCAGCATCAAACTAGGAACACGCTTGCTCGCCCCTGCCAAGTTGCAGCAACGCGAGGAGTGCTCCAGCCAGAAAGGGAAGCATTTGGGTGTGTCTCTTTTTTTCGCGGACCCTTTTTGTGGTTGGTTCAAAGGAACGCCAAAAATAATCCACCATTTTGTCAAGTTTTTCTAAGAAAAGACACAATTCTAGTACCTTCCCCATTCTTTCCAGGGATCCTTCTTTCTAGAAAACCTCCGGACACCCAGGGAAAAAAGTTATATTTTTTGAAAAGAACGATGGTCGGAAAGAATGGGGAATCAACCCCTAGAACCATGTGGGTTTGTCTCCCCCTCAAAACCGGCCTTTTGGTGAGCCAATCGGTTGACCATCACCTTTTTCCGATCGCCGCAACTCTGTGGACGAGGCCGTGCGGACCTTGGTGATTTGCCACACCCGAGAGTTGGCCTACCAGGCGCGGAGGGGCAGAGCGAGGCACGTGGCGTACGTGGCGTAGTGCGTGCAGTGGATTGAACAAGGCGTGGCTTTATTGACTTGGGTGGCAAGCCCAGCCATCCGGTTCAACTTTGTATTTAGGTTTCTAGGTTTTTAGTTGATGAAAGGTAGGGTTCCATTAAACTTTTGATAGGGGAGCTGAGGACAGCCTGGAGTTTGTCTCTATGGGTCAATCATTACATCGGGCATAAATTCTACGACATGTTATGTGATTAGCCCACCATGTCTAGAAATTGGCAACAGTCTGGCTCCATTAGAATCCACTTCAAGATATTTCAAGTGTAGATTGGGCAAGTTTCAACCCGCAGCCTATGTGGTTCGGCCTTTACCATCCTTTGTGCTTGTTGGGTCTAGCCCATGGGGGGGGGGTTGAAGAGAACGATGGAGTTAGTCCTAGCCTTTGTTTTGCTTGTATTGCTTTCATTTTGGAGCTGTATATGGTCATGGGTCAAAATGAAACCACCAGGAGTTTCCATACCAGCGCAACCCGTTTTGGGGTGACCCTATTTTTGACCCCCCACCATACATCATATATCCGTCATGTTCATGCCATGGTTTGCCCCATGTTTTGTTACCCATGGGTGCGGTTTTTGGGAGCAGCGAAAGTGGGCCTAAGTTTTGCAGTAGTGCCCTTTTACCCCTTTTTTTTTGGGAAGGTTCCCCTACTAAAATAGACTACAGAAAAAAGGGTACCCTTATTCTAACCTCTCTGCCGGATGACCTAGTTCAGGCGCATGGTTAGGCTGAGAGCTTGAGGTCCACCCCAGCGTGTGGTTTGGTCGAGGCCTTTTTCAGGTTGGCTAGCAGTGCAAGTCTAAGCCTGGCAGGGAACCCAGCGAAGCGGTCCGGTTCCACTTGGGCGTTTTTGGTGAAGTGCAACGTGGTTTCTAGGGGTTGATTCCTTTTCCATTCTTTTCAGCCATCGTTCTTTTCAACACCCGCCATGTCCCCGGGGTTTTTGGGGGTTTTCTAGAAAGATTCGGATCCTTGGAAAGAATGGGGAAGTTATTCCTAGAAAATCATGAAGTTCAGGATTCAGGGTTTTTGGTGGTTTTCTAGGAAGAAGGATCCTTGGAAAGAATGGAAATGGAAGGTACTTCTAGATGCTTGGGTTTCGATTTAACCCACAAGTCAAGCTTTTAGCAGGCGATCAGTTTGGACAGCGTAAATGAACCAATCTCGAGGCATACCCACGACCTCTATAGCCTTTTTGGCCAGCGGGTTTTGGGCCATGGCTTTGGCCAAACGCCTCACCTGAGATGGCAGTTTAGTTTTTGACTTTTGGGGTTTGAACCATGCGATTCTCTAGGAGGTTCTTGGGCAACTATACAGGGCTCCTTAAAAGATACATGTTGCAACCATTTGAAACATGGCTTTTTCAACACCAAAATAAAGTTGGACACCACCATTTACAAGTTGCAATGTTCAAGTGTATAATGTAAGGATCCCAGATATAAAGGCCTTAAGGACCCCCCCAACAAAACCTGGAGGAATACAGTCTTGGGACCCCAGGGATTGGCAAACAAGAAGTCTATTTCTTCGCCTTTTTGTGGCGAATCAACTGAATCGGAAGTGAAGTCCCATGGGCGGAACCAACTCGATCTGAGATCCCGAATGGGTCTTTGTCAAGAGAGGCCCCAAACGGCCAGCCTTTGAACCAAAAAACAGACCCTAGGAGCCCAAGGCCCAAAGGCATGAGGGCCTTTGACCCCCAAAGGGATGAGAGCCTCAATCACCCCCAAAGGCCTTAAAAAGAGGAGGTGTTGGGCCCCTAGAAAATGTTGGTGTAATCCTCAAAATTTTGTGGACACCCAAGGAGACACACACACACACGAATTGTTGGGCCTGGTCCCCTCGGGCGCCGGTTCTTTGTGATGACCTGGCAACACAAGGAACCTCTCCTCAGCTGTGGCAGCATTGTCTATCTCTCTTTTTTTTGTGGAAACAACAAGATTTAGGATATCCACGTGTTTGGGAAGCAAAAGTTTCTTTTTGGAAACAACACCAGTGCTTTTTGTGGAACCCCTCTTGAAATCATGAGCTTGGGAAGTGGTTGCTGGTGCTCAGCCAAGCCACATCGAAGCCAAACCCAAGCGAATGCTTGGGCTGTGCATGGACCTGTTGACCCATGCTACAGGGACCACCTAGTCGGGAGTCAGCCATTCGGGACCGCGGAATCGGTTCCGCCGCGGGGGGCTCCCGCCGCAGATTAAGCAAGAGTTCGAGCGGTTCTCCAAGTACTTCCCGGCGGGAACGGGCGAAGGGGAACCTGCGGGTTGAAGTGTCAGGGGTCAAAGAAGCGGGCCGCAGACCTCGTTACTTGGCTCTTGGCTTGGATATTTTTAGGGGGTTAGGGATTGGTTGCCATTTAACCCACTAAAATCTGAACTTTTAGCAGTGGCACCTTAGGACTGCTGGGAGTATAAAGTCGGTGTTTCCGTAAGGTTTGGCTATGGACGCCCTATCGACCAGAAGGTTTACTCTGCAAATCAACATGGGTTGCAACCAAACAAAGGGGGTCCGTTTCCCCAGAGGAGTTTCCCCAACAACTGGGTGCCTTCTGCGCTCCAGGTTAATTTGCAGCCTAGGAGCGCTCGGACCCTAAATATGAGGGTTGGGGTTGATATGTTATATATTAATATATATATATATACTCACTTCCTGAGTTCATGAACTTTAAACTTTTTGGGGCTGGACCATATTAGTGGTAAATATAAAGTTTGAACTTTTTTTGGGCCATCCACTCAGCAAGTGAGTATACATATATATATATATACATGTATATATAATTTATATACGCCCAGGACAGATGGTTCGCCGTTCCAACAGCACCTCGCTCGCCCTTCTGTTTTCAGACCTCCAGCCAGTGGCAGCTATCGACATAAAAAGCATCTCGAAGACACACCTAGTCTGGCCTCTGGAAGGGCTTGTAAAAGCGGCCCAGCCGGCCCATGCGGCGCATGATATTCTGGATCTGGCCTCTTGCACTGTTATGAGCCTACCCTTCCAGCCAAAACTCCCCACAGTCAAAAAGTACCTCCGGGGAACATGTCACAGAAGGGTCCGCGCAAAACATCAGAGCAAGACTCAGCAAGACATGTGTTGCATGCGTGTGATTACATATCACCTATATTGCAAATTATATGTGTAACAAATAGTCTGTTCATCCCGCATGACAGAGTGCGTCTACACGTCTTCACGTTTGAACGTCTGCTCCGATACAACAATGTGCCCCTTGCAGGGTTCGACTAACGTCTACTGCGAACAGAAATTACCCTCCGCCCAAACCAATCCCTGGTGCTCACTAGGGAATGACTCAGGGTTTGGGGAATGAACCTGATTCACCATAGGAGCTTGCCTTTTTTGGGTCCTTCCATGTCTTCTTCCCTGCGGAGAACCCAGCAACTTTAGGGAGCGCCAGAAACAAACAGGTCTTCATACTAAAGCCCGGCTTTCCCATGAAAACCGCTTGGCAACTTGTTCGGGGTGTCCTCTTCAAGGTCCACGATTTCCAGCCTTGTCAATCAGATATATCAGTCTCAAAACCGGCGAGACCAGTGGGTCCCTTTGACTTGCCGAACAAACACGTCAGGAAAACAAGCCCAATACTCATTTGCCCCAGAGTTCGTAGAGAGAGAGATATGAGTTAGCGTCCGAGTTGCTGTGTAGGAGCTTTTTTCAGGCACGTGTTGTTTGTTTCTTAGCGAAAGTCGCTAGTGGAGATAGGGGACGTCCTAGCGTCAGAATGAATAATGTTGATCCCATATCAACCCCAGTTTATGGATTTGAATTTGATGTTGCTCATTTGAGCCACCATCACTACCCGGGTAGACGAAGATTGGAAAGGGAAGTCTCTGAGCTCTTTTTAGATAGTCTTGGATAGATTCACCTTCTGCAGCAGTTTTCGATCATGACTCACCTGACGCTTTTTTCAAGCTCACGCCTAAGGCCACTTGGGTTTTGCAAAAGGAATCTTGTCCACCACTGAAAATCGGCGGTTTTCAAACTCTGGTGAGACAGGGTTGCGATCATCCGAAGCTACAAAGAAAGCAGGTTCGGGTTTTTCTCAAGCTTGGGCAGGAGAGACGGATTTGTTTATGTTTCGGAGTCTTTCTTTGGAGGAAATATCTAGGTCCCCCAGCTAGGTGCCCTTTTACCATTTCTTTTTTTGGGGAAGGTTCCCCTACTAAAATAGACAACAGAAAAAAAGTTGGTACCCTTATTCTAACCTCTCAAATCTGGAGGACCTGGTGGAGGAAATATGGTTGCACCTCCGAACGCGCACTTCAGGGACCATGTCAAGTTGCAAGTCTCGCATGGAAGCTGGACCTTCGAAATTGACAGCGGGAAGCTCTGCCCCGCCCTTTCGGGGCACGCGGATTTATTGAAAGCCGGATTCGCTGCAGACCATCAAGTCCGGTGTGGTCTACGGTGGCACGCCTATCTCTACGGATAAGGACATGCTGAAGGACCTTGCGGGGTTCGCTCATTCTTCTTAAAACATGGGTTCCGCAATTCTGGGCAAACCCCAAAACCCCAAAACCCCTCAAATTTGGCGAATCATCTCCAATAATGATGAATTTAACCGGGACTCCAAAAAATGGCCCCTAAGATTGGCCCAGCTTCCTGTTGGTTTCCCTTTTAAATCCAACCGCCAGAAATTGGCAAGGCCATGTAAGTCAAAGAGGGTACAGGAAACTATGCCATGCCTTGTGTGTCAACAAAAAAACTACCGCAAAGGTTAGGGCAGCCTCAGAAAAAAAAAGGAGGAACAAAAACAAACAAACACAAGACAAGACACACGCTCTTTTTTCTGAGACGAAAAGGCCCCGCACGGATGTGACACGTGGTCACGTTCAAGCATACCTGTGGCTGGACCCTTGCAACTTCTGGGTTTTTCTTTTGCATATGGAACCCTTGACCCCCCCCCCTCCATGGCTTCCGTTTTCTGTGAGATTCCTTTCAACGCAGCCCCCAACGAAGTGGCACAATAGTACCCTTCAATCCGACACCCTTCTAAAAGCGAATTGTGCTTCCTTCGGTCAGTCTTCCGTCTAAGCCTGCACGGCTCAATGGCTGCAAAAACGAGGCTATCCTGAGGTAGCTCCTTTGCATACGCCATTTATTGCGCAATTGCATTTCTATGTCAATGTGTTGTCCACAATGATGGAAGTCATCATTCCCATTGTTATCTTATTTCCCCAAAGCCGACCTTTTGACCTTTTGGTTTTCCTTCATACTTATTCGTGGCCCGGGAAGGGTAACCTGCTATTTCTAGGTCCTTTGGGCAAGCGAGCCAAACGACATCTCAAGATCGATCCCCAATGCCCCTGTGTTTTCTTGGTGGCTCCCAGCCTTCCCCTTAGCCTTTTAGCTTTTGGGTTTAGTGGTAGTTTCCATTTAACCCACAAAAGTTAAACTTTTAGCGGGGGATCAGAAAACGGGCAGCCCAGGTTTGTACCATCTGGATGTCTCACTTCAGCGGTTTGGCGCAACGTCGCCTCTTTTCTCGGCATCCCCAGAAATCGGTTGACATGGCTGTGGGTCAAAACCAATGGTACCATTTCGTACTTTTTGTTAGTGCCGCAACAGGGTCTCAGAACTTTTGTCGTATTTTCTGATCTGTTCCTATTTGAATAGATTCCCATAAGGTTGGGAAAGTGTGCTAGCCTCAGTCAACAAGCTACCGGCGACACGCAGGAGGTTTTTAACAAAACGACCCAGGGAGGGTTCGACGCACTACACCCAGAGGATGCAGCCATGAAACACAGTTCTGCAAGCAGAAGCAACACCTTACCCATTAGGCGGCCACTGAGAAAAAAAGGGGGGCCAGACCACCACATCGAAATGGAAACCAAAGGGAACGTTTGTCGCCCAGGTAATGTTTCACTCGAGTCCAGGCAATGTTCATAGGTGGGAAACCAGCACCCAGGGTGGCTTGGCAACCCTAGGCTGGAAGCCGCAATTTCTAGAGGAATGACAAGATCTGGTAGTGTTTGGGCCTAAAAAGGCTTTCCTTGGTTTCCCTTTCACACCACCCAAAAAATTGGTCGGACGGGGGAAGGCGCCGAGGCGAGTTTTATTCTGTTTCTCGTTGAGGACTCCTGCCCGCACATCCTCATCGGCACGCCGGGCCGAGTCCTCGCGCTTCTCCGGGAGAAGGCGGAAGCGCGAAAGAGCGGAGAGTTTGAACGTTGGAAATCGGCCAAAGAAGCAGGCCACGGATTGCCAGGGGTTTTGGTTGGGTTTCCGAATTCAACCCACAAGAAATTGACTTGTTTAGCAGAGGGATCAGTTTGGACAGCCCGGTAATCTGGAGGTTGATTCCAACCAGTCTTTTTGATCATCCTTCTTTGCGAAAACGGATCGCTGTTTCCGCCCCCCTGATTTTTCGGATGGTTTCTTGTTTCAAGGATTTTTGAGAGCCAACTTAATATGTTGCCTTTGACAAAAACCCTTGGACCCTAAATATGAGCCGAAGGCCGACAATGAGGTTCTGGGCTGATAGAAAACCAAGCAAGATAAATGTTGCCTGAGCCCTCAGGACCCTGAAAAGTAAGTAGGCTCTTGGCCGATCTTAAACAACCTGAAACACTCTGATCGGAAGGTAGCGTTTTCTGAGTTCCCCGAGCAAAAAAAGAACAACAATGTGAGAAGTGACTACCGTCTCAGAAAATACCATGGTGACATTGCTCAATTGCCCAGCACCCTTGTTTCCCCTTCCTGTCGAAGGGTTCCCCTTATAAAACTCAAGACCGACCTTTTAACCCTTTGGTTTCCCCTTTCTGGCTTCCCATGTTTAGTCGCGGCAACCCAACAGGTGATCACCTTTCATTTCGGGGTCCCATCCGCGGCAACTGAGAAGGTCAACCAACCAGAAGAGGGGTGTTCTTAGAAACCACATGGGAATCTCGGCTTCTCTGGCAACAGGACCTTAAGCTTGACAAGCTGCAGCACTTCGTCCTAGATGAGTGCGACAAGTGCCTGGACAAGATCGACATGCGCAAGGCGGGGGTCGATAGGAAAATCGATGGGAGCAAGGGCGTCCAAGATGACCTGCACTGAGCATAGCGAGAATCAGCTAGCTGGTGTTTGGAAGGGAGTCCTTGGGGAGCTTGAGGTATCCAAGTTTGCCTTAAAGGGAGCTAGGGAGTTGCCAGGAGTTCTGTAAGGACACAGCAGTCCGTGGTTTCACAGTGGTTGTAGAGGGCTTGAAGGTGGGCCATGTGCTATCCAGAGGACATACTTGAAGAGCACCATCCTTGTTGCAAGGCGATTTTTCAGTTCATTTTGGGCATGCACGTAGGCCCAGTTGCCCAGTGGTGCCTTTTTTTACGCCTTTTTTGGGGAAGGGTTCCCGTTTCAAGTCAACCAAAAACAGGATGCCGTTTCTTGTTGTTGCCCAATGGACATCCACTGGGCCTCTGAGCATGTGGGAGGGTCAGCTCGACGGACCTCAACTAATGGAAGTGAGGGGCTGCACATTGGAGACATCGGATCCGTTCAGCAGCGCCCTTGGGATCTTCATGTCATCTTGTCCCTTGCAGCAAAAAGTCTCTTAAAACGACCCGGACTTGGAGGGGGTATCCAGAGTTGCCGTTTATGTTTTTTTGTTAGAGAGGGAGCTAAGAAGCTACCAGGAGTTCTGGTTCAGGGCATGCTGGTTAAGCAGCAAACCTTTCCTTGGGCGGGGCACTGGTGGCAAGGGACGGTCCGATCCTTCCATTTGTTTAAGAACAGGTTGTTTATCTCCTGCTGGATTTGAACGGAATCGATTCCAGGGTTGTGGGATCACAAGGGGTTTCTCCCAACTTCTGTGATACGTTTGGGACTCCCCGTTATGACCAAGTTCGTCTTTGGGGTCAGGCCCTTTCTATCTCACAGATTCGTGCATTCCATTCCGACTTCCCCACCGCCCTGGAATCGATCGGCGACTGGACGTATCCTTTTCCAGGGGGCTCAACGAAGGCCCGGGCGCCCGCTTCAGGACGTGCAGCAGATCTTCATGGACTCGCCGAAGAAGAAGCAGGCCGCGGAGTCGCGGAGGTGCAACATGAGGTGGCCGGTTTTTGAGGGTCTTTCCCCCCCCCAAAGAGGGGCACCCATGAGAGGACGTACGGAAGCCATCCATAGAGAAATTCTTCGAAGACTCAGCCACCAGAAACTTTCGTCCGGAAATCTTGGCCCAGGTCAGGGCTGCATCAAAACACTTGTCAAAACACATGAATCCAATTCTGTTTTAATGGTATTCCCAAACAGCTAAGATGTTTTTGGACTCGCGCGAGTCAAATTGGGCGCCCCAATCCGAACGCTGGCCCCGAATTGAGCATCTGTTTGGCAAACCTGAGGGCGCGAGAAGCCTCAGTTCAGGGGAAATATGGCCACACCCTGACCGTCACCAAGCCCACTTGAAGCGGGCCTGGGTCCGGTTCCTGGGGGCTGAAAAATTGGATGCTGGGAACCAAAAAAAAAACAACTGGACACCTGGCTGTGGTTGTCAAAACCCATGGGATACCATTTTGGGGTAGGTGAATTCACCACCCATTTAGTCTATGTTAGTGGTTGGATTGGGATGTTCACTGGAGGTACGATTTGGATCTTGACCCACCTGAAAAACCGTTTCGGACTGTCGTCACTTGGGTTTGGGCCATAGCTGTGAATAGAAAGTTCGGGCATGCAAGCCAAAACACACATCAACACATCGGACCAGGGTGGAGTCGAGCCACCACAATTTGTTCTGCAAAGTGCACCACTTCGAGATCAACGCCTCACCCATAGGGCAACTGGTCCAACTGGTGCATATACTGTGGCTGAGGCCCCAGGGTAGTGACGAAGCCGCGAAAGCCTCCGACGTTTTGTTTTGCTGTCTGCAAACCGACATGTTGATTTCAACTGGAAAACTGGGACTCTCATTGTTTTTCTTCGGAGAAGAGTCACATGTTCCACTGTTTGTGAAGCCACCTCTATCAGAGGGACTCCTTTTCCAATTTTCTTCGGAGACGCCGCACACGATGTCCACGTTTTGCCTTCCACCGCCCAGAGGGGTGAACCTCTCGCACACCATTTCCATTGTTTGCCTTCACCCGCCCAGAGGGGGTGCCTCGACTCGACTCGCCGCCGAGTCGAGTGAGTCGAGTCGAGTCGAGTCGACTCGGCTCGCGAAAGTTTTTTGAGCCACCGCCAGGTAATGATGTTCAGTGCCACCATGAGCGCAGAGACGCGGGGCTTGTGCAAGAAGCGGGGGGGCCCAACGGAGGGCGAGGGTTGGAGCAGAAAAGGATCGAGCCCTCTTCAGGGGTCTGCGACCTTCTTTTTTGTGGGCGGGGGAGTGGACTTTTTGGGCTTGGTTGAAAGGAACACCGCTATTTCTTGGAGGTCCTCTGAAAGAGTCTTTTTTGTGGGCGGGGGAGTGGACTTTTTGGGCTTGGTTGAAAGGAACACCGCTATTTCTTGGAGGTCCTTCTTTTTTTGGGCGGAGGAGTGGACTTTTTGGGCTTGGTTGAAAGGAACACCGCTATTTCTTGGAGGTCCTCTGAAAGAGTCTTTTTTTGGGCGGAGGAGTGGACTTTTTGGGCTTGGTTGAAAGGAACACCGCTATTTCTCGGAGGTCCTCTGAAAGAGTCTTTTTTTGGGCGGAGGAGTGGACTTTTTGGGCTTGGTTGAAAGGAACACCGCTATTCTTGGAGGTCCTCTGAAAGAGTCTTTTTTTGGGCGGAGGAGTGGACTTTTTGGGCTTGGTTGAAAGGAACACCGCTATTTCTTGGAGGTCCTCTGAAAGAGTCTTTTTTTGGGCGGGGGAGTGGACTTTTTGGGCTTGGTTGAAAGGAACACCGCTATTTCTTGGAGGTCCTCTGAAAGAGTCTTTTTTTGGGCGGGGGAGTGGACTTTTTGGGCTTGGTTGAAAGGAACACCGCTATTTCTTGGAGGTCCTCTGAAAGAGTCTTTTTTTGGGCGGAGGAGTGGACTTTTTGGGCTTGGTTGAAAGGAACACCGCTATTTCTTGGAGGTCCTCTGAAAGAGTCTTTTTTTGGGCGGGGGAGTGGACTTTTTGGGCTTGGTTGAAAGGAACACCGCTATTTCTCGGAGGTCCTCTGAAAGAGTATTTTTGTGGGCGGGGGAGTGGACTTTTTGGGCTTGGTTGAAAGGAACACCGCTATTTCTTGGAGGTCCTCTGTAAGAGTCTTTTTTTGGCGGGGGAGTGGACTTTTTGGGCTTGGTTGAAAGGAACACTGCTATTCTTGGAGGTCCTCTGAAAGAATCTTTTTTTGGGCGGAGGAGTGGACTTTTTGGGCTTGGTTGAAAGGAACACCGCTATTCTTGGAGGTCCTCTGAAAGAGTCTTTTTTTGGGCGGGGGAGTGGACTTTTTGGGCTTGGTTGAAAGGAACACCGCTTTTCTTGGAGGTCCTCTGAAAGAGTCTTTTTTTGGGCGGGGAGTGGACTTTTGGGCTTGGTTGAAAGGAACACCGCTATTCTTGGAGGTCCTCTGAAAGAGTCTTTTTTATGAAAGAGTGGACTTTTTGGGCTTGGTTGAAAGGAACACCGGGAGGTCCTCTGAAAGAGTCTTTTTTTGGGCGGAGGAGTGGACTTTTTGGGGTTGAAAGGAACACCGCTATTTCTTGGAGGTCCTCTGAAAGAGTCTTTTTTTGGGCGGGGAGTGGACTTTTTGGGCTTGGTTGAAAGGAACACCGCTATTCTCGGAGGTCCTCTGAAAGAGTCTTTTTGTTGGGCGGGGGAGTGGACTTTTTGGGCTTGGTTGAAAGGAACACCGCTATTTCTTGGAGGTCCTCTGAAGAGTCTTTTTTTGGCGGGGGAGTGGACTTTTTGGGCTTGGTTGAAAGGAACACTGCTATTCTTGGAGGTCCTCTGAAAGAATCTTTTTTTGGGCGGAGGAGTGGACTTTTTGGGCTTGGTTGAAAGGAACACCGCGATTCTTGGAGGTCCTCTGAAAGAGTCTTTTTTTGGGCGGGGGAGTGGACTTTTTGGGCTTGGTTGAAAGGAACACCGCTATTCTCGGAGGTCCTCTGAAAGAGTATTTTTGTGGGCGGGGGAGTGGACTTTTTGGGCTTGGTTGAAAGGAACACCGCTATTTCTTGGAGGTCCTCTGTAAGAGTCTTTTTTTGGCGGGGGAGTGGACTTTTTGGGCTTGGTTGAAAGGAACACTGCTATTCTTGGAGGTCCTCTGAAAGAATCTTTTTTTGGGCGGAGGAGTGGACTTTTTGGGCTTGGTTGAAAGGAACACCGCGATTCTTGGAGGTCCTCTGAAAGAGTCTTTTTTTGGGCGGGGGAGTGGACTTTTTGGGCTTGGTTGAAAGGAACACTGCTATTCTTGGAGGTCCTCTGAAAAAATCTTTTTTTGGGCGGAGGAGTGGACTTACTTTTTGGGCTTGGTTGAAAGGAACACTGCTATTCTTGGAGGTCCTCTGAAAGAGTCTTTTTTTGGGCGGGGGAGTGGACTTTTTGGGCTTGGTTGAAAGGAACACCGCTATTCTCGGAAAGAGTATTTTTGTGGGCGGGGGAGTGGACTTTTTGGGCTTGGTTGAAAGGAACACCGCTATTCTTGGAGGTCCTCTGAAAGAGTCTTTTTTTGGCGGGGGAGTGGACTTTTTGGGCTTGGTTGAAAGGAACACCGCTATTCTCGGAGGTCCTCTGAAAGAGTATTTTTGTGGGCGGGGGAGTGGACTTTTTGGGCTTGGTTGAAAGGAACACCGCGATTCTTGGAGGTCCTCTGAAAGAGTCTTTTTTTGGGCGGGGGAGTGGACTTTTTGGGCTTGGTTGAAAGGAACACTGCTATTCTTGGAGGTCCTCTGAAAAAATCTTTTTTTGGGCGGAGGAGTGGACTTTTTGGGCTTGGTTGAAAGGAACACTGCTATTCTTGGAGGTCCTCTGAAAGAGTCTTTTTTTGGGCGGGGGAGTGGACTTTTTGGGCTTGGTTGAAAGGAACACCGCTATTCTCGGAAAGAGTATTTTTGTGGGCGGGGGAGTGGACTTTTTGGGCTTGGTTGAAAGGAACACCGCTATTCTTGGAGGTCCTCTGAAAGAGTCTTTTTTTGGCGGGGGAGTGGACTTTTTGGGCTTGGTTGAAAGGAACACTGCTATTCTTGGAGGTCCTCTGAAAGAGTCTTTTTTTGGGCGGGGGAGTGGACTTTTTGGGCTTGGTTGAAAGGAACACCGCTATTCTTGGAGGTCCTCTGAAAGAGTCTTTTTTTGGCGGGGGAGTGGACTTTTTGGGCTTGGTTGAAAGGAACACTGCTATTCTTGGAGGTCCTCTGAAAGAATCGTTTTTTGGGCGGAGGAGTGGACTTTTTGGGCTTGGTTGAAAGGAACACCGCTATTCTTGGAGGTCCTCTGAAAGAGACAGACCCTTGTCTTGTCTTCGCTTTGTTGCCCGACCCCCCCTTCCCCCCAACAAAAACTTAACAACAGACCAAAAAATACCCCTCCCCCACTCATCGAGAATTTCCACCCCACCCCTCTTGAATTTGGAAGAACTTGGGTTACAAGCTGAACGAACACCCAAGCGGCCCCGGGGAGATTCAGTGCTGACACTCCTTGCCAAAAGGCAGGGTTTCGATGGTGTTGATGCCCTCAACATGGACTGTCTTAATTACCCCTGGTTGATGAATAGTCCCTTTTTTGGGGGTTTCATCACTTAAGGGGAACCCCCCCTACCAATAGGTTGAGGACAAATCCGGGGGTGAACATTATATAGAGTTGTTTTGAGTGGGAGGTCTGTGAAACAATGGGATCAGCTCCCGAGCAACTTTCTAGACGCACCTTCCCCATTCTGTCCAGGCATCTTTCCAGGAGCCCAACAAAAAAACGGATCCAGTTGTGGAAAAGCACGATGGTTGAACAGCATGGGGAGCTACTTCCCAAAATGTTTCTCCCGTTTTTCCAAGGGAGCCTTCGGGAGCTACCAGGATGGGATCCGAGTTGAAAAGAACCATGGTTCTTCACAGGATGGGGAGCTGGGGAGGTATCCAACAATTTTCCGTTTTTCAAAGGGAGCCTTTGGGAGCTAGTTGAATCAGCGCTTGTTCGACCCAACCCCCCAGGCGTCTTTAGAACGTCACAGACGTACTCTTGACTGCTATTGGTTTGAATCTTTAGACTTTAGCTTTTTGGTTGAAATCAAGTGGGTTTCTACTAACCCCCCCCCCCCAAAAAAAAAAAAAAAACTAACATTTTCCATGGGGGTCAGCAGCCAAGGACTCGGATCAGACCGTCAGGTTCCGCACGCGCGTCTTTCCGTCTTTCGGCAGGTTCATGACCGACCCCCACGAGATCCGGGTCGACGAGGAGTCCAAGCTCACGCTGCACGGGCTGCTCCAATACTTCGCGCCTCGGGCTGCGCGCGATGGCGCGCTCGATGCCTCGTTCTGTGTGAGGTTGTTTTTGGGTTTTCGAGGGTCACCTTTTCGGGGTCCGTTTTTGTGTTTCTTCTTTTTTCTATAGGGGCGGTTTTTTTTTGTCTGGGGCTGGCTTGGTTGCTTGGTTAGTTGGTTGGTTGGTTGGTTGGTTGGTTTGGTTGGTTTGGTTGGTTGGTTGGTTGGTTGGTTGGTTGGTTGGTTGGTTGGTTTGCTTGCCATCCCCGGCATCAACAGCCGCACTTGGCCTGGGGGTTGCTTATTGGCTCTAATTGGGAGGTAGCCGCAAGTTTAGGCTGGCTTAGAGGCGATGCGAAGGGCTGACATCCAGGCTCTTGTTGAGCGGGTTTAGACTTTGGGTGGAGGCTTGAAACTGATTTGTGTGCGGTGCGCTGCTGGCCAAGCGGTGCCTGTAGGGTTGCTGTAGGGCTGTGGTGAGTTTTGGTCTCTGTTTAGGATTGGTTTTGGAGCGTCGCCCCCAACTCACGCACATTCGGCCAAGACCCACTCTCATGAAGACTCAGCCAGCCTATTCCCCCCCTAACTTAAACCAGCCCCCAGCAACACCCAACTACCTTCCAAGCAGAGCCAATAGGCAACCCCCTGGGCCAAGTGAGGCTAGTGATGCTGGGGCATGTGAACAAACACAACCTAGGAAGCAACCAGCCCTCAAAAAGAACACCTCTACCTGACCCCTTTTTGGGGTTGGCTTAAAGGGAAACCAAAAGGAAACCGTTGCCATTTCAACTTTTTCCCAGTTGCGGGTGGCCACATAGCTCAATGTAGTTCAAGCGAAGCGACCGGATCTGACCTTTTGGTTTTCCAGAGTTGGATCCATAGGTGGTCGCTTTGTATTTTCAGGTGAGCCGCAATCAACACCTGGGTAATTGGAGGGAAGTAAGGGACAATCCCAACCATAAATGGGTGCAGCCGCCTTTACAATTCTTTACATGGTTCTGGGCTCACCATTTTTGCAATTGCTTTCTCTTACCTTGGTGGCTCCCAGCCGTCCCCTCAGCTTGTTAGCTTTTTAGGGTTTAGTGGGGGTTTGTTTTGCCCTGAAATTCATGAAGCTTTGTCCAACTTGGCCATACAGATCCGACCCTCAAAGTCAACACTGCTCAACTGGTTGCTGGCAAGGGAAAATGAAGGAACACCCCACACCAAAAGGGCTAAAAAACGAGTTCAGTCTGGCAAAGCTATCCGAGTGACTCTCCAACAAACTCCGGCCCTCGCATGTCTGTGCGAGTCCTTGAAGCTTTGATGATACAAACTGGGTTACCCCCCCCCCCCTTCTGTTCTTGGGTTAAGCTAACCAGAAATCGACCCAAACCTAAAACCGTAAAAGCAACAAGCTAGATCCTGTGGATTCGCTTGACATGTAACTGGCTGCCCTGAGATCCCTGCTAAAAGTTTAAGCCACTAAAATGGATGAATTCGAGCTCGACTCCTTCGTGGGCTAAGATTAAGGTTGTTTGCAGTATAGTTTTAGACAACCATCTTCGACGGCTCAACTGCGGATTCGATCGATTGTTGCGTTGTGGGATGCGACTTGTTCCTGACATGCAGACTCGGAAAAAAGGGAGGGTGTTTTTTAAGGATTTGTTGTCTGTTTTTTTTGGGGAAGTTTTTTAGCTTCTTGGCTTTTTGGCTTCTCGGCTTCTTGGCTTTTCGACATCTTGTTGGTTTGGCTTTGGCTTTTCGCATCCTCTGCATTCCCAGTTCCTCTCCGCCACCTGTGTGGCTTTGGCTTTTCGCATCCTCTGTTTTTGCCAGTGCCTTTCCGGGCTTTTTGGCTTTTGCACCCTTTCATTGGTTTTTGGCCAGTTCCTCCCTATTTGAATCATCACTTCTTCGAACATTATGGGAAGGCTTCCAGTTGCACCCCTATGTGAATCATCACTTCTTAGATTCTTCAAACATCAGGGGGGGGCGGGCTGCCGCCCCCCCCCCCACCCCCCCCCCCCCCCCCCCCCCCGCTACTTTTTGAGATTTAACTGCACTTTTTCGAGCATCCAATTTCGCGAGAAAATGCTGTAAAACACAACATTTTATGTAATCTATGTAATCCATGTATGTCTGCATGTATGCACGTCTTCGAACATCATAGGGGAAACCACCCCCGCCAACCCTCTCGCTGCTTTTTGTATTCTATCGCACCCTTTCTTGAATCATTGCACCCCTATTTGAATCATCACTTCCTCGAACATCATGGGGGGGGCTGCCGCCCCCCCAAGCCTCCTGCTACTTTTTAGACTTTTTACAGCGATTTTGTTTTGCACCCCTGTTCGAATCATCACTTCCGTGGCCGCCCCCCAACACCCCCGCTAGTTTTTGGATTCTTTTCTAGGGATTGAAATGCGCTCCTATTTGAATCATTGTTTCGACCCCGTCAACCCGCCAACTACTTTTTAGATGTTGTTACCCACAATTTGTTGGTGATGCTGGGGATGTTGGTTGGACATGCGGGGGATGTTGAAAACGACGCTAAGGATGTTGACGGGCCAGTGTAAAATACGTCAATTTTGCGAGAAATTGCTGTAAAACACGACATTTTACTGGCCCGGACGAACAACGAGGAAAACAAAAAGAAGTAAACTAGACCACGGTTGGCCCGAAAGCATAACATCGCAAGCGAGGTCGGCCCAACGCTGCAGGATGCGTTCTTTTTCCCTCCACGAAGCATTTGTGAAGCAAGCGCGAGACAGCACCAGGCAAGGTGCTCTGCGCAAACTGGTCGGTGCAAGTTGGTCTGCGCAAGTTGCTCTACGCAAGTTGCACTGTGCAAGTTGCTCTGCGCAAGTTGCTCCGCGCAAGTTGCTCCGGCAAGTTGGTCCCTGCAAGTGGCTCCCTGCAAGTTGCTCTGTGCAAATTGCGCTCCCTGCAAGTTGCTCTGTGCAAGCTGCTCTGTGCAAGTTGCTCTGTGCAAGTTGCTCTGCGTAAGTTGCTCTGCGCAAGTTGCTCTAGGCAAGGCGCTCTGCGCAAACTGGTCGGTGCAAGTTGGTCTGCGCAAGTTGCTCTGTGCAACTTGCTCTGCGCAAGTTGCTCTGCGCAAGTTGCTTTAAAATGCAAGTTGCATCTTGCGACGCCCGCCCGCGGACCAGGGAGGAATCGAACCCGCGACCCGCCGGTTCCGGCGAACCACGAGACAACTCCCAAGGAGTTTTTGCACCTCGACCACGCCGATTCCCGCAGAGGGTTGTGAGCACCGCAGAAATCGCAAAAAACCTCGAGTTTTTGCACCTCGACCACGCCGATCCCCGCAGAGGGTCGCGCGGGAACTTTAGAAATCGCAAAAAACCATGGGTTTTTGCACCTCGACCACCCCGATCCCCGCAGAGGGTCGCGCGGGAACTTTAGAAATCGCAAAAAAACCTGGGTTTTTGCACCTCGACCACGCCGATCCCCGCAGAGGGTCGCGCGAGCAGGTTAGAAATCGCAAAAACCATGGGTTTTTGCACCTCGACCACGCCGATCCCCGCAGAGGGTCGCGCGAGCAGGTTAGAAATCGCAAAAACCATGGGTTTTTGCACCTCGACCACGCCGATCCCCGCAGAGGGTCGCGCGAGCATTTAGAAATCGCAAAAAACCATGGGTTTTTGCACCTCGACCACGCCGATCCCCGCAGAGGGTCGCGCGGGAACTTTAAAAATCACAAAATCCCCGCAGAGGGTCGATTTTCGTGTGGCACTACCCCGCCGCCCTAAGAAGAGATTTTAACTCCTCGCAAGTCAATTGCACTTGACTCCTTGCACTTGCAACTTGCACTTGACTCCTTGCACTTGCACTTGCACTTGCAACTTGCACTTGCTCCTTGCACCTTGCACTCCTTGCACTTGCACTTGACTCTTGCAATGACTCTCTTGCAATGACTTGACTTTGCAATGACTCCTTGCAATGACTCCTTGCAATGACTCCTTGCAATGACTCCTTGCAATGACTCCTTGCAATGACTCCTTGCAATGACTCCTTGCAATGACTCCTTGCAATGACTCCTTGCAATGACTCCTTGCAATGACTCTTTGCAATGACTCCTTGCAATGACTCCTTGCAATGACTCCTTGCAATGACTGCTTGCAATGACTCCTAGCAATGACTCCTTGCAATGGCTCCTAGCAATGACTCCTAGCACTGACTCCTTGCAATGACTCCTTACAATGACTCCTTGCAATGACTCCTTGCAATGACTCCTTGCAATGACTCCTTGCAATGACTCCTTGCATTGACTTTCACGATGATGATTCCTTGCAATGACACCTTGTAATGACTCTCATGAGAACAACTCAAGTGAACCCAGCGGAAGAACCCTTCGCCATGCTTCCGGGAACAAACAAAAAACGAGAAACACATCCCAAAATAAGTCCGCACCCAAAAAAAGCCTGGTCATTGGGACCGGTGTGCGTGATGGTGTGCTGACAATTTGAAACAGGAATGCAAGGGCAATTGCACTCGAGCACTCTGCTGGAAGAGCGGGCATCCAAACCCGCCCTTTTGACATGTTAGCTCCAATCATTGGGTATGTATCAAAAAGAGGGTACCGGACCTCACGGTTTGCATGGAAGGTTTCCCCTTCAACTATGGGGC
Organism: Effrenium voratum; assembly: GCA_963377175.1. NCBI lineage: Eukaryota > Dinophyceae > Suessiales > Symbiodiniaceae > Effrenium > Effrenium voratum. The sequence continues at coordinate 416,503 of CAUJNA010003361.1, forward strand.
CTAACAAAATATGTGTATGGGTCAAAATCAAACCGCCAGGACCGCAGGTTTTAGTCCTATCCATTTACCAGAGCTTGACCCGTTCTTGGGGGTTCCATCTATTCTTCCCAGTTGCCCAGTGGATTCCGCCCCTTGTCTCCAACTTGTCTTTTGGGAGTTCCTTTTCCTGTAAACTCAACCAACCCAAAAAAGGCTCCGCTCCATTGGGTGGGGGGGGGGTTGGGGTCTTGAGCAATGTGGCGGAACAGACCAAAAAGAAAAGGATGCATCCGGCTCCTTAGCCTTTTGGCTTCTTGGTGCTTAGTGGTAGTTTCCACTTAACCCACTAAAAGTCAAACTTTTAGCGGGGGGATGAGAAAACGGGCAGCCCCCGCTCATTTTTTCCCCTGGAAATCCACTGGGCATCTGAGAGGTTGCACATCCCAGCCGCAGCCACGTCTCCACGTCCCAGCTGATTGGGCGGCCTGAGGTGAAGCTGGGAGAGAAGGAGAAGAACCGAAAGCTGAACGACCTCCTGGACGCCCTGGAGTTCAACCAGGCAGCCCCCTTTTTTGGGGGGGTTTTCTGGGTCGGGGGGGGGGGGGGAAAAGGGGGAGTGCGGTTCGGGTCAGTTTGGATCACGAATCAGTTTCCCTTGGTAGGGCTGGTGTTGCGTCGTTTTGTTTTTCTTTTGGGTCTGGGGTTAGTGGGGAGGGGGAAAGGGGGCAACCGCCGTGATCGGATCGCCGGGTTGTTCTTTAGGCTCACGAGTCAGCTTCTCTGAATGCTGGTGAAATTTCAGGATCATTTAGGGATCCAAGCAGCTGTGGCCCGGTTGGTGTTAGAGAAGCTCACTTCCCGAGTCCCTGGACTTTTGCGACGACTTTCGTCGCAAACGACTTTCGTCGCCTGTTTGGGGGCGAGACCATTTGAGTGGCATAGCTCACAGTGTGCGGACCTGCTACTCGGACCATGGACCGAGGGAGTTTCAAGCCGTGGGGTTCCGTGGTTGGAAAGACTCCAGGCACATGCCGATGCTTCAGCCCGAAGCGGGAGGGGCAGTCTTGAGGGTAGCCCAAGGGTGAAACCGCCCAAACGCAACGAAGCAGCCCTTTTGATTGTTTAGATGGGTGCTTCTCAAATTTGGGGACCAATTCCTCCAGGTAGGTGGTTTCCTTGAAAACAAACAATGAATCAAGGAAGGGTACCCTTATTCTAACCTATGTACTAGCACAAACAAACAGTAAACAGATAGATCATTTACCCCAGACCAGTCCACATGCCCCCAGCCCGGGTGATTTTGGGGAGAACCCAAAAGCAGAGGTGGTGATCTTCGTGAAGTCGGTGCAGCGCGCCATTGCGCTGGACAAGTTGCTGGCCCGGTAGCCCAACGGAACGACAGCAAGCGCCGGTCGCCAGACGGGACGTTCGGTGGGGTCGACGTTCGGTGGGGTTCGCCGGGGTCGGTGTCCTTCGGATCAATCTACAATCTAGGAGCCCCTTGGACCTCAAATGAGGCCTTCGGGGGTGATTGAGGCCCTCATATTTAGTGTCCCTAAGGGGCTCCCAGGGTCAGTTGCCCTCCCTCCCCCTCGCCCTTGGAATCTAAGAATCGGGCCTCGAGCTTGAGACCAAAGACCTGAAAAAGAATGAGGTCCAAGGGGCCCCTAGGGCTCGGTTGCATGCCATGCCTTGCAGAATGGCTTCGATCTTGCAGGTACTCACACATTCCTTCTGCAGGAAAGGTCGTTTGGATAGACATGGATGGATTCCACTGGTTTAGATAGGTGTAATTCCATTCAACAAGAAAACAGACCCGTATCAGGATCCGTTGCCGGCCTCCCTGTTGGAAATTGATAGATACCTTTTCACCACCAACTAAACCGGGGCCCTCTTTCTGGTGGGTTTAAAGGGCAACCGAAGGAAACCCACCACAGGTCCCCTAATAACACACACACACACACCCATATTATTGGTTTGGGATTCCGATTTCCGATGGCGGAGGGCGGCGTAGCAAAAAGGATTTGTTTGGAGCTCCTTGGACACTAAATGCAAAGGCCTGTGACACACGACCAAGTATGCATACTACGGTCTTTTTACCAATCTATTCGTCCCCAAACCAACCGAATCAACACTTTCAGGTTGCCCCCTTTTTGGGTTCCCATCGAAATTGTCGGTCTTAAAGGTCGACCTGTGTCCAGGTCTTTTCGGGTGTCCTTAGGTTTCCATTTTTTGTGGTTGACATGTTGGAAGGACGATTTTTGGACGACTTCAGTTGGGAGGTCTTTTCATTGTCGCATGGCATGGACAACAAATAATTTGGACTGTTTTGAGCCCATCAGTAAATCGCCGAGTAGATATCTCTTCAGTTTGACAGCATGTCGGGCTTTTTCATCTCCAGCGATGTTTCCCTAGGAGCCCCTTAGACCCTAAATATGAGGGCCCTTTCACCTCAAATTCTGAGGTCTTGGCATCCTGGGGTTACTTTGCATGTTCTCCAAACTTCGTCCGAAGTTTTTCTTCTGAGCGACTCACCGACTCCGACTTCGCCAGCTTGAACTTGGCACCTTCATGCTGCCAGTTCAACACCAATGGTGGACACCTCGAGCCGATTTCCCTCCCCTTCCCCAAGCCCGCCGCGCCATTCGATGAAAGCCGCAAGCCGCAAGCCGCTCGCGGGCTTTAGGTCGAGTGCAACTTCCCGTCCATCTCCATCCACTCGGGGCTCCAGCAGGATGAGAGGATCGCCAGGCCATTCGTCCCACGGGCCGGGCTGAGCCGAGGCTACGAACCCCCTTTTTTTTTCTCCGTCCGGTTCCTGAGGCGTTTTAGACGACGAAAGCTGGCCATCCGGTGTCCGAATCTAACCAGGCTAAATGCTTCCAGCTCAAACGGAGAGTTTCGAAGCGCTCCCCCCCGGTGTTTTTTGCTGCCGGCTTTTTTTTGGGACGTCTTTGTGGTGAGCCCTCCAACAAAAAACACCAAGAGGCCGGTGCCGGAAAGAGGTTCCGGCTTTCAACTCCCCGCCCCTTGTCTGTGGATGGACAAAAATCCTGCACCACTTGGAAACCATGGGCAACCACTGCTCGTTGGTATTTCCATAGGGGACAACCCGAGGTGTACAGCATGATACACAGGGCCGGACATGTTCTGGGAATCCCTTCTACAACTTACTTCCTGAGTTCCGTGGTAAACTGGCAAACAAACAATTTGGACTCTTTTGCCAATCCACTCAAGAAGTGAGACAAACCTCTTTTACAAAGATTTCTGGCGAACATTTGCCGCAGTGGCTTTGCAAGGCCTTGCGATTTCTTCGTCGGGGAATGACCAGGCCAGCCTTGGGTTTCCGGTTAAGACCACCCCAAACAAAGTTGCTACAATTCGAGAGGTGCTTTGTTAGTTTCCGTTTTAACCGCTGGTTGCGACACCCAGTGCTTCCAGTTGCTAATATGCTCGGTTGCCGGGGGAATTCATCATGTGGAACCTAGAAGTAGAAGAAAGCAGGTTGCCTACTATGGCTCACTCCCCGACTTCCTGAACTTTATTTTTTTTTGGGAAGGCCGTGTTAGTGGTAAACAGAACGCTTTATTTTATGTTCCCTTGTTGGTTTTACAGGGAATCGATTTCACTACTGGACATATGTCCTCATTTTTTCCAGGGTGAAGAAGGCAAATGCAGGGTGGCAAGTGGCTGCGGCTCAAAAAACCGGTACCAAAATGGAACCCTGGTAAGTGGAAGCCTGGACCAAAACCTGCGGTTTGCCCAGCTCTTTCATTTTGAGCCACACCCAAGTGGCCATGGGTCAAAATCCTGTACCCCCAGTGAACATTCCAATCCAACCACTAAATCGGTTCTAAAATGGGTGGTGAATTCACCTACCCCAACATGGGACCATTGGTTTTGACTGCAGGTACAAGCAGTTCAAGGAGTTTCAGAAGCGGATCCTCGTGGCTACGGACCTCTTCGGCCGCGGCATCGACATCGAGCGGGCGGAGCGCTTGGAATGGGAAAATCTAAGCCCAAAATTCGAGGGGTAGCTTCCCCATTCTTTCGAGCATTCTTTCTAGAAAACCATCAAAAACCCTTGGGAAACAGCTGGTTTGGGAAAGAAGGATGGCTGAAAAGAGTGGAGAATCAACCCCAACTTCCCCTTGAACCCCCCCGAAACCGTATGCCCCCAAAGAACCGCAGCCCCACATGTGGCTGTGGGTCAAAACCAATGGTACCATTTTGGGTTGGGTGCACCACCCATTTTAGTCTATTTAGTGGGGATTGGGATGGGACACTGGGGGTACGGGCTTTTGACCCATGGCCATGTCCCTCAATCCCTAGCTTCTGACTCGGCCAGTGCCAACATACATACGTGCTGATTTAACAGAATTGCTACGAATCTGTGACCAGATTCCCAATAACTTCAGCAAGAGGCGTCACAACATAGACTCAGTTGCCCAAAGCCGACCTTTCAACCTTTTGGTTTTTCCTTTTTGGTCTAGTTTTAGTCATGGCCCCAAAAGGTGATCACCTTTTATCTCTGGGTCCTTTGGGCAAGTGAGTAGATTGGTTTGTGGCCGGATCAACTCGACCAGTGAGTCACTCAGCTTCCTATCCCTAGGAGGCCCCCTGGACCCCAAGTCTGAGGGCCTCAATCGCCTCATTTGAGGTCCAAGAGGCTCCTAGGGTAGGAGTTGAACTATCTGGCTATGGGTCAAAAATGGGGTCACCCCAACATGGCTTGCCCTGGTAAATGGAAGCAAAGGCTAAAACCTGCGGTCCAATTCCTGGTGGTTTTATTTTGACCCATACCCATCTCTCACACCCACTAGGTCAATATCGTGATCAACTACGATATGCCCGACGAGAGCGATTCGTACCTGCCACTCGGCAAGACGTCAAGAAGCGTCCTGAAGCCACGCTGTCCCCGGCAGCTCGGAAGGTGGAAAGGGCCCCATAGAGTTGTCCTTTTTGGGTGCACGGCAAAGAGTGTTTTAGTTTTGGAGGACATCGAACCGGAGCAATCAGGGGTGGTTCCCTGTGCAGGATTCACTCGCAGAGGATTCTGCTAGGATCCTCCGAAGCAATTTTCAGGGGATTGGTTCACTTTCGATGGACGCAACCTGTCAATCCGGAAGGCTTCTTTCGGGTCAACACGACCCCCTAGGAGTATGTTGGGAACCCTTCTAAGAACCTCTTGTTCTAAACGTCCTAGGGCCGCCTTTGGCTTCGTAGAGTTGTTTGCCAGTGTAACGCGCCAGTTGCCCAGAATGAATTCAGGGTCTCTTGGTGACCCTTTTCGTGTTGGTCTGGCTGTAGTCATGCTGTGGATGAACCCCCTACGTGCCACGGAGTAAATCGCAAGCTACCCTAGGGCATGTTACTTTGCGTGTCCCTTTGCCAGCTAGTGGTTGGAATGGAGTTGTTCCGGAGCTAGGGGTATCCGGAAAATTGCCGATCTAAAGAGGGAGCGCTTGCCTACAAACCATCCATCGATCCTATGGTTTCCTTTATTCGGGAATCCCTAAACCGGTTCATTCCCAGCACCCGGCTTGGTCGTCATTCCCTACCTATCGCACCAGCAGGCAAGGGACACCACCCATTATTATTTTTTTGGTGGGGGCAAACCTTTGCTGGGCATACTTTGAAGGAAGCCCCAAACAAGCACCACCCATTTTTGCATATTATATGTTTGTTTGGTTTGGGGGGGGAAAACCGCCGGTCGGGCGGCATTTTTTCCCCCGGGCCGCCTGCCGCGCGCCTTCTCCGCTCGCGCGCGCCTCCGCGCCTTCCCCCCGCGCGCGTCGGCCGCTGGAGCGCGATCGACCGAGGCACCGCGTGGGCCGCGCGGGGCGCTTCGGCACCAAAGGCCTGGCCTTGACCTTCGTGGCCACCGACGAGGACGCCGAGGCGAGGATCCGATCCGATCCGAGGGCCCGAGACGGTCCGTGGGAGCCTTCGGAGGCCGCTGGCAGTCGGAACCCCCGGCGTTTTTTTGCGGGGTAGGGGGACGATCTGTTTGCCAAAGATGGTGCAAATCAAATATATTTGCCGTGTTTTGTATTTCTTTACATAGTTTATGGGATTATGACCATGTTAATAAACCAGGTTTTGATTATGACTCATTTGAGGTCTTTGGTCTCTTTTCGATCCTTTCTGAGGGTTGTAGTTTTTGAGATCCAAAATTGCCCAGGTATTTGTTTGGTTTGGAGCCTGGTGGTTTGAATTTGGACGTGGTTCTGGTAGAAATGTGAAACCACCCCACCACCAACCCACCGATAGGGCTGATTTTAAACATGACTCAGGCGGCACGCCACACCGATTTCAGTCACGCAAATGTGGCAGTGTCCTTTTTGGATTTGACTCCCCCCCCCCCCAAGAAACAAAGGGGGCTTGGGCTTCCTTTTGATTTCCCTAAATTCGGTACCCTCCAAGTACGAGCCACTTCCGCGGGATCGATTCGGGGCCTTGCTTTCAAGACTGCCGTTCGTTGCAGGTCCTGAAGAAGGTCCAGGAGCGATTCGAGGCGCGAAAGCGCCGGACGGTGGTGAGAAAGATATATCTATGCTCGCTGGTAAGGGCGCCGTTCCGGAACTGGGGGTGTCATCACCAGGACATATTTTATGAGGAGCCTACTCACTTTCAGGGAACCCTTGTAGTATGGTGGTTGTATTGGTGGCTTGGGGTTGGGGTTTACCCCTAGTGCCAATCCTGGCCCATGTTTGAAGGGTTCTGGAAACTCCGGGGGTGCTTTTTGCGAGGGCAGCCCTTCAAAGCTTGGTTTAAAGCCGTAAAATAGGGTACCCTCCCCCTATTTGGGTCCCATGTCAATTTACACGGCAACTTGTTGGGTCCCAAAACCCTTGCTTCCCCCATCAACAAGGAGATGGCGTGAGGTCTGGCCAAAGCGCCAAGAAACTGTGTCTCTTGCTTGGGAATTAAGAACCATGTCCGAGATGGTTTCAAGAAGCCACAGGCACACACCAAATCTTCAGATGTTTTTTTTGTTTGGCTTCGACGTGTTTAGAATATAGGTGCATGGGTCGTTTTTAGGAATCGGACCCCCCAAACTGGCTTCGGTTGTCCCTTTACTTTCCCTTTGAGACCATCCAACAAATTCTCACTTCCCCTGAAGTGGTTGATTCCACTTGAAGGTCCACAGTATTTGGCTCTGTCCTTGCTTAAGAGGCAACGCCACACATTTTTGGGTGGTTCTAGGAAAAGACACCTCCACTAGCCTTAGCCCAAACTTACCTCTTAAAAACACAACTTTTCAACTTGTTGGGGGTAACATGGGCTATATGTCTGTAAAAGATTAACTTCCCCAGGGCTTGGAGTTTTAAGGGGTAAGCAAACGTCCACTGAGTTTGCTCGCCATTGGCGCTTGAACGAGCCATGGGAAGGGCCACCAGTCACCAGTCGCCAACAGTGAGCCACCCATGCTGTCTTTTTATGGATCCGCACATTTTGGAGTTGCTTGACAGGGAACCCAACAGGGTTTGACTTTTTTAGGGGAGCTCCTTTTTAGTTGGTTTTAAAGGGACACCAACAGGAACATCACCTTTTTGGGGGGATCCCCTAAATAAAACACGCCCGAAAGGACAAACTCCACCCATTTTTGGGGTGGTCCCTGATTTGAAGACACACCCAGAGGGTTTCTCTAACACGGTCTTGGAAATTAAATTCCCGGTTCCGTGGAAACGGGCGGGCATGGGGGCCCTTTCCAAGAATCATTGTCCATTTGGGTGTGTCTAAAACCCACCCTTTTGGGGGAGGGGGCGGCTCCCTCAAAAATATTATATCCACGTACGTAAATCAGACGTCAAAGGGATTCGATTTCACTCCTGGACATGTTTTCTTTTTGTTGTGTCCGGGGACACAAAGGCATGCTATGGAGTTTATGGTAGTTGACGATGGGAGAGTCTTGGAAAGCCATCCTTGGACATGGCCCCCCTTGTCAACTTGCACTTGCAAAAGCTAGCCCTTTGCACTGCAGGAATTGCCCGCTTTGATACCCATGGAAGGGCCTTCCAAATGAATGATGAGTTCTCGGTTGAAAGCGCAGGTTCACTGGCCAAAAGCGAATCGACCTTTGAACCTTTTTTGGCTTAGCTTGTTTTGGTCCAGTTTTAAGTGGCCCCAAAGATGATGTCCATCTAGTCCCACGTGTTTAAGGAGCAACTGAGGGCATCGTAGAAGGTCAAACCACCACTGCTTTACATTGACACGGCAGGTGAACATTGGCGAGATGCCTGGGCAGATCGCTTGGAGCTCAGAATAGGTCTTTGAGAAGACGCGGAGTTTGGAGCAGGCGTCATTTTCGGTTGGCACGGTAGCCTTACCAGATTGTCTAGGTCCCCCAGTAGTGCCCTTTTACTTTTGGGGAGGGTTCCCCTACTAAAATAGACTACAGAGAAATGGGTACCCTTATTCTAGCCTCTCTACTGGAGGACCTAGTTGTTTGTAAATATGAAGTTTGAAATGGATAGAAGTGCGTCATGTGTCCTTTGGTAAGAGCGGCGCCCTTTGCTTTCTGCTGAGAACTTGCGGGATATGTTTACTGTTGATTCTCCATGTGAGCCACACTGAAACCATCATTCGAGGATAGAGGAGGGCATACCCGATTGCCCGCTTTTGTATATCCTGAACCGAGTTTTGGGCAGTCTCTTGAATGTCAGGTCTTGCTGTTGAGCTCTTTTCTGCGCCGCTGCTCCTGAGGACACCACCTCCTACCTGAACGCGTGAGTCAGTGAGTCGCGCCAGTATGAGACGAGCAGTTTTGCCGTGTGACAGCCAGGATTGCTGGAGCATTTGCAGAGGTCAGGGCTCGGGGCCGGTTGAATCCCGCGGCCCTGAAATTCGCGATTTCGCAAAGCAAACTAACAAGCAGACACATGATGTTCTGTCAAAATAGTATCCAGTCACATGAATGGACATGTGTTGGACCTCATCACAGGCGTTTACCTTTTGACGGAACGTGGGTCGAGTGGACGCTGTGGACACGAACCGGCCCAGTGAGGGGCCCGACCCCAGATATGTGGCGGGAAACAGCGCGATGGTTCGTGAGTACACTGAGGGTTCCCTTGATGGACAGGAATCCCAACCGAATTTCAATGTCCACCATTTTGGCCCCCCTATGAAACATCATTCCCATATGTCCCTTTAAAAGAGCTTGAACATCACAATGGCCTTGAGGTGAATCTCGCTTGCTTGCTACCTGGGTGTTCGGCTATGGTAAGTTGTTGGTATCCTGGGTTATAGGATCCAATGGGGGAACGACACCGCAACTTTTTCCATGGACCTCCCGGGGTGCTTCAGTTGAACCCGCAAGGCCTTCCCGCCTTGGAATGATTCCAAAAATCATGGACATGGACAGTAAGGTTATGGACTTGCCATCCTTTTGAAGGTTATTTCTGGGTCGCCCAGCTAGGTGCCCTTTCTCAACCCTTTGTTGGTTGGGAGGGTTCCCCTACTAGAATAGACGACAGAAACCAAAAAGACTAGTTATGGCCTGCTGTCCACATGCATGATTGTTGGAAAGGTCAGCGCTTCATGGGGATCTCGGAGTCTTGGGTGAGTCTTGGAAGGTCTAAGCGGGGGATCCAGCTGGGGGTCCAACACTTCCCTTAGGATCAACCGTCGCAGTCTAACAGTTATTTCAAGTGGTTTGTTTCGTACGTAATGTTGGGAACATCACACTACTCCTGTTCAGACTATGGGTCCATGTTAGGCAAGGTGAAGGAGATGCTTGGATGGTGACATGTTGGGTCAAGGCTGTGAGTCCCCTTGTCATGGCTAGTTTGACATAATTAGTTTGAACTTTAATACTGTGGATGGACAAAATCCTGCACCAGTTGGAAACCATGGGAAACCACTGTTTGTTGGTATCTCCAGGGGAATCATCCCTCCAGGGCCTCTTAGGTGGTGCAGGTTTTCGTCCATCCACAGTATCTCTTGGTGGGCATGACTGTCAACCCAGTCGCTAGCAAAAGTTAAAGATGTTTGCTCGGGGTGAAAGACTGACTCAGTTGTTTGCCCTTGGTGGCTCCCAGCCATCCCCTTAGCTTTTTGGCCTTTAGTGTTTGGTGGTAGTTTCCATTTAACCCACTAAAAGTTAAACTTTTAGGGGGGATCTGAGGGCAGCCCAGTGGCTGCCTCAGAAGGCTGCTTCTCTAACACACCGGCAAAGCTGGGTGCTAAATCGCTCAGAGTTACCTAATTTCTGATTTCCCCTTAACCTATTTCTCCGCACCCAGACAAGTATCCATTTTCGGCCGCTGTTTCTTTTTGCAGGTTGGTTCAGGAAACCTGCCCCGTTCTTTCTAGGCGTTCCTTCGCCGTGACGAGGGTGCCTCCCCTCTCCCCCGTCGGTCACCCCCTAGTCCCGCGCCCCGCAACCCCAAACCCCCCGCTGGTCTCACCCCCCGAGCCCCGCAAGCCTTCCTCACTCGCCCTCAAGGTCTCAAGTCTCAACTCACCCCGCAGTCCTTTTGATCGGTTAGTTTGGTTCAACATAGATGGGTTCCACTGGTTCAGATGGGGTTTCTTCCTTCCAGCAATTTTCCCAAAAGCCCACCTATCGACTCACCACGCAGGTTCAGATGGGGTTTCTTCCATCCAGGGATTCCCATCGATTTTCCCAAAAGGCCTCAAGTCTCAAGCCTCCCCGCAGGTGAGCAAAGCCGTTGGCCTGGATGGCCCTTGGCTCACCTTCATCAACGCCCCTCGATCCGAAACGGAGCTCGGGGCGCGTCGGGGCGCCGGCGCTCGCTGGGGTCGTTGAAACGACCAGAATCTCGCGGGTCCGGCGGCCGGGTGCTTCCCCCCCCTCCGCAGGTGTTTGGAGGTTCTCAAAAACTGGCTGTTTGAGGGCCCTAAATACATTGGGAGCCTCTGGGTTACAAGAGAACTCACCCAGCCGATGTCTGCCCAAATGTGCTACGGTGGGCCCTAGTCATGGTTCCATATGATTCCCATACTGGGAACTTTTACATTTGTAGAAAACCTCCCCAAGCAGATGAGTAGAATGGTGAGTTGCTTCTGAAGCTGTGTTACGAAGGTTCGACAAATACGATGGACCAGAATCAAAGACAAATTTCCTGGGGCCAATGCTCTAAAGGCGGCAAAGGCATTTTGGGGAAAAGGACCCAAACACAAAGAGTTGATCACCTTTAGGCCACTCAAAATGGGAACGCAAGGGTCGGGAAATAAAAGGTCAGATCCGGTCGATTCGCTTTGGACCGATTCCTATTTTGAGAAAGTTTTAAGTGGATTCCGGTAAGGGCATTCTGTCCTCTCTTTTTCCCGGACCCAAAAGAAACATGTGCTTTGTCTTGAAAAAGGAAGATCCTCTTCAAAGCTAGCGGAAAACAAGTGATCCAAGCTGGGCTGTCCGTTTTCTGATCCCCTTCCAAGAGTTTAACTTGTGGGTTAAATGGACACCTCCACCTGACACTCCTTTTTTGTGCGTTGTAAACGGAAGCCAACAGGAACACTCCCAGAATTTTGAGGGGTCGAATTCCTCAAAAGACACCCCACAGGGGTCACTGGATTCGCCAAATCACAAATTAAATAATTGACTGATCGTTCACATTGAAACGATCGCCACTTTTGGAGGTAATTAACCCAAAAAGGGAAATGGCTTGAAGGGCCTAAATAAACAAGCAAGGCATACCGGGCCCCTAGTGTTGACCCGGATACTGGATTAACACTTCTCCAATTGAGTCTGCCTTTTCTCAAAAAAATAACTGTTCGGCTGGTTTTAAGAAAAACAATAAAAGCACGCCCAAACCATTCTAAGGGGGTCCACTAAAAAAAAAAAACTTTGGCAGGGTTTCTATCGCTTCAAAACAATGGATGGCTCCTCATGGAGGCATCAGGAGCCACTGATACCTAGGTCCCCCAGCTAGGTGCCCGCTCTTTCACCCCTTTTTTGGTTGGCTACTAACATAGACTACAGAAAAAAAGGGTACCCTTATTTGAGCCTCTCTACTGGAGGACCTAGATACTGTATGAGTAGGGCTGTGAACTCATCAGGGTTTTGGTATTCTCAGCCTGGCTTCAACATGGTGAATCAACGCTGGCCCTTTGCTCTGGTCCAAGAGCACTCGATGTTCAACTGTGAAGGATATATGGGTGTGGAGAGCTAGGGCTACGCAGGTTGTAGACTTTTGCTCCATTTACCAAGGTGCTATTTTGGTACTGTCTTTTGACCCACATATATATGACATACACAAATTATGTATGTGTGTGAGGTCGGAAATTAACCCTCCTCGTCGACCAGTAAAAGGAAGCTTTGAGGGTGCTCTTGGCAAAGTTGAGTTTCTTGTTTTATCAACTGGAGACGCTAGTGTCTTTAGACAGGGGACCCTTATTGGACATGGACCCATTTCCCTCTACAAGTCAAAGAGAGGGACAATTCTATACTCCAACTAATCCATACATATATATATATATATATATATACAGGAGCTTGAACATTCGCTTCAAGGACTTGCCCCGATGAACATACCTTCCTTGGTTCCATTAGCAAACCCAGAGGTTGATTCCGCCTGGGTTTCATCATACCTTGGGGTGATCAAGAGATGGTTTCATTTTGTCGATCAGCATTTCTCTAGCCAGTGGTTGGCAGGAGCCGTGACGGGGAGCTTTCCGGATATCCAAAGCTGCCACTAAAAAGAGGGAGCCCTTCGGAGCTACCGATCGGAGTTCTGGTTGGAGATGTAGCTATTGAAAGAGCCATTTGATGGCATGCCGAAAGCGTACTTCATTTCCTAAATTAGGGAAATGGGTCCCTTTTTCTACAGTTGATAAAAGAAGAAACACATTGAACAAGCCATTTGAGCTGGAAATGCGGCTTCCATGTTCAAAGTGGCTTGAAAGGGAACTCAACAGCTTCTCAACAGCCCGGTGTTGCAGAGGTGCTGCAGACCATGGGTGTGAGCGGGGAGTTCATTGACGGCATCCCGGTGCAGAACAAGCGCGGGACCTCAAAACCCAGAGGGAGAGCCCAGGACCAGAAAAGGAAACCACACCTTCCATTTGTTTCATTTGTTTTTCTCCGTTGGTTTTAAAAAGCATCGATCGCGACCGGATTTGTTTTTTCCAGGGGGCGAAACGCAAATGGAAAACACGCGCTCAACGATCTTGGCGGTTCTTTCAGCGGTCCGGCACTTTTCAGTTCAAAGGACCCTCTCGCCGTGACTTTTTGTCCATGGCTCGAGGATTTGGTCGCAACGGCAACGGCAACTGCCTATTGATTTCCCGAAACCAAACCAAAACCAGAAATGGTACCGCGCCTCAGAGAAAGCAAGTGGATTCCGCCCTTTGTTCTTTCTTTTTTGGGAAGGGTTCCGATTCCTTTGAAAAAAAACAACTTCCATTTGTTTAATATATACACATATATGTTTTTTTTTTGGAGTACCTAGGCATGGTATTTGGACGGGCAACTCTGACTTGCATTTCGTTAAGAATATGTTTCCCCCTGTTGGTTTTAAAAGGCATCGACGGCATCGATCTTGTATATTTTGTCCAGGGGGCGAAGACGCAAACGGAAAGGACTTCCAAGTCATGTTCCCCAAATCCGACGTCAGATCCGATCCCCTGTGCAGGCGTTTGAGTCCAAAGAGGCCCGGGTGTATTCGGGGGCAGCCCGGTGGTCCTTATCCGTCCGCCAAGGTAGCCTTCGTTTAATGAGTCGGTTTGTTGGGGGTATCTTTTCGGCCTTTGGTTTGTTGGGGCCTTGTTTTTTTGTTGTTGGGGGGGAACCCTTTTTCGGGTTTTGGGTTTGAAGGGAAGCTGAAAGGAAAACCATCATTTGTTGAGCCCCCCCCCCACCGTGTTTTGACACATACCCATCGACAATCCCACAAAAATGGGGCGCTCCTGTCAAACGTTTGCCTTTTGGATTGCGGGTGAAAAAGGTAGGCTGCACAGCAATAGCTGGGCATTGCGCATTTGTTCAGTGGCACCCTTTCCCATTTTATGATTGGTGGGTGCGAGCCCCACACATTTCTCGACCCCATACACTCCCACAGCAGCCACAGCCGGAAGGCCGCTCAACATGTTTCGAACAATCGGTATACATCTACAAACGGGTTTTAGAGTTTCCTGATTTGAATCCAGTCTTCATGTCCTCTTTTTTTTCAACCATGTGTCACTTCGAAACCGGGGAAAGCAGTTTGGACGCTGGGAGAAGAGCAGTGGAAAGGCTCCTTGAGGTCCAGAACCATAGATTTGCCGGGCGCGAGGTTGATCTATCTTCAGTTCAGCACGGAAACAGTTTAGTCATTTAGTATGTTTGTTTATTGATACGTTTGTTTGTTGATGTAATTCCTTCACTCATCTATATATATATAGATTCATACTTATACTCTATGTTGCTTTGTTTGTGCATTTCTTTCTTTGTTTTCCTCTGCGGGTTGGTGACATCCAAGGTGGATCACCATCGTCCAGGACAACTTGAAGAAGTTCGGGGAACAAGACCCGGAGTCAGGCGATCGTGCAAGCGCGACAAGATGACCCATGGCTTTGCTTGGCATATGAGTGGCTCGTCTTTATGTTGGGGCCAACCAAAACTAACCATGGTAGAAAAAGCACCATGGTTCTTAAGGGGACTAACCCCAGTTGCGCCGGTTGTAGCCATGGTAACCTACTCACCTGACGTTGCTTGAACATCCAAGTACGACCTGGGCCACGTGCTCAAAACCCGGGGATTGATGAAGGTGAGTCAGGGACAATCCCCCTGCCAGAAAGAGCTGCGGATCGCCGCCTTCTGAATTCTTGAAGCATGGTCCTGGGTCCACCATATTAGTAGTGGGTCTTGACTCATATGGGCGGCTCGTCCTTTTGAGGCTTGGCACCCTCCGAAAGGTTGGGCTTTAGAGGAAATCAACAGGAAGGACCACAATTGTTGGGGAGAGTTAAAGACCCCCATGGGTGTTGTTCCCCTTGTTTTGTTGAGGCTTCGCACCCTCAGAAGGGTTGGGCTTTAGAGGAAATCAACAGGAAGGACCACAATTGTTGAGGAGAGTTAAAGACCCCCATATGGGTGTTGTTCCCCTTGTTTTGTTGAGGCTTCGCACCCTCAGAAGGGTTGGGCTTTAGAGGAAATCAACAGGAAGGACCACAATTGTTGGGGAGAGTTAAAGACCCCCATGTGTTCCCTCCTGGTTTTCTTTCAACCTTTCAATCGCTTGGTTTCATTTTCCTTGCTTTTACCAGGTTCCAATTCTGCTCAGGGCATGTTGTTTTCTCCGTTTTTTTGTTTTTTTTCTCGCAACGGGCTTTGCGCGCCTGCGCGGGAGCTCCTGCGCCTTGCGCCTGGCTTCGCAGGCGGGCGGCAGGCGACGGAGCTCATGCAGAACATGGTGATGGGCCGCATGGAGAGGACGCGCTGGGCGCTATTCGCAGCCGCTGCAAACGCGCGTTTTTTTGCCAGCGACCCTGCATCCGCTCACAAGTGAGGATTCCCTGGCTCTCAGTTGTTTCCCTCCGCGAAAAAAAGGGGGGGCGCTCGCTTGTGTTTCCCATCTCAGTTGTTCGAATGAGGATTTAAGGATTTGAACTGCGTCTGGGATTGGAAGCCACCAAGCCAACCACCAAGTAGAGGGAAGCTGACTTTACCCTGAAGCTCTCTTCCTTGAGGGTCACGAAGAAAGTAACACTCATCTCAAAATACTCGCAGAGTTGTTTTCTAGCTCCAGGGACCCTTTGACCTTTTGGTTTCTTATCTTGGTGGCCCGCAGCCGTCCCCTTAGCCTTTTAGGCTTTTAGGGTTTAGTGGTAGTTTCCATTTCACCCACTAAAAGTCTAACTTTTAGCAGGGGATCTGAGGGCAGCCGAGTTATGTTGATCCATTTTTGGTCATGGCCCCAACATGTTTAACCCTTTTATTTCCAGATCCTCTGGGCAAGTGAGAAATACAAGCGAGTTTCCGGAGGTTGATTTTCCCAAGATGATTTGTTCACTGCCCCCCAATTTTTCAACCACCACTCCCCCAGAAGTATTTATACGCATCAGGGTATACAGCCTAGTGGCGCTCAACTGCATCTCCGTGCGTGATGTGTTTTTTCTGACTTTTGGGCTTCAGAGTTCCCAGGCCATTCTTTCCCCCCCAGGTGGCTTAGCCCTCAGCAGCTCAGCAGCTCTGAGGGTTCCTTTGAAGGGTTCCTCTGAAGCTTGCTGTGGGTGCCCAGTTGCCCGGTGGTGCCAATTCTTTGTTTCGACTTTTTTTCGGGAAGGGTTCCCCTGTAAAGTCAGCCAGCCAAAAAGGGATTCCCTTTTTTCCCATTGGAATCCACTGGGCATCTGAGGTACTTGGGTGGTCAACCAACTGAGTAGGTAAAAAGAGCACCATGGTTTGCAAGGGGGCTAACCCCAGTTACGAATGTTATAGCCAAACCTGCATACCAGACTTTGCTTGAACATCCAATTACCCCTGGGCCACATTCAAAACCTGGGTAGAAGAAGGGTAGTAATAAGGGAGAATCCCAAGAATAGATGGGCGCAATCCGCCTTTTTGATTCTTTGCATGGTTCTGGGTAGACCACGTTGATTCCAGGTTTCGATTGCGACTCGCCTGTGCTTTGTTGATTTCCAATCCCTGCGAGGATCACGGGCGCGCCGATGCCAGTCTTCCTGGAGGGTTATGGCGAGAGCGAGGGCGTCTACAAGATTGCGCCGGCCCAAGCCGATTTGAGCGCCCCAAAAACACCCGGTGCCCGTGTTCGGCGGTTCCACGCACCGGTGGTTATATGCGTGCTGGTCAACATTACACCTCCAGACAAGCCGCCGATGTTACTCCTTGTTTAAACTGTTACCAAGGTTCCCCAAATGGGTACCCAGGGCTCCTTAAAAGATCTCCATTTTGCCACCATTTAAAACATGTTGCTTTGTCAACACCAAAATCAAGTTGGGTTTCCCACCACAAAACAAGTTGCAATGTTTTTTGGTGTTTTTCATGCATCCGGATCCCTGGTACCTATGTTTGACCCACCCATATGAACCAAAGAAATGGATTCATGGTAGCTGAACCCGGGAGGGTTTGGGCGCTGATTTTGGCTGTCCTTTTGAGGGTGGCCTACTTGGTGCCGGAGGGGCTGCCCCGTTCCAAATGGAGTTGGGGGAGGGGGGGCCCACCTTTGGAGATCTCCATTAGTACCTCAGCTGTCCAGTGGCACCGATTCTTGTTCCAACTTTTTTTTTTTGGGTGGCTGCCCCGCTAAACATGGTCTTCCCCAAAAAGGGTTCCCTTGTTTTACCAGGGTCACTGAACAACTGAGGTGCAATTTTTCGCCTTTTTGTGGGGTCGACTAGAAACACGGAATTGGGCGACCTTCCTCTTCTGAAGCTAGGGGGAGGCACCTGAGGATGCAGGATTCCCTGCATTTAAACGGCACCTTTTGGGCCCATTTACCTTTGGTGAAGCTAGGGGGAAGTATTGGCAGTCGTGTGGGATGATTCATAGGCGTGCGCCCCTCTTACTGAGATGCATCACTTTTGGTGGGGACTCCCCCCCTTCATACGAGTTGAGAAAGACATGTGGACCAACATGGCTGTTTTGGAGGGAACACACCCCTAGACCCATATGCATGTGTCTTCCATCTTGGGACCCCCGAAAGGGCTTCGGCTTCCTTTTGGCAGCAACCAAATGAGCGCTTCCCGGCCGTTCCAACTTGGTGTTTTTAGTTTTAGGCTCAGGGTTCAAGGTTGTTGGGTTTTCGAAGTCCCGCAAGTCTCCCCAAAAGCGGAGCAGAAAGCGGACAGCCCAAACAAGACATGGACCCAGAAGACGAGTGTGGGGATGCATTGAGCGTTGAGCCCCCCCAGACTCAGATTGGTGCATCTTGTTTTAGGGGACGTTTGCCTTGTGGTAATTACTGTGGATGGACGAAATCCTGCACCAACTAAGAGGCCCTAGAGGGATGGTTTCCCATGGTTTCCAAGTGGTGCAGGATTTTGTCCATCCACAGTACCACTCAAAAAGAAGACGCGTCGACCCATCAGACGAGCGGTGGAAAAATATCTCGATCAGGTGATCGGCCCCCGGTCGGTGGTGGTGGTCTCGGACCCGGTGATCCTCAAGAGGATCATGACCAGCTCCCCGGACACGGCTTCGGCTTCGGATGCTTCGGCTTCGGCTTCGATGGGTGGGACGGCTTCCATGGTGGACATGCCCAAAACGCCGGTGGCGTCTGTAGCATAATCACATGAGCTCCACAGACTTTGTATATTTATGTATATATAGGGCGATATGTATATATGGTAGGCCCCTCCTCCCAAGCAACCTACCTGTTCCACAAAAACACTGGACGTTTACAGGCGTGTCCAGTAAGAACGGTGTATATATATATATATACACACATCGTGAGAGTTTTCCCGTATCTGGTGGTTTGAAGGAAACCAAGAGGACAAGCACCTTACCATTTGTGGAGGTCGCGAGTCCCAAAACCGAGCGATAGGTACACTTCGTCCACCGGCGAAAGGGCTTCAGCTGCTGATTCTTACTACTGGGATGTTCAAGCAACGTGAGGTAAGCAGGTTGTTTCACCCTGGTTATCCGGGATATAACCATGGCTCTAGCCTACCTGGACCCTCAAACTACCCTTAAAGACCGGAATTTACCCCCAAAATGTTGGGCCAATACATGCCTTTCTAACAAGCTATTTTGAGCATCCAGGTTTTTTTACCACGCGGGTTGAACATCCAGGTACAGGTGGTTCTGCCCGGAGGGTTTTGCGTCTGTTGGGGTTCCGATTCCTAAACTTGATTGATTCCTAAACAGAAGGACACATGCCCAAATGGGGTTGTCTCCATAATTGGGGGCTTCTAGTTGTCTCTTTGGTTTCCCTTTAAACCATCCCCAAAAGATACCCTTAACAACACACATAATTGTTGGTTTGAACAGTCATTGCTTTGCACAGCTAGTGGTCACAGCGCTTAGATGGCAGAGTGAGTTTCTACTGTCTGGTTTAGTTGGGATCACAGTAAGTCCCTTAGCAAACCATGATGTCTGTATTTAGAACCACAAGTCAATAGGTTTGAGGCGCAGCTTGCTTTCAGGGGGCGTTGGGTTGGTTTGGCAACCTCGCAGAGCTTGTGCACCGACTGCTGGGGTTTTGGAGTTTTATTTGCAAGCCGAAACGTTTCTTGCTGTCAGCTAGTGCAAGAACAGTCCAAATGATGTCCACCAAAGCGTCTATTTTCGTATGTCTCAAAGCAGGGGACTTGAACAAAAAAAAAACAACGATCGTGGTGTTCCTTGTTGGGTTTCCCATATATATTTAAACACAGAGAAGAAACAAACAAAGGGGGAATAAACAAAATCAGGGACCCAAGCCTCAAAAACCAACACCCACAAGCCAACCGTCGCCCAGCGTTCCGTGCCGATAGGAGCTCTACACCAAGGGCATTTTGTCGGAGGTCTTGGAGCCCATCATGGGCGCAGCAGCCCAGATCGGATCCGAAAAAGAAAGAACAAAAAGTGGAATCCTGGTGGAACCCTTGTGGAACCTTACCTCAGGGCTGCCCCGGACCACCCCGGAGCCTATCTCAGAGACCCCAAAGCTTTCAGCTGTTGGGGAAATAAGCTCAGGTGATATCCCCAACGGCATGCGGTGCTCCTTTTAGTGCTCGCACCACCCCACAACCCTCACATAACCCTCGTGGAACCCTCGTCCCTGGTGGAACCCTGGTAGAACTTTGGTAGAACCCTGGAACCCTCGTAGAACCCTCGTGGAACCTTACCTCAGGGCCGCCCCTATCTGGGCTGAGACCCCAAAGCTTTCAGCTGTTGGGGAAAAAACAGTTTGGGGCAGGGGTCGAAAACTAACTAGGTCCCCAACAGCAATTGGCGCTGCCCGCTCTTTCTCACCCCTTCTTTAGGGGGGAGGGTTCCCCTATTAAAAAAGTAGACTACAGAGAAAAGTTGGACCCTGATTCTAACCTCTCTACCCCCCCAAAAAAGGAAGGAGCCACATATGGGTATGGGTCAAAAATACACCGCCAGGAATTGGACCGCAGGTTTTGGTGAATCTGTTTCTTTTTACCGGAAGTTCCATGTTTGGGTTGGGATGAACATTTTGGACTGAGCACTGAGCGTAGCGGTGCCAATTTTGGCACCCATACAATGCTGACAAGAAAAGAGACCATACAGGCATTTTCTCATTTTAGTGATTTTTTCAGGGGACCGCAGGTTTTAGTGATGAATCTGAATCTGTCTCCTTTTACCGGAAGTTCCATTTTGGGGTTGCCCTATTTTTGACAACCACACCCCTTTGATGGTCAAAACTCCGCCCTTTTGGGGACAACTTTGTGGTATCCCAGCTGTGACCATGAAAGAAGATACGCTATGATTGTCCATGTTCGAACATTGTTTGAAGCCGATGTGATATGTTTTGTAAAAACAAGAAAAAAAACTGAACAAACTGGTAGAGATGGTCATCACCCCCAAAAACGCAGAGGGTTCCTAGTAAGGAAGCCCTGGAAGTTGGACAACTTGGACATAGAGATGGTCCTCAGGATTTGAGCGAAATGTAAAGGGTTAGGAACCAAAGACCACATGGCTTATGCATAGGGGATTACAGTTCTGAAACTCCACAGGCACGGAGTTCCAGGACTTCAAAACGTTTTGGGTTTGGACCACTTTAAAGCAAACAGTTGGCCATGAATTTGAATAAGGAATCCCCTACAAAGTGGTTGGTGGACATGAATCAGCACCTAAATGATGTGCAGCAGAGGGTCCCTAATGAAAACTCATGGCCAGTTCAGACTCTTTTTTGATCCATGCACTCAGGAAGTGAGGAAAGTAACACAAGAAAACACGCCACGACCGGACGACCGGGGTGAAAAACTCCGGCTTGCCTCTGGCAAGGGGCCGCGCGAGCTTTGGCATGAGAAAAAATATCACGCAGGGGAAAGGGGTCATTTCCAGGCAATCAAAGCTCCGGGAGTTGAACACCCGGCTTACTCATCCAAGTTGTTTGGTGGTTTCCCAACAGGAACGTTTTCGGGGACCCACTATTTGACACAAGCCCTCCGAAAGAAACAGGCCCTACTCGGAGGGGGGGGAATTGGTAGGGGGCCCCTTTTTGCAGCGCGCTTGCTCGCCGCCAAGCTTCCCCAAGATGAAGCAGGGTCAGAGAGTGTGCAGCTCGGAAATTGGGCAGCTCGGAAATTTTGGGGCTTCAAAAAGGGAAGCCCGCTGTCAGGTTGGTTGATCCGCCAAGTTTAACATTTGGGAGGCTTTCACTGGGAGGACGCCAAGCTCTTGTGACTCCCTTTTCGGATTAGACGTGTGGGTCAATGTTAAAACCACCAGGAATTGGACCGCCGGTTTTAGTCATGGGTTCCATTTACCAGCAGGGCAAGCCATTTTGGGGTTAGCCCATTTTGGAGCCACAGCCAGATCACCTGAGCAAAATAGATCACGTCAGTGCCCATCATACCCCCCCCCCCCCCACCTCCCCCGACCCCAAAACGCTTCCGAATTTAGCCTGCAAGTTAAGCTTTTAGTAAGGGATCCATGACCATTCAAAACTGAGCAGGGGTCGCTGGATTTCCTCAAGTCGAATGTTGATCGATCAATTTATCGGTGGTTTCCACTTTTGGAGGTTCCAACAAGGGAAACGGAGGAACAACTGAAGCACGGGGTCATTACCCAAAAGAAAGGGCTCATGGCAACCCATCCCATGTTTCATTCGGGTGAGAAGGAGACTCTAGCCAGAGAAGCAAGGACCCTTGGCGCGGTGTTCCATTTTGGGGAACACTTCCAATAGATCCGGGTTGATCAATACTGGCTTGACCATGCCGAGCGCTGCGAGAAAAACGAGCTCACCCCGACTTTCTATTTGGAGAAGGGGCACCCAAAACCCCCCCCCCCACCTCCACCGACCCCAAAACCAAACCCCCCCCCCCCCCCCACCTCCCCAAACCCAAAACCACCCCCCCCCCCCTCAGCCCCACCACAGCACACTCGCTGGCAAGGTCAGGGCCTCATCCCCGCCGATCCTGAGACCTGGAAGCCCAGCCCTGAGAACGAGTCGACGGATCGACGGATCGACGGAGGGGAGGTGACCGCCACCGGACACCGTTACTTTGCTTCCCCGGAATGAACTTCCCTGTTTCCTTGTTTGCTTTTTTGGGGTTCCCTTTGTTTTCCACTAACCAGGCAACATTTTTTTTTTTGCTGGGGTCCTAATTCCAGCCAACTTTGGTGCATTTTGCAGGATTTTCACGCACGGCCAGGTCCATTGACCAAGGGGCCACGTTGGGCGCACATTTTTGAGGCTCATGTCACATTTGGCGCATTTTGCCAAGGGATGTTAGGACTTGCCAGCTAATGGGTTTTCTGAATTAAACCAGTAAAAGTTAAAAACTTTTAGCAGGGGAGCAGAAAGCAACCGAGGTGTGGAGGGTTCCACGTTTTTTCATTTCTAGAGCCACATCGAGCTGTTTAGAATGTTGGAGACTCCGAAAAGTTCAGGCATGTTAATTTTGGAGTGTGCTGATGAGGGTTGCTTGAAAAGGGAAAGCAAAAGGACCGCCCCCTCCCCCCCGCCTGGTTTTGTCCGTCCTTTGCTGGCTTCCACTTTTAGCTCTTTGGTGGATCTTACATTTTTGCTTATTGTGGTTTAGTGGGAAATCCCCACTGAACTGCTAAAATTTAAGTTGCTGCCCCCCTTCCAACGTCAAGCAAGACCCCAAGCAAGACCTGTTGGTTTCCTGATTTGGTCCACTTCAAGGTTCCAAAAGGTGAACACCTTTGAATTCTACTTGCCCCGGGGCAAGTGAGTCCCCCCGCAAGGAAAATAACAAAGAGAAAAAGAAAAAAGGCAGAGCAGTTTGAATCCCTAGTGAGTCCCCCCCAAAGAAACAGAAAGAAAGCAAGAAGTCCTAATGACCCAAAAAGGACGCAGTTTGAATCCCTGCCGGGAATTCGCGTTTTATTGCTCAAAACTCGACTACGAATGAAGGTCAACCAGCCGCGCCGGCTCCACGATTGACTCCTGTGAAGGAGGTGAATTCTTACCGCTCCCGGAAAAGCGGTGGGTTTTGTTGCTTCTCGTGTTTTTTGTTTATGGTTGTGTTTGAACGTATTCGGGACCCTTCGTGGTTTGATCTACGAAAAAGTAAATAAACAAAAACAGTTTGGCGTGTTGTTTGGGTCGCTTTGGTCATTTTGACATTTTTGGCTTTGAGGCAAACGGAGATGATTGGCAGGTATGCTTTGTGTGGGACGTTAACGTTGACCCCATATGTATCAACCCCAGCAGATCAATAGGGGATGTCCCTGGGTTTTGTGCTGGGAATCAGACCACTCTTGGAGGTGTCTCCACCCCCCCTATTAATAAACTGGGGTTGATTAATATGTCAAAGGGTTTGGTTGCAGGAACATCTACAGGAAATGGCCCCAAAAACCCGAAGTAAGCTGTTTTCCTGCAGACTTTCCTGTAGCCCCAACTCTTTGACTACTTCCATTTGCTTAAGACCATGTTTAACTAGTTTCCCCATGTTGGTGTTAAAAGGACTTTATTAATTACTGTCGCCTGCGAGGAGGCGCCGGCGCGCCATCGTGCCGGGCTTCCACAAGAAGTGGCTGAACGAGCGCCATGAGTTGCGAGTCGCGAGAGAGATTTTTTTTCGGGCCCAGGGCGCTCGTTTTTTTTTTTTGGGGGGGGGCGGGTTGGGTTCTCTGGAGAGTCGTGAAATCAATGATTCAGCCCCTTATATTTTTTCATAGTAGGTAACTATGCCTTGTTGCCCCTACTTGCCTAGCAGTATGCTTCCATTTGCGGTTCAGACCATTTGTTTGTATGTCCCTTGCCGGGTTTAAAGGAATCTATGACTGCTGGAGATGTTTTTTCCAAAGCAAGGGGAAGTGAAGACGTTTTAAGTCCAGCATGTGATCAACAAATGGAACCCTGTTGTATCCAGGGAGCCAGTAGTATGGTGGACAACCTGCAGTTGCCCCTTTACATCTCCGAAAGACGTTTTGTTTGAGGCTTTGCACGCTGTTCCGGGGTGTTTGTTTCAGAGAAACCAAGAGGGAGCCATCATTTTGGGATCCAGTCCCTTCGAGACAAACCCATACGCAAACGCAGGTATGGTGGTGGCTCAACAAACAGGTAGCCAAATGGCTGTGGCTCAAAAACACGGTATTTGCTCTCCGATCGTTTAATTTTGAGCCATACCCAAATGGCCCCTGGGCAAAAATGAAGCCCAAGACAAGCTGCGTAACCCTAGCTCTCGCTTCTCGAGCTGCACCCGTACGACTTGTGACGTTTGGAGTCAAGACACGGCCCACTTTTCTCCGTATGTCCGTACCAGAGCTCCAATACTGCAGTGCCTTGGTTGCAAAACAATGAAGGCTCAGGACCTGATAAACGGTTGCGGACTTGTTACCTGTAAGACTTTCAATGTGCCTTGGTGGGGTTGCCTTCTACCCCTTTCCTTTGTGCCTTGTGGGATGCCTTCCCTGTAAGACTTTCAATGTGCCCTAACTTGTTACCTGTGCCTTGGTTGCACAGCTTGCCCTTGCCAACCTGGCAAAGTTTCAAAACTGGTTCCGTTCTCTCAGTTGTTCAGTGGCACCTGTTTCCCCCTTTTTTTTGGTGGCTGCCCCACTAAAAATGGTCCAAGCCCCAAAAAGGGTTCCCTTTTTTTGTCAAGGGTCACTGAACAACTGAGTTCTCCATTCCGCAGGAGACCACCGAGCTGATAGTGGAGTGTGCGGCGGGCCTGGCAGACTTTGCCGCTTCCATTCGGCGTGAGAAACCTACCTGGCTGTGGGTCAAAAATGAGTACCCATTTTGGAACCCTGGTAAATGGAACCAAGGACTAAGACCTGCCGTTTTTCATTGGGGTGATATGGGTATGGGTCAAAAAAAACAACAACAAAAAAACACCGGGAATTGGACCGCAGGTTGTAGTCTTTGGTTCCATTTACCAGGCTTTCGTTCTGGGTACGCATGTTTGACCCGTAGCCATATAGAAAGGCTTATCTAAACCTTCTTTGGTCATGGAACGAGTGGTTTTTGCTGTTTTGGGCACTGGATGGCTCCCTTATTTATGTCGAGTGTTTTAATATCGCAAAGGCGGGTGACCTTGTGCTTCCCGAGTCCAATGACCGTCGAAAAGGTCCATGTCGACCTCGGATTCAACGTAGTGGATCAACAGGGCTCCTTAAAAGATACATTTTGCCCAATTGAAACGTGGCTTTTTCCACCAAAATAAAGGGACACCACCACCATTGACCAGGCAATGTTCAGGTGTATAATCTAGGGATTTTTGATCAATGGGAAGGGTTTGCCCACTTATAGCCATGGGAATTACCTATATACTTGCTAAACAGTTTGATAATCCAAGTCCGGTCCAGGTGCCTTTCTCACCCCTTTTTTGGTTGGGAGATTCGGTTCCCCCTAAAATCGACGACCAAAAAAAGTTGGTGCCAACTTATTCTAACCTCTCAAATCTGGAGGACCTAGACCAATGCCTGGATGTTCGGCAAGGCGCCGAGTAGGACGCGGGGTGTATCCAAGATTCCACATGCACAACACGATTCTTTTCCCTTCCCTCGTAGTTGGAAATGGGGCACCACCTTGCTTCTTGCGATCTACTTTGGCCGCGAAATCGCAAGAAGGTCCTTTCAAAATGTGTCCAAGGAGGTTTGGTGGTTCATAAGAAGGTAATCTTACTGTTCAGCGCAGAATGATGAGGCCGCAACTGGAACGACGGCAAACAAAAGCTGGCCATGCTGGACTCTGGTTTTGTGGTTCCGCGTTTCTTTGTCGACCGGGCGCCCCACAGGGACAAAACACGAGGAAAGACGGAGAGCCCCAAGAAGCCTCAGAGCCTTCCCGTGTATCCCGCTGCTGTGTGGTAATTCGGTCTACACGGATCACCGAGAGCACACGATCTCGCGTCAAAGTCCGCTTGGACCACGTTTTTTGGGGCAAATACGTTGGACGTCGGACGTGACTTCCTCACGCTGGGGGCCCCTTGGACCTCTAGTGAGGCCTTTGGGGGTTCAAGGAACCCCCTCATATTTAGGGTCTTGGTCTTGGGCTCCTAGGGTAAGGAAACAGTACCGGAATCTCTTGACATCAAAGTCCGCTTGGGCAAACGAGTTGGGGACGTCTTGTGGTTTCCTTACGCAAACCGACACCCACAATCCTTCCCACGGCCGGGGCGGGGGTAGGCGTTGGGTGTCCGGAAACGCCAGATGAACCTGGCGGACGACGTGGAGCGGAGCATCGCGCTGTCCTCTGGGAAGGTGGCGGAGGCGTGGATCGGTGGTCTCCATTTCAGGTGCTATGTTGGGAGGAAGGGTCATTGTCATATAACCACCTAAGGAGTTTCAGCCTCCAAATTGGGTCAGCCATTTTTGGGTGGGGGTGGAGCCCCAGGGCATAGGTGTCCCAGCAATTGGGTTCCACTGGCTTAGAGGGGGACCCACAAGAAAGTTGTGCCGTTCACATGACGAGCATAGGTGTCCTTTTGATCGGTTAGTTCAGGTTGGAAATGGATGGGTTCCACTGGTTTAGACGGGTTTTATGCCCCATGGACCAGGGAAACCCATCTATTTTGCCAAAAGGACACCTATGCCAAAAGCAATGCCACAACACATGTTTCTGCGAGAAACGGGACACAACAAAGCCAACCCAACACCAAACCGGGTGGAACGACGGTTCTTGGCTGCTATTTAGTTGAACCTTAGCCTTGAACTTGTTGGTCCCCCATAAAGAAACCAGTTCGACTTCTTGGGAAAAAGCTAGGGCCACCAGGCATTCAAGGGCGGCATGTGGATTTTGTTTGCTCGTGCTTTGAAATTTGCCCAAACCGTGCCTGCGCTAACCCTCCTGAAATCATGGTTTTCTGCAGGCTTTACTCAAGGAGAGGTATAACTTGGATGTCCAACCAACTTAGTAAGTAGGTTGTATTTGGTATAGCCGTGCTTGTGAGGGGACCAACCCCAGTTACCCAAGTTGCAACCACGGTCATAACGTACTTACCAAGTGGGTTGAACATTTGGCCGTGGCTCAAAAAACCGGAATTCCAAAATGGCTTGCCCTGGCAAGCGGAAACATGGACCAAAACCTGCGGTTTGCCCCTCCGGTTTAATTTTGAGCCACGGCCATCTAAGTACTCGATGAAAGGTTCGTGTCTCGAGCCACTGGACAGGTTCTCACCCTTCGATCAGATCAGAACCCCTTCAGAAGCTTCTTATAATCTTTCCTGTGGGCGCGAGGTCGTAACAACCCCTTTGCTTACTTGGTTTACCCATAGATTATTTGGCGGTTCTCAGCGGTCCTGTAGGATTTTGGGTTTTTGGGGTTTAGTGGTAGTTGCCACTTATCCCACCAAAAGTTAAGCTTTTGGCCAGGGATCTGAGGACAGCCCAGTTTACTGTCACAAGCCAGGGATCAAAGATTGTGCTTTTGGCATCAAAACCTGATGGATGAAGGTTCCCAAGTTCGAAACAAGTGAGCTCAAGGTGTTCAAATGTGGGTGTGGCTCAAAATTAACCAGGAGGGGTTACGCAGGTTTTTCCATGTTTCCACTTGCCAGGATTCCATTTGGGTACCGGTTTTTTGAGCCACAGCCATGTAGCCCCTGGGGGTTAGTTGCCTTCGCCGCCTTTGTGATTCTTTACGTGGTTCTGGGATTACAGCCATGTTAATACCAGGTTTGGATTCTGACTCAGGTGAACATGGAGGAGAAGTTCACATCCGCATCTTTGGACATCATCGGCAAGGCAGCGCAGATTTTCCGCGGTTCTTGCAGTGGCAGGGGGCTGATGGGGAAACGAGTCTATTCAGCTCACTCACCAAGGCGAATCGACCGGATCTGACCTTTTTGTTTTCCAATTTGGGTCCATTTTTAGGAAAGGTGCCAAAAGGTTAACCTTTTATTTCCGGGAGTGAGGCAAATGGTCCATGTTATGTTTCTGGTCTTATACACATGTTTTTGTTTGTTGCGAAGAACAGTTTCGTGGCAAGCACGGATTGGATTTGTTCCGGGCTGACCCACTTGTACACTAAAATACCAAACAACGACGGCAGTTTTCTGCCGGAGCATTTCTCTTTCGGAGGCGTACTCGAACAAAAGAAGTGGTTTCCCTTTGCCCTGGGGTTCAGTTACCACCATTAAATCAATGCGGGTTAGCATATAATTTATCCACCATGTTTTACCGTTCAGGTATTTCATCACCCAAATTGGGTCCTTACCGTCGCACAAAAATCACCTAGCTACTTGAGGGTATTTTGTGTTGCGCCTCTGTGGGAACATGGCTGGGTTGTTCGAAGTCAACAGCTGGTGGTTTCTCCTCTTAGGGATTTGTGCGGCTCGCAGACCCCTGTGTCATTTTTAGAGGACCCCCTCACCCCCCACCCAAAAAGGAAGAAAGAACAGAACATAAACATACGGTTGGTTGAAACGAACGAGAGACATACCTGGTTGTCCTTTGGTTTCTCTTTAAAAACCACCAAACAAAGGGTGCCAACTCAAAAAAAGAAGAAGCAAAAACACCCAATCAACCCACCAAACAAGGGTGCCAACTCAAAATAATCGGAGAAAAACAAAACAGAAACAGAAAAACGGAGAAAGCAAAAGAAACACAAAAAGCAAAAACACATCAATCAGCCCATCGATCGCCCTCCCGCAGGCGATCTTCGACTACGACTTCGGGTCGACGACGCCTGGGGGCTCGGACCTGGGGACTTTGGGAAGCTTCGGCCGGTTGCCACGAGGCATGGATCCCCTTGTCTCAGCTGTCCAGTGGCACCGATTATTTTTCCAACTTTCTTTTTTTTGGGTGGCCCCACGAAACATCCGGTCCAAGCCAACCAAAAAGGGTTTTCCCATTCTTCTTTTTTTCCGGGGTCACTGAACAACTGAGTTGTGGTGTTGCTTCATGAAGCCCTAGCCCCTTCCATCTGGACCCAACACTTTGGTTGGCAGCTTTTCTTTGCATTTACTAGGTGCCCCAGCGAGTCGTGCCCGCTCTTTCTCACCCAACTTTTTTGCGGAAGGGAGGGTTCAGGGTTCCCGGCTAAATCTAGACAGAAAAAAAATGGTACCAACTTATTTTAGCCTCTCTACTGGAGGACCTAGCTGTGGATGGACGAAACCCATTTCGCGCCACCACAGAGACCCTGGTTTCGGATAATTCCCCAACGCAAATACCAACAAAGAATGTCTTCCCATGGCTTCCAAGTGGCGCGAAATGGATTTTGTGCATTCACAGCATGGCTGTGGCTCAAAACCCGGGGACCCAAAATGGAACCCTGCTTGGTGGAGACATGGATCAGAACCCGCGTAAGCCCAGCTGTTGAATTCTGAGCCACACACAGATGAGTAATTGCAGGGTAGTTTCGAGGACAACCCCAGGCGGAATCAGGTGTGGCCGCCTTTTGAATTCTTTGTGGTTCTGGGTAGACCGTTGTAACACTAGGTGTTGATCAGGTCCACTTAATTGACCTTTCAGTGCGGCAAGATAGGGAGCCGGCGGCCAGAAAACGGGGAAAAACAATGGCACCATGGGTCGTTTCATGTGGGTTGTTTGGCCTATATATCTCACCCAGCCAGTGGACACACTTTACACCTTTTTCCTTGGCGGCTCTCCCTTTATTTTAGTGGTCCAACAAGTGGTTTCACTTTTGGGCTGGTCACTGGCCTGAGATATAAACCTGTACCGGGCTTCTGGCGCATACCTGCGCAGGCGGGCGCCTTGGGAATTCATCCGCTCGCGATAAATTCATCCGCTCGTCGTGGGTTTTGCCCCATTGAAAGCCACCAAAAGAGATGAGATGTTTGAACCACCTGGGAAACGCGAAGGGTCGAAGCTGGGGGCCGAAGCAATTGAATAGATCGATCAACCCCCCGCATTTTCAGACGTTTCTATGAGTTGTTATTATCATTCATCGTTGTTTTTGTTTTAAGTTTGCGGTTCCGCTTTGCTTCCCCAGAGGTGTTGTCGTTTCCCTGAGCTCCTTGTGCTGCGCAGACGTGAGCGGCCAGTGTGCTGCTCCTGGTGGACTTTGTGTTTGGAGTTCCTTGTCGGTGTGAAACATGCATGGCGGTTTTTGGGAGGGTTAATCCAGATGTTCAAATTGTGGGATGATGTAATGAAGTAGGTTGGTCAAAGGAACCTTGAAACGAAGACAGGCACTTCTTCAGAGAACCCAGAAAAAAGTCGGGACATACAAAACAAGATAAATACATGAATTAGCAAACAATCAACGAGTATGTACGTACACAGCAACAGGACAATTATTGGCTTGTTATTCATTTGGAGAGAACGAGAAGAAGGGGGGCTTTGATATTCCATCCATTTTCTCGCTCCAGTTAGGGACCAACTGCAAGACCTAAGAACTCCTGAAATGATTCGATTCCCCAACCGAGATACCAACAAAGGCTATTGTTTCAACGATGGCGCAATCTGGCGTTTTTGCGGTTTCCAGATGTCGCGTCACCATCCCCAGAAGCAAAAACAACACATTAAACAAAAAAAAGCGCCGCTCCATTTTTTGTGCCGGGGCCGGGTTTCGGGCGGCCCGGAAAATGCGGGGTTTCGGGGGTCTGATCTTGGGCGGTGCGTTCCGAGGCGCGAGTCCCCGCTGATCCGCGCCGTGTACAACTTGCTGCGGGAGGCGGAGCGCAGGGCCCAGTCGGCGCGGCGCCCCAGAGAAGTTTTTTGGTTTTTTGTTTGTTGTCTTTTCGGAGCGCACCGGGAAGTCGGATCGATTTGGGGCGGCTCGTTTCTGTGTCTTCTTTTTTTCTTCCTGGGTACCCCGAGTCATGGTTGTGGTTGGGAAACATGTCACAATTTTGCTTATTGTGGTTTGGTGGTTGAAATCCAACCACTGAACTGCTACAATATAAATATTCTTTGGTGCATGTTGCTTGGCTGTTAGGACTTTAACTTTTTGCCAACTATATTTTGCCAAGGGCTTTTAGGACTTGATAACTTTTGCCAACTACAGAATGGGTTTTCCACTAAACCACTAAAAGTTATTCACTTTTAGCGGGGGAGCAGAGTTCGCAACCGAGTTTATTTGCTCCCCTAACCCAACGTCAACCAAGGAGCCGGGCAGTCGGAGCGATCCATTTGCCAACACCCTGGGGTCCGAAGAGACTTTTGGTGCAAAGGCCGTCTCCATGGCCCTGAAAAAATGGTTGGTCATTACCCTAAATAATGGGGTCATGGACCTATTTTGAAAGAGTCATGGAGACTCCAGGTATTTATCCAAGGCCAGGGTGAAGATTGCCGCTTTCCCTTTTGTGGTTTTAAAGGGGATCTATGACTGAAACTATGTTCCATGGCTTTTCCGGGGGCCGCAAAGCCAAATGGAAGGTTGTTAACCAAGGGGGTGGGTCAGTGAGGTCGGCGGGTGCAACCCTCGTGGTACACCCTCAGGTGTACACAACTCGAGCCCTTGTTTTCTGTTCTGTCTTGTTTCCTACCCCCTTGATGTCTATTTTCAGTGATATCCCTTGTAGCCTTTGGTGGTTGTGTTTGCAGTTTGGACATGTTAGGCACCCAGCCTTGGCCGTTAGGATCTTATCCCAGGGATTTGGCACCTAACTCGAGCAACAGGTGGTGCCCTACTGGAACCTGCCGGGAGCAACGGTCGGCACCTTAGACCCTCGGGGTGAGTGGCAGGGAGATACTCGCCGCTCGAGCTCAGTCGCCCAGAGTCGACCGGATCTGACCTTTTGGTTTCCCAGATTTGGTCATTTTTTGTCATGGCCATCATGGCCCCAAAAGGATAGCTATAGGTCCCCCGGTAGTGCCCTTTTACCCTTTCTTGGGGGAGGGTTCCCCTACTAAAATAGACTACAAGAAATAAGTTGGTACCCTTATTCTAACCTCTCTGCTGGAGGACCTAGTTAACCTTTTGTTTCTGGGTCTGTTGGGCAAGCGAGTTTCAGGGTGCCAGATAGCCCATGATGTTTGGCCAAGGAACGCCAAGGGAGGTGGGCAATTGTTTCGCCAGAAACTCGCCGCTTCTCGGCAAGTAAGACTGCGACGCCAAGAAGCTCATGTATTCTGTTGAAAACCTTGTATTTCTGGGTCCCTTGTGCAACTGAGAAGACAATCCCCCCTCCCCCCCCCCAAAAAAAAAGGAAAAGAAAAGAAAGAACAGCAGCAACATATAACTTAAGAACCCCCCCCCCCCGCCACAAAAAACAATATCGCAACTAAAGTACAAAAAGAGGGGTAACGCACAAGGGATGGTAGTCCACAGGCAGACTGAAACGGGTAGTCCGAGTCACCGAAACGGGTCCGAAAGTGGGGACAGGTTTTTCTATTTTGATGGTTGGGTACTGTGGAAGGATATAAATCAATCATAGGCACTCCCAGAATTCATGGACTTGAATCACTTTTCGGGTTTGGACCACTTTAGTGGCAAACCAACAGTTGTTTTTTGTGTCAATCCACTCGGGAAGTGAGTAGGACAATTAATCATGCCTGTAATTGTCCAGCTTGTTCTATAACTGCTCCTATCCCCCCGCCCCCAAACCGCCCTCCAATTTTGGTCGACTTCAGTCTTCCCCAAAGAGGGTATCCCCCAAACAGCCCTCCGATTCTGGTTGATTTTAGTTCCCCCAAATGAGGATATGGCTGTGGGTCAAAACCCTGTACCCCGGGTGAACATCAAAGTAGGCGGTACATGGGTGTTCATCCGCCCCAAAATGGAGGCATAGGTTATGACCCATGGCCATATGGCTGGCTGGGTGTGTTTCTACTGGCCGTGCCTCTCGCTGGGCCGCGTCCCCCGGTGTCCGCGGTCGCAGGCGATGTTCCGAGACCAGAAGGACTACGGCGAGAACTTGGCCGCGGCCCGAGAAACCAAAGCAGAATGGCGGAAGTGGAGAGTCCAGGGGATCCATTTGAGCCACAACTAGGTCCCCCAACTAGGTCCCCCAGTGCCCCTTCTCAATCCTGTTTTTGGTCGGGAGGGTGTTTCCTACTAAAATAGACTGCAGAAACAAAGTTGGTGCCCTTATTCTAGCCTCACCTAGATCAAACTTCGAGTAGTTGAAGGTTAGCTGCCATTTGTTTAAGAACATGTTGTTATTTTCCCCTGTTGGTTTTAAAAGGAATCGATCACTACTGGAAATACTTTTTTCAAGGGGGCTTAAGCAAATTGAAGGTTGAAGGTTAGCAAGGGACAGCCCCAACCATGAATGGGTGCGGCCGCCTTACTTCTTTGCCTGGTTTTGGGTTCACCATCTTTGTACCAGTTTTTTGACCATGACTCATTTGTTCACGACCCCTCGAATTGGTTGGTTTGCTTTTGGGATGTGCTTTTCTTTGGTGGTACCCCATGTTGGGTGTTGTTTTTTGGGACACCACAACACTTTGCCGGGTCCCCAACCAAACAAAGGGCCCAAAACAACGAAAAGAGCCGCTCCTTCGGTGAAGCTGCCGTTCACATTTACCGAGATGCTGGTGAATGCCGTGCTGGACGAGTTGATTCAAGCTGCTCTGGAGGAGAATTGGAATCTTCCATTTGCTTGCCACCCCCCAACAAGCTGGTTGGAAGGGAGCGAGGGTATCCAAATGTGCTTTTTAAAGGGGGAGCGGTTCAGGAGCTACCAACAGTTCGTAAGGACATGGCAAGTTTGTGTATCTTGGACTCCGTTGTTTTTAATTTATTTTTTCCCTTTTTTTCCGGAGCTCCTCCCTCTCCAAAACACATTTGTGTTTCTTTTGGTGAGGTCAACATCCTTCGTGTCGAAGCCCCGCTGCACTTTGCTCGGCGCGTGCCCCTCCCTCCTCTGCAATATGCCCCCTACCTCCCAACAACCTCCCCTCCCTCCCAACAAAACTGTGTCTTGGGAGCCCTTCCTGCGTGCCTTGGTCCACGCGACCCCATCCCTTCCCCCCAAAAGCACGGTTTTGGGGAGCTCCCCGAAGGGTTTGGCTATGAGTTTCAATGGGAAGCCATCCCTGCAGTGGTCGGTGGACTTGAGGCCCCGCTTAAACAGGGCTCCTCAAAGGATACATTTTGCCCATTTGAAACATGGCTTTTTCCACCAAAATAAAGGGACACCACCATTTACAAGGCAATGTTCAGGTGTATAATGTAAGGATCCCTGTTTAGTCATGTCAACCGAAGGGGCGAGGCGCCTTGCGCCTGCCTATCATAGATTCTGAGTACGATTTTGTTCCACGACGAATCTCCTTGTGTTTCACGAGGTGGTTATGTCCAGCAAGAACAGCACACTTGGTGTCCCGTGTGTCCCCGAAATCTCATGTCGCATCCGTTGCCGAGCCGAAGCAGCCCTTGTGGCCGTTAAGCCGTGCTGTTGCGCTCGAGACTCACTCCTGAGTTCCTGAGCTTGAAACTTGGGAAGGCAATTTTAGTGGGAAGCAACAAGTTTGGACTTTTTCTGGCCAGTCTACTCAGGAAATGAGTCAAAGATGATCAAACAAGCGGGTGGAAGAGTGGTTTGTGCTCGGGTCCGCAGGATCCGCCAGAGGATGGCAAGCACGTGTCCCTGCTTCAGTATTTGGTTGTGACCAAGGGAGAGGACGTGACCACCAGGCGAACGGGGGCACGACGTTGAGGCAGAGTGTTGGTTCCATATGGCCATGGGTCAAAACCCAAATCGCACCTCCAGTGAACATCCCAATCCCCACTAAAATAGACTAAAATGGGTGGTACACCTATCCCAAAATGGTACCATTGGTTTTGAACCATGGCCATATTGCTGAGTGCTAACTACTCCATTTGCTTAAGAATATGCTTTATTCTCCCTGGTTGGTGTTGCTACCACTACTGGACATATTTTCATTTTTCCTGGGGGGCTTAAGCAAATTGAAGAATGGCTTTTCAATGTTGTAGGTTCCCAAAAGAAAGCCAGTATATAGGGGATGGATAGCTTTGTTCTCTCACACCCTATGTGGCGCCGCGATAGAATTGGTCCTTGGTTTCGGAGGGAACTTTTTTGTTGTTGGGCTGGTTTCAAAGGCAGCTAAACAGAAGCCACGCATAGGAGGAAACTTCGTGTTGTATTTGCCCTATGGTAGGATTAGTCATGGTGAGGATTAGGCACGTCTGTGATTTGAATCCTTAGCTGCCAAACTTATCGGGTGTTGTTGCTTTTCAGGGGGAACCCCGTTTTGGTTGGTTCTAATGGGAAACGAAAGGGAGAACCACCATTTTTCTGGGCCCCCTATTGCAAGACACACCCATTGAATCCTAGCAGACGTGTTGCAGCTGCTTTCCACTCCGTCGTCGTGGCGTGCGGCTGGCAACCTCCCAATGGTCAGTGAGGGGAAGGGTGCGACGCGGCAGGCTTGTCGCGTCCCTGCAAGGGGCTGTTGGTCAAAAGATGGTACCCAAAATGGCCCCGGGCAAATGGAAACAAGGACTGAAACCTGCGGTCAAGACCTGGTGGTTTAATTTTGAATAGTCTCTTACGTTTTTGGGGCGGGGGGGCACCATGTTCATGTTCAGGAGCGTAACTCAGGATGGCAGGGGCAGTCAACTGCGAGTCTTGGAGCTCCAGTCAGCCGGGCAGCCGGGCACAAGGACACCATGCCTTGATACTGATGGACGAAAACCTGCATCACGTATTAAACAAAAAACAAACTGGGGTAAAAAACTGGGGTGATGCTTCCACCTGTAAATACCAACAAACAATGGTTTGCTATGGTTTCAAAGTGGTGCAGGATTTCGTCCACCCACAGTATGAAATGGGTGTGGCTCAGAATTCACGAGCTCAGGCTATGCAGGTGTTAGTCTTTGGTGTCATTTTTAGACGTGCCGGTACATTTGTTTGAGCCACTGCCAAATAAGCCATTCTTCATGGTACATTTCCCAATTCAAGCGGTTCATATCCGGCTTCGTATGTGGACGTACACAAATCCAGCCTTTGACTACCATATACTTAGGAGCCTAAGACCCCAAATATGATATAGAGGGCTTGGACCCCCAAAGACGCTCCAAAGAAAAAGGTCTTAGGACTTTGGGGATAGCAAAGGACCACTTGTCGCAATTTCACTCGGTTTCAAGGCGGTCGCTTGCACGGTGTGACATCTCTGCCTTTGCCGTCTCCAAGCATAGACACATCGAGCATGATGGGATGAACGACTTGAGCAGGACATCTGCGCAGAGCACACCAGCTCGGGTCGTGTGCATCAGCTCGGGTTTTACTTTGTGCCCAAGCAGCCAGCCAAAACCCATGAGTGACCCAAGCTTGATTGGCCCAAGCTGCTGGGTTTCCTTTCTGCTTCCCCGCCCGCTACACCCCATCCAGGGAGTCCAGGGAGTCCAGGGAGTCAAACACCACCCCAACTTCAGCTTCGGGTCGGAGCCATGTGGGCCAAAAATCCTTTGATCCGCGTGGCGCGGCGGCCCGGTGCGTGCGCCGAGGGCGCCGAGTGGCACGGGGAAGGCGAGATGACTTCCGTTGGCTGAAATGAACAGGGTGTTCTTCTCCAGGTCCTCCAGTAGTGCCCTTTTACCAATTTCTTTTTGGGGGGAGCGTTCCCCTGCTAAAATAGACTACAGAAAAAAAGGGTACCCTTATTCTATCCTCTCTTCTGGAGGACCTAGTTCTCCCTGGTTGGTGTGAAAGGGAATCTATCACCGGATGTCTTGTTCTTAAGGGGACTTAAGCAAATGGAAGATGAGTGCCTTTGATTTCTATGATTTGGGTATGGGTCAAACTGACGCCCACCAGGTTTGGCCGCAGGTTTGAGTCCATGTTTCCATTTACCAGGGTTTCATTCTCCTGCCATTCCTAAACAAATCAAGCATGGAACCCACCCGTGTCCTTTGATTTTAGGCCCAGGCGGCTTGCCGGAGCCTTCAGAGTACTCCTAAGAGAGGCTCCTTAGTAGGTTCCTCACAGCAGCGTTCCGTTTGCGCCCTCATCTTGTCCTTGGACGGAGGGAAGCATCGCCCTAGGTCCCCCAGCTAGGTGCCCTCTCTCACCCCGTTTTCTGGCTGGGAGGGTTCACCTACTAAACTAGACGACAGAAAAAAAATGGTACCCTTATTCTAACCTCTTTACTAGGAATCGCAGTCGCCTGGCTATGTTTAGGTTTCTTCCCTTATCATGTGGCTGTAGGTCTTATACTTCGTCGCCGGAGCGCCTATGTCGCGGAACCATGTAAGAGACACCTGCCTGAGGCACTGGAGCAACAGTTTCTCAGTTGTTCAGTGGCACCAATTCTTTTTTTTTCCGTTTCTTTTTGTGCGGCTGCCCCACTAAGAATGGTCCAAGCCCCAAAAAGGCTTCCCTTTCGTTTCCCAGGTCGCTGAACAACTGAGGTTTGAACCTACGAAAGAAAACAACATATGGAAGAAAAAAGAAGCGAGAGGCGGGCCAAACGACGCGGCTCCCAGTCCTGGGAGCCCTTTGACCCCCAGAAAGACCTTACTTGAGTCGTCTATAGGCCAGGCTTTGAGCGTTCTCCTTCGTCCGCGACTTATTCCTTTGGAACCTGAGTTTCCACCGCCCGGCCCATGGTCACCGTGTCATTTGCCTCTGTCGATGTGTACTTTTTGGTTGGTCGCCTTTTGGCTGGGTCTTCTCCAGGGAGGCCAACCGGAAAAAAAAAGCCGCATTCGGGGAACACCTACCAATTTCGAGCCGCCCAAAATGGGGGCGCGCCCTTTTTTTTAAGCAGACCCCCCCACAGTGGGACCACCCCGCTTTTCCTTTCGCAGGGCCCGTTTTTCTTCGAAAAAAGACGAGCGAGCCGCCCAAATTGTCTCGCGGCGGCTTTCGGATGTCTGAGGCCTCGGTGGTGCCGGTGGGGCTGATCTTGTGCATCTTCGGGTTCGAGTGGCCGGGCGCTCGGAGCTTTTCGGAGTTTCCCCCCCGAGACTTGGGCGGCGCGTTTTTGGTCCTGGCTAGGTGCCCAGTAGTGCCCTTTTACCCTTTTTTGGGGGCGGGTTCCCCGAAAATAGACGACAGAAAAACAAGGGTACCCTTATTCCAACCTCTCTCCTGGAGGACCTAGTGGGTACCCCGAGTGGTAAGTCGTCGGTTTTGTTTTCTCCAGGGTAGTCCCCCTGTCAGTGGTTAGAAGGGCTCGCCGTGACACGGAGCATTCTGGAGAAGATGAACATTTGCCGAGAAGGGGGAGCGGTTGAGGAGCTACCGATCGGTGGTTAGGGACACGGTAGTTTTCCCAGGGTAGCGGGGGTCTCACTCCCTTAGCCAAGTGGATTTAGTCACTTGGGATTTTTGGACCATGGTCGTGGCACTCAAACAAATTGGTTACTTTTGTTGGCCGTGCACTCAGGAAGTGAGCGTGTTTGAAGGGAGAACAAAGGAAAACCATCCATTTGTGAGAGCCCTAAAAAGAGACACCCCCATTGGGATTTTTCCCAGACTGGAGGGCAGGGGTTCCACTGGATGTGCTTGTGTCCTTCTCTTTTTGGTGGGTGGTTGAAACCTTGCCTTCGTGCCATGTCAAGTGGGCTTTCTTTCCGGGCAAGGTTTACTTACTGGTGCGATGGGTAGGGAATTTTCCGCTCCGGGTGTTGGGAATAAACCTAGGGATTCCCTGAAAGGAAGCCACAAGGGATGGTTTATGGAGTCATTCCCTTATTCCCTGCTGAGCACCAGCAACAGAAATGCTCGGAGACTTTGGATGGAAGCCAACTTTATGCCTTTTTTTCAAATTTCAAGTTGCACCCAGCTGGCTGGGGCTTCCATTTGCTTACCTGGATCTCCTGGAAGTTAATAATTCCTACTCCAAAATTGAAAAAGTACTTTTTGGCCTGAGGACACGGGTATTTCCACTTTCGAACGGGTATTTCTACTCTTGAACGGATATTTTCACTACCATCGAAGTGTTCATAAATCAGCACTGCACATAAATTATCAAAGGCTTATTGCGTAATGTTGGCGTATTTTTTACGTACCTCCGAACGGGTCCGAACGGGTCCGAACGGGTACGAACGGGTTCGAACGGGTTCGAACGGGTTTCGAACGGGTTTCGAACGGGTTTCGAACGGGTTGTGAACGGGTCCGAACGGATGCTTGAGCAGTCGGAACTACCCGAACGGGCATTTTAACACGGAGTGAAAATTATCACTCCAGCATGGAAGAAAGTACTTTTTTCTTTTTGGAGTGGGAATTATTAACTTTCAAGAGATGCAGGTAAGAATATGTGTTATTTCCCATGTTTGGTTTTAGAGGGAATCTATTCCTACTGGACATACTTCTCAATTGTTCCAGGCGGCGAAAATGCAAACGAAAGGGGGAGTTCTCCATTTGGGTAATACGGATTTCCATGTCTTTAGTTTTGGAAAGCTCAAGCGCAGCGCTACGACCTGCCCGTTGATTTTCAGCTGCTCAGTATTGCCTTTGGCAAGGCGAATCGACTGGACTGAGCTGTTGGTTACCCCTGATTTGGTTTTTATACTTATCCGTTTGCTTCAGAATATGTTTTATATTTTCCCCTGTTGGTTTTAAGGAGATGTGAGTCACTACTGAAATAATTGTTTTTGCCAGGGGACTTCAGCAAATGTTTATTCGTCCAGCTTCGAAAAGGTTGCCTCTTGTAATTCCAGGCCCAAACTCGGCCAGTGAGGGTGAGAAAGGGAAACAGCTGAAGTTTGAGCCGACGTTTGAGCGGTCTTAGTGGCTCCCGTTGGCAAAGCCACTGTCACCAAAAGGGTTTTCCTCGCCTGGTGGTAAACACTGCTTGCTAGCAAACGGAGTCACTGGGAGAGGCGATCGATGTGAAAATGGTTTCCACGCCGAGGTACGCCTTCAACTTGGTCTTCGTCCTCCAGGGGCCCTGCGGCTCAGGAAAGAAGGACTATAGCTTAGTTTTTTTTTGCGGGGTGGTATGATGGCAAAAGCGATATATTTTTTTCAGCAGCCCCCTACTAACAATGAACAGAACCAAAAACCCAAACACGTGCCAACAACCACGGGGGTTCCTTTTTAAAACGCAGGGCTGCCGGGCTGCCACGTTTTCCCCATGGCAATGGGAGTTTGGGGTCGGGTTCGACCTTTTCAGCAGTGCGGAAATCTGCCCTGATTCTGGGCATGACGGGTAGAGCCCACAAGGGGGTAGCAACTGCAGAAGGGACGAGCATATGGTCCTTGGCAAACAGGTTCAACGCTTGGTCGGCGATCAGGAGATACAGACCAGAGGAATGAAAGGCCAGACAAGATTTCCATAGAGATTCGGGTGTCTCCGGTTGTGAAGGGAATGTGTTGTTGGGCTAGTGGCTTGTGATCATGATATGGTTAGTATGGTGAGTGAGCATCGCGATGCGAGAAATGCTGGCCCAATGAGGAATAGTCACCTCAAAACCAGGCAGGTGCGAAGCTCTGCTGGGATGACGACCTAACCGCCCCTGTGGAAATTTGAGCTCACGGGGTTGGCTGCCGTGTCATTTCACAGCACACGCAAGAAACTGCATTCCGACCACGTTGACACCGTATTTTTCGAGCTATCCTGGATACGTCTCTTTTGCGTTTCTGTCATGACCCCGCGTCGCTTTGGGTGTTTTCCTGCTCCTACCTTATATTAACCTAATTCAGTGCAATGCGCTGCCAACTTGTGTAACCTGATGATTGCTGAGTGTTGGTTGGAGAAGTATCACACGGTTGAGAAGGCTTCAGATGAAGTTGACGTGAGGCTTGCAGTGAGTTGACTGGAGAGGACGAGGCCTGAGAAGCATGTGTGTACTGCCACCTCTATACCAGCCGAGTGCGCAGCTGTCGCACTTGAGCTCATATAAGGTTGGCAGAATCCTGTGATGACGTCCTAACCGCCCCTGTGCAACGAACAACACGGAGGCGGCTACCGTGTCATTGAACAGCATATGGCCACAGACCAAGACGGGCACGTCATTTGACATGAGGTCTGAGCTGAACAAAGGTGAGAAGATGTGAGAAGTCTTGAGACAAGACTGTTTTAGCCTTAGCTTAGGTAAGCAGGCCTGCAGCACACGCGCTCACAGCCACCTCTATACCAGCCGAGTGCGCAGCTGTCGCACTTGAGCTCATATAAGGTTGGCAGAATCCTGTGATGACGTCCTAACCGCCCCTGTGTAACGAACAACACGGAGGCGGCTACCGTGTCATTGAACAGCATATGGCCACAGACCAAGACGGGCACGTCATTTGACATGAGGTCTGAGCTGAACAAAGGTGAGAAGATGTGAGAAGTCTTGAGACAAGACTGTTTTAGCCTTAGCTTAGGTAAGCAGGCCTGCAGCACACGCGCTCACAGCCACCTCTATACCAGCCGAGTGCGCAGCTGTCGCACTTGAGCTCATATAAGGTTGGCAGAATGCTGTGATGACGTCCTAACCGCCCCTGTGTAACGAACAACACGGAGGCGGCTACCGTGTCATTGAACAGCATATGGCCACAGACCAAGACGGGCACGTCATTTGACATGAGGTCTGAGCTGAACAAAGGTGAGAAGATGTGAGAAGTCTTGAGACAAGACTGTTTTAGCCTTAGCTTAGGTAAGCAGGCCTGCAGCACACGCGCCTCACAGCCACCTCTATACCAGCCGAGTGCGCAGCTGTCGCACTTGATCTCATATAAGGTTGGCAGAATGCTGTGATGACGTCCTAACCGCCCCTATGTAACGAACAACACGGAGGCGGCTACCGTGTCATTGAACAGCATATGTGAACAGATATGGCCACAGACAAGAGAGGCATGTCATGATGGGTGGTCAACGGTAGGCATAGCTTTCAGAGTTCCTCGGGGGTGTTTAATGGTCGAGTTGCTGCAAGGCAATATGTATCGCCCACTCGTAGATTGTTTCGATTTCGTCGGCCGGGGCGTGTCTTTGCCGGCTATTCGGAGAGCTGCTTGAACCGGCTAGAACTTGTAGAGTGAGTTTGCCAATCGGCTAGTGTGGCTGTGTCTTTTTTTTGTGGGACCCTCCAAAATGGCGCCGTTCCTTTTAGTTTCTCTTTCAATCCCTCCGAAAACGGGTACCCCCAAAAAAGACAGGCCCACATCCTGTAAATGTTGGGGACACGCTGGTTCCTTGATCTGTTGCTAAGAGCTTGGCTTTGAGTGGTATATGTCATGTGGGTGTGTCTTTTTTGCGGGACCCTCCAAATGGGCTCCTGTTGGATTCTTTTTAAAACCCAGTTTGAGCTTTGGTGGTTGATCGACACGCTTGAGAAACACGCGCTCACAGCCCCCTAAAAACCAGCCGGGTGCTGATCTATCTCACTTGACCTCAAAACAGCTTCGATGACGTCCTAACCGCCCCTGTGGAAATGTTGACCTCGCGAAGGTGGCTGCCGTGTCATTTCACAGCACACGGACCAGACAAGCAACGCCAGAATGGCCAGCAACTGCATTCCGACCACATGACACCTCATCATTTAATATCATTCAAGCTATGGCAAAACGTGACAGTTGTGTTTTGCTTGCCGCTCACATGTGGGAACATAAGGTGCGCTGCCAACTTGTGCTTTCTGTTCGGGAAGATGGAGTGTTGAGTGTGTTGTCGGCCCGAACCAGCATGCGGAGATGGAGAGTATGCTGCATGCTGTATCCTAAAAACGCAGGTGAGAAGTCACAGCACGGGTTGAGAAGGCTTGAAATGAAGTTGACAGGAGACCTTGCAGTGAGTTGATTGGAGAGGAGGAGGCTTGAGAAGCATGCCACCTCTATACCAGCCGAGTGCGCAGACATCGCACCTGAGCTCATATAAGTTGCGCGATGACGTCCTAACCGCCCCTGTGGAAATTTGACCTCACGGAGGTGGCTGCCGTGTCATTTCACAGCACACGGACCAGACAAGCAACGCGAGAATGGCAAGCAACTGCATTCCGACCACATGACACCTCATCATTCAATATCATTCAAGCTATGGCGAAACGTGACGGTTGTGTTCTGCTTGCCGCTCACATGTGGGAACAGAAGGTCATAAGGTGCGCTGCCAACTTGTGCATTCCGTTCGGGAAGATTGAGCGTTGAGTGCGTTATCGTCCCGAACCATCATGCGGAGATGGAGAGAATGCTGTATCCCAAAATGCCTTTTGCAGCTGAGGTAAAGCAGGTGAGAAGTTGCAGCACAGATTGTTGACACAAGGCTTGCAGTGAGTTGATTGGAGAGGAGGAGGCTTCGGAAGCATGTGTGTACTGCCACCTCTATACTAGCCGAGTGCGCAGCTGTCGCACTTGAGCTCATATAAGGTTGGCAGACTGCCGGGATGACGTCCTAACCGCCCCTGTGGAAATTTTGACCTCACGGAGGTGGCTGCCGTGTCATTTCACAGCACACGGACCAGACAAGCAACGCGAGAATGGCCAGCAACTGCATTCCGACCACATGACACCTCATCATTCAATATCATTCGAGCTATGGCAAAACGTGACGGTTGTGTTCTGCTTGCCGCTCACATGTGGGAAAATAAGGTGCGCTGCCAACTTGTGCTTTCTGTTCGGGAAGATGGAGTTTTGAGTTTGTTGTCGGCTCGAACCAGCATGCGGAGATGGAGAGTATGCTGCATGCTGTATCCCAAAATGCCTTTTGCAGCTGAGGTAAAGCAGGTGAGAAGTTGCAGCACAGATTGTTGACACAAGGCTTGCAGTGAGTTGATTGGAGAGGAGGAGGCTTCGGAAGCGTGTGTGTACTGCCACCTCTATACTAGCCGAGTGCGCAGCTGTCGCACTTGAGCTCATATAAGGTTGGCAGACTGCCGGGATGACGTCCTAACCGCCCCTGTGGAAAATTTGACCTCACGGAGGTGGCTGCCGTGTCATTTCACAGCACACGGACCAGACAAGCAACGCGAGAATGGCAAGCAACTGCATTCCGACCACATGACA
Source organism: Effrenium voratum (assembly GCA_963377175.1). Classification (NCBI taxonomy): domain Eukaryota; class Dinophyceae; order Suessiales; family Symbiodiniaceae; genus Effrenium; species Effrenium voratum. The sequence goes on from CAUJNA010003361.1 coordinate 460,276, forward strand.
CCTCATCATTCAATATCATTCAAGCTATGGCGAAACGTGACGGTTGTGTTCTGCTTGCCGCTCACATGTGGGAACAGAAGGTCATAAGGTGCGCTGCCAACTTGTGCATTCCGTTCGGGAAGATTGAGCGTTGAGTGCGTTATCGTCCCGAACCATCATGCGGAGATGGAGAGAATGCTGTATCCCAAAATGCCTTTTGCAGCTGAGGTAAAGCAGGTGAGAAGTTGCAGCACAGATTGTTGACACAAGGCTTGCAGTGAGTTGATTGGAGAGGAGGAGGCTTCGGAAGCATGTGTGTACTGCCACCTCTATACTAGCCGAGTGCGCAGCTGTCGCACTTGAGCTCATATAAGGTTGGCAGACTGCCGGGATGACGTCCTAACCGCCCCTGTGGAAATTTTGACCTCACGGAGGTGGCTGCCGTGTCATTTCACAGCACACGGACCAGACAAGCAACGCGAGAATGGCCAGCAACTGCATTCCGACCACATGACACCTCATCATTCAATATCATTCAATCTATGGCAAAACGTGACGGTTGTGTTCTGCTTGCCGCTCACATGTGGGAAAATAAGGTGCGCTGCCAACTTGTGCTTTCTGTTCGGGAAGATGGAGTTTTGAGTTTGTTGTCGGCCCGAACCAGCATGCGGAGATGGAGAGTATGCTGCATGCTGTATCCCAAAATGCCTTTTGCAGCTGAGGTAAAGCAGGTGAGAAGTTGCAGCACAGATTGTTGACACAAGGCTTGCAGTGAGTTGATTGGAGAGGAGGAGGCTTCGGAAGCGTGTGTGTACTGCCACCTCTATACTAGCCGAGTGCGCAGCTGTCGCACTTGAGCTCATATAAGGTTGGCAGACTGCCGGGATGACGTCCTAACCGCCCCTGTGGAAAATTTGACCTCACGGAGGTGGCTGCCGTGTCATTTCACAGCACACGGACCAGACAAGCAACGCGAGAATGGCAAGCAACTGCATTCCGACCACATGACACCTCATCATTCAATATCATTCAAGCTATGGCGAAACGTGACGGTTGTGTTCTGCTTGCCGCTCACATGTGGGAACAGAAGGTCATAAGGTGTGCTGCCAACTTGTGCATTCCGTTCGGGAAGATTGAGTGTTGAGTGCGTTATCGGCCCGAACCAGCATGCGGAGATGGAGAGTATGCTGCATGCTGTATCCCAAAATGCCTTTTGCAGCTGAGTAAAGCAGGTGAGAAGTTGCAGCACAGATTGTTGACACAAGGCTTGCAGTGAGTTGATTGGAGAGGAGGAGGCTTCGGAAGCGTGTGTGTACTGCCACCTCTATACTAGCCGAGTGCGCAGCTGTCGCACTTGAGCTCATATAAGGTTGGCAGACTGCCGGGATGACGTCCTAACCGCCCCTGTGGAAAATTTGACCTCACGGAGGTGGCTGCCGTGTCATTTCACAGCACACGGACCAGACAAGCAACGCGAGAATGGCCAGCAACTGCATTCCGACCACATGACACCTCATCATTCAATATCATTCAAGCTATGGCGAAACGTGACGGTTGTGTTCTGCTTGCCGCTCACATGTGGGAACAGAAGGTCATAAGGTGCGCTGCCAACTTGTGCATTCCGTTCGGGAAGATTGAGTGTTGAGTGCGTTATCGGCCCGAACCAGCATGCGGAGATGGAGAGAATGCTGTGTCCCAAAATGCCTTTTGCAGCTGAGGTAAAGCAGGTGAGAAGTTGCAGCACAGATTGTTGACACAAGGCTTGCAGTGAGTTGATTGGAGAGGAGGAGGCTTCGGAAGCGTGTGTGTGTACTGCCACCTCTATACCAGCCGAGTGCGCAGCTGTCGCACTTGAGCTCATATAAGGTTGGCAGAATCCTGGGATGACGTCCTAACCGCCCCTGTGGAAATTTTGACCTCACGGAGGTGGCTGCCGTGTCATTGAACAGCATATGGCCACAGACCCAGATGGGCACGTCATTTGACATGGGAGGTCTGAGCTGAACAAAGGTGAGAAGATGTGAGAAGTCTTGAGACAAGACTGTTTTAGCTTAGGTAAGCAGGCCTGCAGCACACGCGCTCACAGCCACCTCTATACCAGCCGGGTGCGAAGCTGTCGCGCTTGAGCTCATATAAGGTTGGCAGAATGCTGTGATGACGTCCTAACCGCCTCTGTGTAACGAACAACACGGAGGCGGCTACCGTGTCATTGAACAGCATACGGCCACAGACAAGACAGTCATGTCATGATGGGTGGTCAACGGTAGGCATGGCTTTCAGAGTTCCTCGGGGGTGTTTAATGGTCGAGTTGCTGCAAGGCAATATGCATCGCCCACTCGTAGATCGTTTCGTTTTCGTCGGCCGGGGCGTGTCTTTGTCGGCTATTCGGAGAGCTGCTTGAACCGGCTAGAACTTGTAGAGTGAGTTTGCCAATCGGCTAGTGTGGCTGTGTCTTTTTTTTTGTGGGACCCTCCAAAATGGCGCCGTTCCTTTTAGTTTCTCTTTCAAACCCTCCGAAAACAGGTACCCCAAAAACAGACAGGCCCACATCCTGTAAATGTTGGGGACACGCTGGTTCCTTGATCTGTTGCTAGTGTCATTTCACAGCAAACGGACCGGACAAGCAACGCGAGAATGGCAAGCAACTGCATTCCGACCACATGACACCTCATCATTCAATATCATTCAAGCTATGGCGAAACGTGACGGTTGTGTTCTGCTTGCCGCTCACAGAAGGTCATAAGGTGCGCTGCCAACTTGTGCTTTCTGTTCGGGAAGATGGAGTTTTGAGTTTGTTGTCGGCCCGAACCAGCATGCGGAGATGGAGAGTATGCTGCATGCTGTATCCCAAAATGCCTTTTGCAGCTGAGGTAAAGCAGGTGAGAAGTTGCAGCACAGATTGTTGACACAAGGCTTGCAGTGAGTTGATTGGAGTGTGTGTACTGCCACCTCTATACTAGCCGAGTGCGCAGCTGTCGCACTTGAGCTCATATAAGGTTGGCAGACTGCCGGGATGACGTCCTAACCGCCCCTGTGGAAAATTTGACCTCACGGAGGTGGCTGCCGTGTCATTTCACAGCACACGGACCAGACAAGCAACGCGAGAATGGCCAGCAACTGCATTCCGACCACATGACACCTCATCATTCAATATCATTCAAGCTATGGCGAAACGTGACGGTTGTGTTCTGCTTGCCGCTCACATGTGGGAACAGAAGGTCATAAGGTGCGCTGCCAACTTGTGCATTCCGTTCGGGAAGATTGAGTGTTGAGTGCGTTATCGGCCCGAACCAGCATGCGGAGATGGAGAGAATGCTGTATCCCAAAATGCCTTTTGCAGCTGAGGTAAAGCAGGTGAGAAGTTGCAGCACAGATTGTTGACACAAGGCTTGCAGTGAGTTGATTGGAGAGGAGGAGGCTTCGGAAGCGTGTGTGTACTGCCACCTCTATACCAGCCGAGTGCGCAGCTGTCGCACTTGAGCTCATATAAGGTTGGCAGAATCCTGTGATGACGTCCTAACCGCCCTTGTGTAACGAACAACACGGAGGCGGCTACCGTGTCATTGAACAGCATATGGCCACAGACCAAGACGGGCACGTCATTTGACATGGGAGGTCTGAGCTGAACAAAGGTGAGAAGATGTGAGAAGTCTTGAGACAAGACTGTTTTAGCTTAGGTAATCAGGCCTGCAGGACACACGCTCACAGCCACCTCTATACCAGCCGGGTGCGAAGCTGTCGCGCTTGAGCTCATATAAGGTTGGCAGAATGCTGTGATGACGTCCTAACCGCCTCTGTGTAACGAACAACACGGAGGCGGCTACCGTGTCATTGAACAGCATACGGCCACAGACAAGACAGTCATGTCATGATGGGTGGTCAACGGTAGGCATGGCTTTCAGAGTTCCTCGGGGGTGTTTAATGGTCGAGTTGCTGCAAGGCAATATGCATCGCCCACTCGTAGATCGTTTCGTTTTCGTCGGCCGGGGCGTGTCTTTGCCGGCTTTTCGGAGAGCTGCTTGAACCGGCTAGAACTTGTAGAGTGAGTTTGCCAATCGGCTAGTGTGGCTGTGTCTTTTTTTTTGTGGGACCCTCCAAAATGGCGCCGTTCCTTTTAGTTTCTCTTTCAAACCCTCCGAAAACGGGTACCCCAAAAACAGACAGGCCCACATCCTGTAAATGTTGGGGACACGCTGGTTCCTTGATCTGTTGCTAAGAGCTTGGCTTTTGGTGGTATATGTGGGTGTGTCTTTTTTGCGGGACCCTCCAAATGGGCTCCTGTTGGATTCTGTTTAAAACCCAGTTTGAGCTTGTGAACAGGTTTGCAGGGAGTTGATCGACACGCTCGAGAAACACGCGCTTAAGGCCCCTAAAAACCAGGTTGGCAGACTGCCGGGATGATGTCCCAACCGCCCCTGTGGAAAATTTGACCTCACGAAATTGACTATCGTGTCATTTCACAGCACACGGACCAGACAAGCAACGCCAGAATGGCCAGCAACTGCATTTGACATCTCATCATTCAAGCTATGGCAAAACGTGACAGTTGTGTTCTGCTTGCCGCTCACATGTGGGAACAGAAGGTCATAAGGTGCGGTGCCAACTTGTGCATTCATGCGGAGATGGAGAGAATGCTGTATCCTAATTGGCTTGTGGCACGTGGACTTTCAGGCAGCTATGCGGCAAAATGCTTTTCACAGCCGAGGTAACGCAGTTGAGAAGTCATGGCACAGGTTGAGAAGACTTGAAATAAAGTTGACAGGAGGCTTGCTGTGAGTTGATTGGAGAGGAGGAGGCTTGAGAAGCATGCCCGAGTGCGCAGACATCGCACCTGAGCTCATATAAGGTTGGCAAACTGCTGGGATGACGTCCTAACCGCCCTGTGTAATGAACAGCACAGAGGCGGCTACCGTGTCATTGAACAGCATGACCAGTGAGCACAGACCAAGACGGGCATGACATTTGACATGGAGGGTCAGCGGTAGGCATGGCTATCAGATTTCCTCCGGGTTGTTTAACGATCGAGTTGCTATATGCATCACCAACTAGGCACGATTGCTTAGATCGTTTCGTTTTGTTGGCAGCGGGCGTTTCTTTGCCAGTTGTTTGTATCGGAGAACCGCTCGAACAAGCTGGCACTTGTAGAGCACAGCCGCTTCAAAACCAGCTCGGTGCGCTGTCGCACTTGAGCTCAAAGCAGGTTGGTAGACTGATGAGATGACGTCCTAACCGCCCCTGTGGAATATTTGACCTCACGGAGGTGGCTGCCGTGTCACTGCGCAGCACCTGACCACGGAGCAACACGACGGCCAAGCAACCTTTAGCAAGCAAATGCATTCTAAGCGCATGACACCGTCAGGGGCGGGCTGAATAAGATGCAGGGTTGTGGGGTACTTGCAAGCCACACGAAGTTATCATAAGATTTGTTTTTGGCCCCTTATATCCTTACCCGATTGGTGTGCTCAGGACCTTGATCTGTCAACCCTCCACTCAAACGAGTCATCCCCGAAAGCAGATTGTAAATTCCATACAGTTGCTCCATTCTGCTTTATTCCCCTTTATTAATCCACCAGCGAATTTTGACATCTACTTTTACCCGACTGCATTATGTCCCTTTCAAACTGCTCGGAACCTCAACTACCCATGGCAAAGGGAGTTCACCTCGCAATGTTGGGGCAACAACCCATTTTTGAGTTGGTATTTTGAGGGCCCAAATTTATCTTGGTGGCTCCCAGCCATCCGGTTCCTTAGCTTTTTAGCTTTGTAGTGGGGTCCCTGTAGCCCACTAAGAGTTAAACTTTTAGCAGGGGATCTGAAAACGGGCAGCCCAGACCAATAAACACTAAAGAACACATCCCTGAGAAGTCGTCCGCGATGAATCCGAGGATTACTCATTGTGTTTCAACGAACAATAAGCTCAGCGGATGTTGGCCCTGCCGGATCGAATTTCGAGCGCCGGCTCAGCGGCTTCTTTCGTCTCAGGCTGGGTCGGTGGCAGGGGGAGATCTTCTTGTTGGCCTGCGCCGGGAAGCCTTCCTCGGCTTTCGGATCGAGTCATTCCCTCCCAGGGTGGGTCAAGCCTAGCAACTCCATTGCTGAAACAAATATGTTCTTATGTTTCTTCTTTGGCTTTATAGGGAATGTATCACTAGTGGACATATTTGTTTTTTTCAGGCGGCTTAAGCAAATGGAAGCTAGTCTTGGCAGTTCCCAGGGAATCGTCCGGTTCGACTTTGGTTTTCTTGGTGGCTCAACCAGCCATCCGGTTCCTTAGCTTTTTTTGCTGCTTAGTTGGTTTAGCGGGGGTGTCCATTTAAGCCACCAGAAGTCAAACTTTTAGCAGGGGATCTGAGGGCAGCCGAGTTTTGAGTCGTTTTTAGTTGGGTGAGTTGGGTGGTTGGGGTTCCGAATTCTCAGTTGTTCAGTGGCACTCCTTTTTCCTTTTCTTTTTTTTGGTGGCTGCCCAACTAAAAATCCGGTCCAAGCCAACCAAAAAGGGGTTCCATTTTCTTTTTTTTTCCCAGGGTCACGGAACAACTGAGAATTCGGAACCCAACCACCAAACTCACCCAACTAAAAACAACTCAAAACTCGGCCCTCAGATCCCCTGCGAAAAATTTGAACTTGGCCTACTAAAGGTTACAGTAAACTTACCTCTTAAAAAACACAACTTTTCAAGTTTTTGGGGGTAACATGGGCTATATGTCTGTAAAAGACTAACTTCCCCAGGGCTTGGAGTTTTAAAGGTTACAGCAAAGCACGTTTTAGCAGATCAGCTTCGAGGGCCCAGTGGTATTTAGGTTAGATTTCAGGGTTGTGGAATCACTCGGGTTTCTCCAACCACTTTTGTGATACAAGGGAATCCCCCCTGTATATGGGGTGTTAGTCTTTGGGAAGCCCTTCTTGTTGTATCACAGAAGTGGTCATTTCCCACAACCCTGGGTTAGATCTATGGTTTGTATGCTTGGTATCTCGGGTCAGCGTTGGTTCGGCATGTGTTGTTGGATGTCGGGTGTTTTGTCCTTGTTTTTCCGGCATGATCATTTTTTGGATGGGTGTTTTGTCTGTTCAAATTGTTGGGCTGCGAAATAGAGTGTGTTTGCTACCATACCAGGGGTTGGAAAGCTGGGTAACTGGGGTTTTTTGATACAACCAACTTACCCGTCGCGGGTTGAACATGCAAGAGGCGGGAGCGCAGTGCTTTTCTGCCAAGGGGTTGACTATGGTATGGGTCAAAATTAAACCAACCCACAGGTGGTCCATGTTTCCACTTACGTTTCCATTTGTACCTATTTGTGACAGCTCTCGCACTCCAAAGGGCTTGGTGTTGACTTCTCACTCGCTGAGTTTTCCGTTTCGGACTTCTTTGGATGGCAACAAGCTCGGTGGCTGTTCTAGGCCACTCAGGAAGTGAGTTTAAAGTGGAGCCACAAGGGAGACATGGTGCCACGGAACAACTTTGTCTTTGGGAGGGGCTTCAATGCGTGGAGGGCGTGTTGGGGGCTTTCTTGCCCAACTGGTGCACGCCCAAGTGGGTTCAAATACTTGAGTTGTCCATTTTCACAGTTCTAGTACAATCATGAACACTGAGGTTTCCCAGTAGTGCCCTTGACCTTTTTTTTGGGAGGGTTCCCCTACTAAAATAGACTACAGAAAAAAAGGTACCCTTGTTCTATCCTCTCTACTGGAGGACCTAGTCGCTGTTCTAGTATGATCATGAACAACATATTCTAGACATCTCTGGGGATGTGGGATTAGATCCATGAAGTACAATTGGCCCAGGTTTTGGCAGTATTGAAAAGAGTGCAGGTAAAGGCTGGTTCTACGCAGTCTGCTTGCTGTAAATAGGGACTATCTACTAGTTTGGGGAGGACCAGGAGGGGGGAACGGTCCCACAGCTCAGATATTCGCACTTTGATTCTTTTCCATGGGTTTAGGTGGACCTGTAGTACCCCCAGATCTCCATTAATTCAGGGCGGGGGGGCCCTCCAAAATTGATGAACGTTTGCGCAGCACTGTGCACATGTCTGCCCCATGATAAGCGCACCCGCTCACACAGGTTAAATGGGGATAACATCATTCCAATATTTTTCGTTTTTGAGCCAAAATGGATTCTTACGGTTTCAACTACTTTGAGGTTTCGAGCATGGCTTCAATCAGTGCTTAACTGTGTTCAACGTGTTTGAGTTCATGTTAATGAGACTTGTTTTAAGAAAAAAGAAAAGAAAAACACACACACTTACCCAAAGCGAATCAACCTGGAATGACCAAAACTGGAAATCCAGTTTTGGCATATTTGGTCCATATTCAGCGGTCCCGAAAGGTTATCGCCTTTTGTTTCCAGGTTCTTGGGGCAAGTGTGGTCCCTTAGGGGAACGATCCCCCGGGTCGGCCGTTCGTCGGGCGGCGGCCGCGAGTCGGCCGAGACGAGGTCCGGGTGTGTTTCTTCAACGCCGCGTGGCTGCTGGCCTTGCCCGCACGCTCAGTGCCGAGTGTCGAGACCTGCCTTTGGGCCAAATGGCTGGGGAGACACGACTCAATTTTTGGAGCTCGATGGGTGAAACGAGCTCACCCATAGGAATTGCAACTAGATTCGGAGGGACAGGAAGCGCAAGAAAGAGAGGGAGAGGGAGCGGGTAAAAAGTTCGAATGATTGATCAAAATCAGGAAAACATGTATGCACTTGGCGCATATCGGTGTTTCTGTACGTGAACACACACTCACAGAGATGTTGTGTTTTAACGCGCACATTGACAGAACACAGCTTGAAAACGAATAGATCCAAAGATACACTACCCTAGCTTAGTTATGAGGGCCTGTGACCAACCCCAAAACACCTTAAAAGGGTTTGAGCTTCTAGAAAGATATCGCGAAGTAGGATAGAGTCCACATATCTCAAGCATCCATAGGTTTGCCTTTATCCTGGGATTACGGTTCATGATTGCCAGATAAAACCTGGTAATTGGGGTTCATTCGGGATTTGGTTTGGGTCATTTCCCTGTGTACTCTCAGGGTGTCATCTGAACATGTTTTATGGGGAAGTATAGGGAGCCATCACTCGGCAACTCGGAATATCGTGAAGCGAAAGGAAAACGCCCATTTCTTTAAGTTTTGTGTTTTCCCCCTGTTGGTTTTAAAAGGAATCGATCACTCACTGGACATATTGTGTTTTTTTTTGTTGCGAGGGGGCGAAAAGGCACCTGGAAGAAGAGGAACACCGCGTCAGGTGGAGCTTCCTGCGTGCCTCCTGCTCGGATCCGGGCTTCGTGCCGCGCTGGCGCGGGCGCCCGGAAGACGCAGGGGCTTCGTTGGCCCGGGGGCGCTTGGGGGGAAGCTTCGCAGAGGGCCAAGGGAAGTCGCAGGGCCCAAGGGAAGTCGGAAACTCGGAAGGTTCTTTTTGGTTGTTGGTATTATTACACCCTGGGAAGAAACACCCACTGGGTATTGACGCCATTTAGGCACATGTCCGGATGAAACCGTGTTATTTTGAACCTTTCTGGGTCATTTCCCAAGGGTGTAATCCCAGGGGCCAAGGGGGCCAAGGGATGTCCTTTCCCTAGGAGGTTCGTGGAAGTTGAGGGCCTAGGTTCGACCCTCAAAGACCTGATAGTTTGAATCAGTTTGATTGGGCCTGCAGGGTTTCTCAGTGGCCCAAAGCGAATCGACCGGATATATTTTAGGTCTCCCTGGTTTGGTCCTTTCGGCAAGGTTCCAAAAGGTGATCACCTGGTATTTCCAGGCCCCTAAGGGGCAACACACTTTGCGTAAGAAAGCTGTTTAGTTTCCCTTGTTGGTTTTGAAGGGCAACTATCAGGGACTTTTTCGCAAATGGAAGCTGGGTTTCTGGACTTTGGACACTTTTTTGGGGTCTGGACCAGTTTGGTACACGAAACACATGGACTTTGGCCAGTTGCCAGTCTACTCAGGAAGTGAGGTAAACGGGGAATTGAGGGTGCTCGTTTCAGGGCTCAAGGGACGAGCATCAGTTTTGGAGTACGTTCTAGTTTGACACGAAGATCTCCAGGGGTGGTGTTTTCCCTGTTCTACTCAGTTGTCCAAATCGAATCGACCTTTTGACCTTTGGTTTCCCTTTTTTGGTCCATGGCCCCAAAAGGTGATCACCTTGTATTTCTGAGTAGATTGGCCAAAGTCGGGCACCCTCAACACAAAAGTCGCATCCCCGTTTACCTCACTGGGGTCCTTTGGGCAAAGTTTGTCTATGCGGCATGTTGTCAAAACATGGTCCCGAGCTCCCAGATTGTCACGGCTTGTGAAAGCAACCGCTTCCCAGCGCTGCATCCATTTGGTGCATCTTCTTTTCGCGGACCCCAATGGCGGCTGGTCCTTTTCTAGGTCCCCCAGCCAGGTGCCCGCTCTTTCGCCCCCTTTTTGGTTGGGAGGCAAGCCCCCACTAAAATAGACTACAGAAGAAAGGGTACCTCTCTACTGGAGGACCTAGTTTTGGTTTCCCTTCGACAAACTAACCAGCAGGGGTGATTACCCTCAAACATTCACACATCCATTTTGTTTTGCCATGTCGTGCCATGTTTAGCACGGGGAGAATGATCCTGTGATGTGCGGTCGGGAAAAGTCATGAAGAGTTGATGCGAACGGCCGTTACGTGCTTCCTTACAACCACATGGATGTGGTATTTGTTGAGGGTATTTTGTTTGGTTTCAAAAGGAAGAACCAAAAGCACAAAGCACTGTCCCCCCTTTTAATTTCCTGGGGGGGGGTCCAGTTCCTACAAAAGGACGAGCCACCCACCATTTTGTCTGGCCAAACTCGTGGTGTATCCTTGCTTCATGAAGCCTTAGCCCCTTCCATCAGATGGCAGTTTTTCTAGGCATCATTTATTGCTTACCCACAATTGTGCCAGCTACTTTCACCTTGTGGGCAATTTGGCTACGATTCTTCTGGGGAATCACCTCAAAAGTGGTTGGTGGACATGAATCCCCGACCTAAATGCTGTCCACCAAAGGGTCGGGGGCCAAGTAAAATTCACCCGCTTTGTTCCAATGCTCCAGGTGGGCCGAGCAGAATGCAAACGTCCGCGCGGAGCCGACGCTCGATGTTGATCCGTGGGAAGAGTCTCGCGACCCTGTGGGGAGTTAATTTGAAAGCCCCCAAGCCTTTTGACGACTATTCAACCGTTTTGTACTCAATATTCTTCGCAATTCGGGTTGGTTTAGAGTGGTCAGGCTGGGCCAAGTTGTTGGTCTTCGGTACGGTTCAGCTTGCTGGGCTGAGATCCCCCTACATCTTTCAGTTTGTTTGACTTGTCTATTCTGGTGTTGGGAGGGGGGGAATGAAGCGTGTGGTTCGGGTGGTAGGGGAATGAAGCGGGAAGGGGGAATGAAGCGAGTCGAAGCGGGTGGTTCGGCGAGATGAATTGGTCGATGCCTTGTGTCCTGTTTGCCAACAGAGGAACAGTTCACACATGTGTGTGTGTGTGTGTGTGTTTTTGCTTGGCGGGTCCCAGCCATCCCCTTTGGGTTTTAATTATGTTTTAGTGTTTAGTGGAAGTGTCCATTTAATCCGCAAGTTCAAAACTTCTAGCCAGAGGATCAGTTTGGAAACAGCCCAGCCATATGGGAGTCGTTCTAAAGGTCCTTGTAAGGAGTTTAGTATTCGGTGACCATCGGTGTTGGTTGAGGTAGCTCCGCGAAAGATTCGCGATGGAGTTGCGAAAGTAACTTTTTTTCTCGCGAAAGTTTTGCGTAACTGTATCTGGTAAATCAATGATATGTGGAACCGTTCATCTTGTCTGCTGAGCCTTCCTTCTATTCTGATTAAAACACTTTGTTGATGTTGCGCTGATAAAGCCTGGTGAGGCTACAGTTTGATACCCTGCTTGGCTGGTTAGTGCTCCAAGCCTGTGTATGTGTGTCTGTGGGTGTTAGTCGGTGGCTTTCCGCTCTGAAACGTGGGTGATGTTTCGCGAAAGTTCCGCGAAAGATCCGCGAAAGCCCGCGCGAAAGCGCAGGCTTCGATTGCAAGGGGAGGTATAGTCTGAGCGCCGATCTAGTCAGTATACTAGCTTGGTACTGGAAAGCTGCGACTTCAAGCTGGAGCTGCACGGCGAATGAAAAGCTGCGACTTTCCAGCCGGCGCATGTCATGTACTACCCCTGTGATGAAAAGTTGCGACTTTACAGCTGGAGTTGGGAACTCGTCATTTCGCTTACAACGCTGGCACTTAAAAGCTGCGCTTCTCTGACTCGAGAAATGAAAAGAGCACGGCGATGAATCCGCGAAAGATTCGCGAAAGTAACTTTTTTATTCGCGAAGAATGGCCGTTTCGAGACAAAGGAATTTAGATCAACCACCATATATGGTTGGCGACCATTTTGGAGCCCCGCCGAGGCTCCTTAAACCTTACTAGGTCCCCCAGCTAGGTGCCCTTTCTCAGCCCTTTTTTGGGAGAGGGTTGTTCCCCTACTAAAACAGAAAACAATCGGGTACCCTTATTCTAACCCCTCTACTGGAGGACCTAGCTTACACGGAGCGCCTTTTTTTGACTGACTCGGCGAGGAGTACAATCACTTCTTCGGCTGGACGAAGGGGTCGGGAGCTCAAAAGCCAGCTCGAGCGGGCGGTAGGTAGTCTTTTCTGCATGGGTGGCGGTTTTTGGTTGCTTTTGAACCCCTTGGGATTTGGTTGCTTTTGAAACCCCTTGGCGTTTGCTTGCTTTTAACGCCCTGGGCCAAGTTGGGTTCTTGGTTGTTTCGCTTTCTGACGAATGGCTGTGTGTGTGTGTGTGTCTTGGAGTTCTAAGGGTGACCTAATGACAATTAACCGCCCCTCAACAATGGACTCCCCCCCTCGGCAAAAAGCAAACCACATGATCCATCCCCCAATCAACATTGTGTTGTGTTATTGCTGGGGCCAATGTGGCGTTTCTATTTGATCTAGTATTGCTGGAGCTTTTTTTTTGATATTGGAATGTCAGTGATCATTATTTCGGGGGCCGTTAACAAATCTTCTTAGGCAGCCGGCAAACCATTTTTCCAGGGGCCATAGTGGCCATTGCTAGAGAAGGAGGTGTACACCGAATTAAAACAAAAAACTGGAAACATACAACATATTCATTTCAGCCAATAGAAGCTACTGCGTACTGTGGATGGACGAAATGCATTTTGCACCACGTTAAAACCATTGGCATTTACAGGGGAATCATCAGAAACCTATGGTGCGAAATGAATTTCGTCCATCCGCAGTATCACGAAGGAAGATAGAGTCCAAAGATCTCAAGAATCCAGGGTTTTCCTAATACACCCCGGGATTACGCCCCGGGAATCACCCTGCAGCCTATCAACATAAAGCCTAGGGATAGTTTGGTTTACTTGGGATTGTGTTGAGTAGTTTCCCTGGGTGTAATCCCAGGAAAAATGGGAAAGTCCTTAGATCCTTTTGTCTGCAAATTAACATGATCCCAGCAGGAGATTCCGATCCTAAAAACGGGGAAAGTTTCAACTGCATCCTGGGGGCAAACCACAAGCTTCGGCTTTTGTGGCCAATTTACTCAAACATCGATATTTTTGGCAGCTTCCCCATTCTTTCCAGGGATCCTTCCTTTTAGAAAACCATCGAACACCCAGAGGAAGCTTGCTTGTTTTAAGAAAGGCACGATGGTTGAAAGAACCGTCCAGGAATCGACCCCACTCACTCGACAATTTAATATGGAACCCAGAAACCTTCCCCGTTTGGGATCGGAATCTCCTGCTGGGATCATGTTAATTTGCAGACAAAAGGATCTAAGGACTTTCCCATTTTTCCAAGTAAACCAAACTATTCTAGGTTTTATGTCGATAGGCTGCAGGGTGATTCCCGGGGCGCAATCCCGGGGTGTATTAGGAAAACCCTGGATTCTTGAGATCTTTGGACTCTATCTTCCTTCGTGATACTGCGGATGGACGAAATTCATTTTGCACCATAGGTTTCTGATGATTCCCCTGTAAATGCCAATGGTTTTAACTTGGTGCAAAATGCATTTCGTCCATCCACAGTACGCAGTAGCTTCTATTGGCTGAAATGAATATGTTGTATGTTTCCAGTTTTTTGTTTTAAGGGGAATCGATTTCACTACTGGAAATTTCGGTTTTATTCCAGGGGGCGAACACGCAAGAGTCATGAATCCCCACTAAAAGGGGACACCCCCAAATTAAAATCAACCAAGGATTGCTCTTCATCCGGGGTTAACATTACCTAGGTCCCCCAGTAGTTCCCTTTTACCCTTTTTCGGGGAGGGTTCCGCTACTAAAATAGACGACAGAAAAAAGTGGGTACCAACTTATTCTAGCCTCTCAAATCTGGAGGACCTAGGATTTCCTTTCCCTAGGAGGTTCTTGGATGAAAAGTTGAGGGCCTAGGTTCGACCCCCAAAGACCTGATAGTCCGCTTCAACCTAGCTTTTGGGAAAATAAGCCCGTAACAGTAGCCATCCGCCCGCCATTTTAGAAGGAAAACCGCCTGGGCAAGGAAGTCTTCCACGCATGGGCCTCGAGCAAACTTCCCGAGGCCCAGCAGCTGCCAGAAGTGCCAGGAGCCGCGGCCGGAGCGTGAGGGCCTGAGGTGATCCATCGGCCCGGGTGTCTCCTCAGAGACGGATTGCTCGCTTTTTTTTAGCCATCCCCCTAGCCTTTGAACTTTTTGGTGTTTAGTGGGAGTTTCCATTTAACCCACTAGAAGTTAAACTCGTAGCGGGGGATCTGAGGGCATCCCAGAGAAGAGACGATTTGCTCCGTTTTTTAGTTTTTGTTTGTGCCCTTCTCTGGAGCTGGGTCAGGAGGCCAAAAGGAATTTGGGGGGGTAGGGTCCCCATTGGGACACACACACACACAACCCCAACTATGTCGCATTTGTTGAGGTTGACTAAGTATGAAACATAATATGGACGGATTTCGTTTGGTATTTCAGAGTCGGCCCAAGCATTTGCGGGGACGCGCCAAGTCATGGATTCGACCTATCAAACCTCGGTAGTTTCCCTCTGGATTTCACCTATGGACGGATTTCCCTCTGGAAAATTTCACCGGGCACTTGGGCACCAGAAAGCTTCAAGGAAGACCAAGGGCGTCTCCCCCCCCACGACCGAACAGTAATAGGTTCTACTTACTTCTGCTTTATATGCTTTGTGCCAGAAATAGTTCTTTATTCATTAGCTGTTAAAACACTACTTAGTAGTACCTAGAGTCTCCATGACCCTTTAAAAATGGTTGGTCCTTACCCTTAATCATGGGGTCATGGACCTGTTTTTAAAGGGTCATGGAGA
Source organism: Effrenium voratum (assembly GCA_963377175.1). Lineage (NCBI taxonomy): Eukaryota > Dinophyceae > Suessiales > Symbiodiniaceae > Effrenium > Effrenium voratum. The sequence goes on from CAUJNA010003361.1 coordinate 475,525, forward strand.
CTCCAGGTACAAGTGTGTTACTCGTTTGTTCGACTCGCGGCCGCGAGCCGCGTCTGCGTGAGGCGCCCACCACTGCAGCGTCTGCGGCAAGTGCGTCCTGCGCATGGCGCGGGACTCGGAGCTCGGAGCGAGCGAGCCGAGCTCTGAGCGAGCCGCGCGAGCTCCGAAGCGATCGGACCTTTGGGTTAGCCCAAAAGGTCCCCAAAAGGTGAATAATGTTAACCCCGGATTTATAAACCCTGGTTGATTAATAGGGGGGTGTCCCCTCTTAGTGGGGATTCATCACTTTTGGAGGGAACACCCCCTAATAATGGGACGGGTTTATTAATCCTGGGTCAACATTAGTATTCAAAAGGGTCCAAAAAAGGAGGTCCAAAAAGGAGGTCTTTTGGCTGTGGTCCATATTTAGTGGAGGTCTCAAAAGGTTAAAAGCTTTTATGTATTTCCAGGTCCGTAAGGGGCGAGTAAGAATTTAGTGGGCCGGGGCGGTTTGCCCCGCCTCGCGCCAAATCCTGCCAAGGGGTTCTTCCACCAATCAACCTGGAACCCGACGTTCGGGACCAAAGGGTCTTATGAAAAGTCGAATATGGTCCAATCCAGGATCCTGGATTTTTGCGAACGTCAGTTCCATGTTAATTGGTGGGAGGGTAAATCCAGACTCAAAAGGTTTTGAAGGTGCGTTGAGTTCCACCCTCAGCTGCAGGGAAGTACTCCCCCCCTCCCCCCAGAAAAAGCAACCCAGGCTTCCATTTGTTTAACACATGTTGTATTTTCCCCTGTTGGTTTTAAAAAGAATCTATCACCACTGAACGTATTTTTTTTCCAGGGGGCTTAAGCAATAGTAGGGGTCTGAATCTGAGTGCCCTTTCATCCTGGGTTCGAACCCATGAAATCCAGGGAATTTCAGGGTGGCATTGCAGCAAGATTCCTCCAAGACACGCCGTCCGTTTCATGGGAGGAGTACCTCACTTGCCCAAAGCAAATCGACATGAGATGACGATTTGGAACTCCTGTAATCCATATCTCAGTTGTTCAGAGCCGACCTTTTGACCTTTTGGTTTTCCCCCCATTTTGGTCCATGTTTAGTCATGGCCCCAGAAGGTTAACCTTTTAGTTGCAGGTCGTTTGGGCAACTGAGATATTTAGTCAAGGTCCCAAAAGGTGATCCGCCGGTCGTTTCCTGGGCAAGTGAGACAACTCTGCAGGGCATCAGAATGCGATCAACACTGGGCGGATCAAACGTTGATCAACTTCGGCTCGGAGTTCTAACTAGGTCCCCCAGTACTTCCCTTTCTCACCCCTTTTTAGGGTTCCCCTACTAAAATAGACGACTGAAAAAAAAGAAGAGTTGGTACCAACTTCTTCTATCCTCTCAAATCTGGAGGACCCAGCTAAGTTGGATCGACATTGGGGGGCGAGGGGACAAATTGGGGGGAGGGGTTTCGAAGGCAGACCAGGCATTTCCCGCCTTTTCCGCTGCCAAACTTTGATGGCTCTGGATTTTAAGGTTCCAAGAACCTTCCCAGTGGGGTTTTGCCTGTTTTTAGGGTTGCGGAGTTCTTTGTTCATTTGCAACGTATGCTTTGCACCAAACAGCTTCACAAGGTTTTTTCTGTTGCCCGACTGGGTTTGTTTTGATGCGCGTTCGTCTTGGGGAGGTTGAAAGAACATCAAAGGGAAACTACACGTTTCGGAGGTCCACCCAGTTTGAGGAAAGACGACATTATACAACATTATTGAAAAGGGGGGCATTCGCATGCTTCCAGCCCTAACCCCCTCCGGACGGGTGGATCATGCTCGTTGCCGGCTCCCCGAAGGAGTTTGACCGACTGCAGAGTTTCGTTCATTTTCACCCAAATGTGTATGGGTCAAAATTAAACCAACAGGGGAGCGCAGGTTTTAGTCCATGCTTTTCCATTTGCCAGGGATCCATTGTGGGGTTAGCCTATTTTTGACCCACAGCCAAATCGAGGTTTGGGCTGCCGTTGTCTTAGTGTTTTTTTCATGTCGCCTCGCAATGGCTTGGCGGTTCCCAGCCGTCCCCTGCGGTTTTGGGATGTTCGGGGGTTTCCATATTGTAAACCCCTTAAGAGTTGTTTTTAAGCAGGGGATCTGAGGACAGGATTTGTTTTTAAGCTGTGGATCTGAGAACAGGCAAGTAAGGGAACAAGGAACCCCAACCCATGAGGGGATCTAAGGACGGGCAAGGGAAAAAGGAATCCGAACCCCTAAAATGACCCTAACTTACCATGGCGTTGTGGTTGAGTGTGGTTGCTTTACTTTTAATATTTTCGGACACCTGGCACCCACCATATGTCACCCAAGGAACTCGCAGTCTAGGTCCCAGCTAGGTGCCTCTCTGTCACCCCCTTTTTTGGTTGGGAGATTCGGTTCCCCTACTAAAATAGACAAAACCGAAAAGAAGGTACCCTTATTCCAAGCTCTCTACTGGAGGACCTAGCAGTACTAACTACGCATTGCCATTTGCTCAGTCCGACACGTCTACATGTTGCTCCTGGCTATGTCTTTTCGGGTTCTTCACTCCAGAATCCCTCGGCTTCCGCACGATCATGGTGAAGTGGCGGGTTCCAGCGGGAACGGGCTGCAGGGTCCCTTCGCATTGCCTTTAGCCCGTGCACGAAACGAGGAGCCAATGAAGGCTTTTGAACATCCGCGTGTCTTGAGGGCTGTGTCAATCCGGGTGTTTCAAAGGCTATCCAAAAGGGAAACCCCCGGAAGCCACCGGCTTTGACGGGCGCGGGAAGGTATCTTAGAATGAGGGCGGCAACCGCAAGATGTCTGTGGTTTCCTTTGTTTGCCAATTTGAAGCAACTCCAAAAAGGGTACCCTGCAAAAGAAAAACAGAGCCCCATCAGTTGCATTTCCCAACCTGTAACCCCTTCCCCTTCATGAGCCACGGGGTCTTTTTGGCTTCAGCATGCTGAGGACCACCACTGCCCCTGGATCGGCAATTGCCCCTTGGCAGAGATTTGGAACTGGCTGACTTGGATATGGGTATGTGTCTTTCCTTAGGAATCGGACAATAGAAAATTGTGTGTTCCTTTTGGTTTCCTCAAAAAACCGCCAAACAATATGGGGCTGTCTATCGGACCCTCCAAAAGTCATGGTGACCTGGTGTTCCTTTGGGGGTCCCTGGAAAAAAACTGACACGTATTTGGGTATGTTCTTCTCTTTTTGTTTTTTTCTTTTCCGGAATCGGAGCCTCCAAAATTGGTGTTACTTTTTGGATTTCCCTTGAACAAAAAAACACCCAAAAAGAGGGCACACAAAAAAAATAGACAGGGATCCATATAGCTATAAAAGGTCAAAAGGGAACACCTCAAAAGTGGTTGCTGGTCGCAATTCCCCACCTAAATGACGGCCATATGGGTGTCTCAAAATAGGGGACCCAACGAACTGCTTGGCTCCTTTGAAATCAACCAAAAGGGTACCTCAGCAAAAAGACACGTCCATATGTCCCTTTGGCCACTGTTTCCCCTTTGAACAAGCTTAAGAAACCTGCAGGAACCAGAAAGAGGATATTCCTTTTGGGGGAGCCTTCTGTCAGGTTCTGGGTCAGTGGGTGGCAGGGTGAAGGGAAATGGTGGTGTTTTCATGTTGGAGTTGGTACCCCTTGTTGTGGTAAACAGCAAGAAAACACTTACTGCTTGTTTTTTTTTTTTGCAAGAAACACACTATTTTGGGGGTCCGTGTAGAAAAGGCACACCCAAATAGTCGAACTGGTCGCGACTGTGATGTATTTTCTTTGTGGGCCCTTTCCTGAAGCTCGTGATCAACTCGGAGGTGTTTGTATTAATCCGATGTCGGTATGGAGCTATTTTCCATAAATGTTCAATATGCTATTGATAGTTTTGGTAGTTTATCTTTGTTTTTCAATACACTGTTGGTGTTTGTTATTATTAACACATAAATCCTCCATTCAGTCTTTGGACTATGTTTTCACTTTCCGCGAACTGCGGCTCGCCCTTTTAAAAACCTTTGAACAGTTGTCAGAAGGGGAGCTTTGGGGACGAAGCGACTAAGCAGAAGGCGCCCCTTTGGGGCCCCTTGTTCCTTCATTCCACCCAGGCAACTGCTTGAAAGGCACTCGGTGAATGCTCAAATTTCTAGGGGTCGATTCCCCATTCTTTTCAACCATCGTTCTTTTCAAAAACCGGATCCGTTTCCCCTGGGTTTTTGATGGTTTCCTGAAAAGAAGGATCCCTGGAAAGAATGGGGAAGGTACCCCTAGAAAATCATCGAGTTCGGGATTCAGGGAAGCCGCGATAATTTCACGATCTGCGACTTTTCAGGAACGGAAGTCTCCTTAGGTTTTTAGATTTTTGGGTTCCGTGCGGCTTTCCATTCAACCCACTGAAAGCTTTCTTCGGGATTCTTTTTTCAAGGTCAGGTCTTGGTGGGTCCCAGCCATGGATTCCGTAGGTTTCTTCGTGGTTTTTGGTTGGCGAAAGGTGGTTGGATCTCCATTGAACCCACACGAGCCACAATCAAAACCCGGGTAGATGAAGGTTAGCAAGGGACAATCCCAGCCATAAATAGCTTCGGATATCCGCCTTCCTAATTCTTTACATGGCTCTTGGATCACCATTTTACTACCGGGTTTTGATTGTGGCTCACATGTTATGCATTTGGCAGGGGGTCGGTTCAGTCCAGATAAGGCGTGGGCGCCAACAACCACAAGCACCGGGCCCAGATCTGGAGCGCAGTCCTTGGTTTCTTTTTAGCCGGCAGGGGGGGGTGTATGTTTGGGGTAGGGATTTTTTGAGTAGCCATTTCAAGGTTGGTTTGAAGTGAAACCACCCTGTTTTGAGAGTTGGTACCCTTGGTTGGATTCACGTTTGGGAACATTTGAAGCTTGTTTTGCCCTCTGAAATGATAGAAGCTATTTGAATCATAGCCAAGTCGCCGTTGATTCGGTACAACTTGAACAAGGTAGCATGGCATTTGAAAGAACCACTCAAGGAGCAAGGGGAGACAATCACATGCACACTGGCATCAAAAAGCACAGCTTTGGCGCCCCATGGATAAGGCGACATTGGTGTTAGACATTTCGAGTCCACCCTGATCCGGCCTTGGATTGAAAGTCAAAGAAACTCGGTCGAACATGACGAGTGGTAAAGAGGAAACTTGTTGGAAGTCGCACGTGGCAACCATTCCGAATGTCTCAATGGCAATGGCTGGGTCCATGTCATGCCTGGGATCCTTCCCTGCTAGTAAACTGGGCTGGTGGAGTAGACATGCCTTGGGCTGTGGGCTGGGAATTTCTTCAAAGAACTTCCATTTCTCAAGAATACTTTTTATTTCCCCTGTTGGTTTTAAAAGGAATCGATCACTACTGTACATATTTTCTCATTTTTCCCAGGGCGAAAACGGAAATGGAAGGTAGATGGACGGCATGGAATGGATCTTTCGTTGGTTCCGCTCGCTCGGGCGCCGGCTCGAATGAAAACGAGCGGTGGGGGCTGCCACTGACCAGACTGACCGGGCTTAGGGAACCTCCCCCCTGAGTTCCTCGTTCCTCTGGTCTTCCTTTCTGAGAAGACCCCAATCTTAGTGGGTCAACCAAAAGGTCCTAGACTTTTTCTGGCCGATCCACTCAGGAAGTGAGATTGGAATGGGGTTGTAGGGGACTAGACAGTCACAGTAAGTCATGCTCACGAAGGGATATTGTGTGCGGAAAAATGCCCATGTGGATGATGTACTTGGAATGACGAGGGATGGATTGCATGATCCTCAATAGGCTGGACAGTTCTCATGGGGCAAGGGCCGAGGTAGATGTGGGGAACATAAGCCTTGGGACATGTCCTGTTATTGCTTGGGGGTTTCGGCTGGTCTATCTATGAGCGGAATTACATACCCTTTGTTCATTCCCCATACCAGCTTACGTTATGTTGGCTACATATATGTATGTATAGATATATACTCCTTTGTGCCAGGGAAACAAACAGCAGCAAGGCTTTTGGGTCATTTTTCCGAACAAACGAAAAGTATGTCGGAAAGAACATGAGCGTCAGGTGTCGGTTGGGTGACATCCTTGGCGGTAGGTATTTCATGCTGATGTTGGCCTATGGCATGCTTGCTGCCACGACCTACGCCCGAAGCCCAGAATCTTCACATGGCCATGAGGCAGTCCTGCACGGCTTTTGGGGGCTGGGGGCAGGAGGGGAGGGAGGGAACCCAAATAAGGCCCGAGACTTAGCAAGCTGAATATGCTGGGCTTCCTCGCCTCCCCTCCCTTAGCGCCCCCATCAGTTTGGAGGCAACAGCATGACAGTTAAGTGGGTTTACCAGCAGTGGATACCTAGATCTTGAATGCCAACCGCTGCTACCCATGCCACTCAGAGACTTGAGGGCCCTAGGCAAGGCCTAAGGGGCACAGGTTTGGCCTGTTTCAAGCCACAATTGAACACCCTGCGCAGGTGGCCCTTTTAGCTTAGTTTGGGTAGACATCAATGGGTTCCACTGGTTCAGATTGGTTTTATGCCATCAGCATGTTTCCAAGAGGTCAGCTATGTTACCCCGGCTAGACGAAGTCTAGTGGCCAGTCCCAGGCAGAAATCCGTTCGGAAAGAAGACCCTTTTGCTGGGTTTTGGGCAGACTCCTTTACAAGGCTTTGTAACTCACATGCCCGGCCCGTAGAACAGGCACCAACCACAAGAAAAAGGGGTTCCTCTGGGAAAAAACAAACACAAATGTATGTAGAACTCCCAACCAACCCTCCCACATGGTGGTTTGAAGCTGGCCTTTGAAGCGTCCCCGAAAGACCACAGGCACAGTTTCGGCTTGGCCAGAATCACTCGGAAATTGAACCAAGGTCAGGGAAGTAAGTAGGCTATAGCCTCTAACCATTCTAGGTCCCCCAGTAGTGCCCTTTTACTTTTTTTTGGGGAGGATTCCCCTACTAAAATAGACTACAGAAAAGAGGGTACCCTTATTCTATCCTCTCTACTGGAGGACCTACCATTGGTATAACTTGGATAACTGGGGTGATCGCCCACTTACAATCATGGTTATATAGCCTGCTTACTAGGTGGGTAAAACATGCAAGTAGAACGGGATGGTGCAGGGTGGACCCCAGGATTTTCATGTGGTGTGCCTTTCTGATAAAAGCCAGATAAATGATGATAGTTTTTTGCGACTCAGCCCTGGCTGGCTTATCTTGCGCTGTTTTGTGTCGTGTTGTTGTTGTGGTGTTGTTTTGTTTGTTGTTTTGTGCGTGTGTTGCTTTGTTGTGCTTGCTTCCTTGCTTGCTTGCTTGCTTGCCTGCCTGCCTGCCTGCTTGCTTGCCGTGCGTGCGTGCGTGCGGTGCGGTGCGGTGCTGTGCGTGCGGGCGGGCGTGCGCGCGTGCGTGTTGGTTTGTTTGTTTGTTTGTGCTTTCGTTGTTTGTTTGTGTTTTTTGGCCACTGGCTACTGGTTGTTTTGCTTGTTTGTTTGTTTCTTATTTTTTTGTGTTTAGTGTGAATGTTTGGTGTGTGTGTGTGTCTTGTGTCTTGTTTCTTTGTTTGGTTGCTTGTTTGTTTGTTTGTTTGTCCGTTTGTCCGTTTGTTTTGTTTTTGGGTTGTGGTCGTTGTTTGTGTGTGTCTTTGTTGTGCGTGTGTTGGTTTGGTTCTTTCTTCTTTTTTCGTGCTATTGTTTCTTCCGGTTTGTTAGATTGGTTTTGTTTTGTTTGATTGCCTGCCTGCCTGCCCGTTTGTTTGTTTGTTTGTTTGTTCGTTTGTTTGTTTCTTTGTGCTTCTTTGCTTGTTTGTTTGTTTGTTGGTTTGCTTGCTGAGTGATTGCTTGATTGATTTGATTGATTGATGGGTTTATTGAATTATTGATTTGATTTGATTGGTTGACTGAATTGACTGTTTGATTGATTTGATTGACTGACTGATTGGATTGGATGGGATTGGATTGGGTTGTTTCATTGGTTGGTTGATTGAGTTGATTAATTGACTTATTGACTGTTTTGTTTGATTGGTTTGATTCTTTGTTTGTACGTATTTATGTTTTTGTTTGATTTGATTGTTTGGATTGGATTGGATTCTATTGGAGCGGAGTGGAGTGGAGTGGAGTGGGTTGATTGATTGATTTGATGTGATGTGATGTGATGTGATTGTTTGGTTGATTGATTGATTGATCGATTGGTTGGTTGGTTGGTTGGTTGGTTGATCGATTGTGATTTGAGTTGAGTTGAGTTGAGTTGAGTTGAGTTGATTGATTGAGTGATTGATTGATTTGATTGATTTGATTGATTTGATTGATTTGATTGATTTGATTGATTTGATTGATTTGATTGATTTGATTTGATTGATGGATTGGATGGATGGATGGATGGATGGATGGATGGATGGATGGATGGATGGATGGATGGATGGATGGATGGATGGATGGATGGATAAATGGATGGATGGATGGATGGATGGATGGATGGATGGATGGATGGATGGATGGATGGATGGATGGGATGGATGGATGGATGGATGGATGGATGGATGGATGGATAAACGGACGGACGGACGGACGGACGGACGGACGGACGGACGGACGGACGGACGGATGGATGGATGGATGGATGGATGGATTTGATTGTTTGCTTGCTTGCGTGCTTGCTTGATTGATTGATTAATTAATTAATTGATTGATTGGTTGGTTGGTTGATTGATTTGATTGATTGATTAAATAGATTGACTGCCTGACTGACTGACTGCTTGATTGATTGATTGATTGATTGATTGATTGATTGATTGATTCATTGATTGATTGATTGATTGATTGATTGATTGATTGATTGATTGATTGATTGATTGATCGATCGATCGATCGATCGATCGGTTGATTGATTGATGGATTGATTGATTGGTTGATTGTTTGATTGTTTGATTGTGTTTGTTGTTTTGCTTTGTTGGTGATGATCATGACGATGACTGAGATGATGACTATGATGATGCTGATGCTGATGATGATCATGATGATGATGATAATGTTGATGCTGATGCTGATCATGATCATGAGGATGAGGATGAGGATGAGGATGAGGATGATGATGATGATGATGCTGATGCTGATGCTGATGCTGATGCTGATGCTGCTGATGATGATGATGATGATGATGATGATGATGATGATGATGATGATGATGATGATGATGATGATGTTCTTGATGATCTTGATGATCTTGATGATCTTGATGATCTTGTTGTTCATTGTTTCTGTTTTGCGTTCGGCGGACCCCGCGCCAATATGTTTCTCGTTTGGTTTTTTGTGGCTCCCGGTTTTTCTTGAGGCCCTCCCCTAGTTACAGCAACTTGCTGAAGATCAACCCAGCGCCCTCCAGCGATCTCCTTGCCATGTGACCCCCCAAGTGTTTCTGAAACAGTCGCTGGGGAGGTGGGGGATTGATGGTTTGGGGAATGAACCTCTGGTTGTGATTCTTTTCGAGGCAGCGTATGGGCAACCCCCCCCTTCCCACCCCACCCCAGGAGCTCCACACCACCGGGCTCCAAAAAGCATTCTTTTTGAGGGAAGCGGATAATCGATCAGCAAATCCCTTGTGGGGCCTCTTGTTTTCGGGGCCTTCCAAAGAGCTGGAAGAAGCAGGAAGCATCAGGAAACAGCAGCAAAGAAACATGAAACAGCAGGAAACAAAGCAGCCCTTGAACGTAGAGCTCGCGCTTGCAAGGGTAAGCTCCGCGAGCACACATTTTTATTGTACACGCTTCGTGCTGCCCGCCTCGGCCAGCATCAGCCAGTTTCGGCTTGCTGTGAAGGAATGGCATTTCGTTGTGGGCGCTCACTTCAAGGACGCTTGCAGGCGCTGTCGGCTCCCTTTGTGCCTCTCTTGGTGGGCTGTCTTGGTGGACGCTTGTGGGCGGAAGTCTTGCGGGCGATGTTCATGAGCGCTTGCGGACGCTTTGTGGGCGCTCCTTCGTGGGGCTTGTGGGCGCATGTGGGCCACAAGGACGGAAGTCTTGCAAGCGTGCGTGATGAGTGCTTGCGGGCGCTTGTGGGCAGCACTGTTGCCTCTGTGGGCGTTCCTCTTGGCGGGTGCTTCTAGGCGCATGTGGGGGCTCTTCTTGGGCGCTTTTGGGTGTGCGGCGCATATGGGCGCTCGCCCACTGCCGCCCACAAGCGCCCGCAAGCACTCATGAAGAACGCCCGCAACCACCCACAAGCACCCACCAAGAGCGCCCACAAGTGCCCGCAAGCAATTATGAAGGGAGCGCCTGCAACAGTGCCGCCCACCCCCCCCCCTCACACCCCACAAGCACCCAATGAAACCCCGCCCACATGCGCCCACAAGCGCACCCAGCAGAGAGCTAGGGTTGCGCTGTTGCGGGCGCCCTCAGCGGTCCATATGGGCGCTTACATTACTGGGGTTCAAGCCTTCTTTTCATGGGGGTTGAACATGTTTACCTGACTCTGAGTGGACTGGCCAAAAACTGCAACCAAAGTTGTCGTTTACAACTAACATGATCTTCCCAAAAATAACTAAAGTCCAGGACCAGGGAGTGAGAATCCAAAGGGAAGGGTTCAAGTTGCCGCCTGTTAATGTTTACAAGGGCGGCATTCAACGACACCTTCTGGAAGCATTTCTGGCCCAACAGCTGAGAAAGGTTGCCCAACCCCATAGCCTTTGGCCGCAAGGTTGTTTTATTTTTGGACTAGCTGCGCCGCGCATATCTAACCGTCAACCTATTCGGCTCGTCTTGTTGAGGGCCCGCAAGGAGATTCTCCTTTTGCTTTCCCTGTCCCTGTCTGTCAAATTCGGTCAGGTCTTGTGTCATTTGCCCAGAACCCAAGCTTCTTGGTGCCACTCGCCTGCCCAAACGCATAACAGCCTTGCCTTTTCATCGCCCAATAAGACGCCCAAGCGCCCACAACGCTGCCCACAAGCCCAGCCACAGACCGGCGCCCACATGCTCACAAGCCCCCAAAACTGCCCACAAGCACAAGGAAGGGCGCCCGCAACGGCGCTCCCGGAAGACGCAAGGAAGAACAGCCGCGTCAAAACCACGACGCCCAGAAAGATGCGCCCACAAGCCCAAGAACAACGCCCGCAACGCCCAGCAAGAACGCCACTCACATGTGAGTATCTGGGAAGCTCAGTAGTTTTAGACCCTTTGACCGGTTGATGGACAAAGGCGAAGTCTCACGTGTTGGGGTTGGACCATTTTAGTGGTTGTGGCTTTGGACATTTTGCTGAGCTTGTGTGGGCGTTGTTGTGGGCGTTCTTCCTTGCGCGGGCGTGGGTGGCGTTGTGGGCGTCGGTGGCATTGTGGGCGCTCTGTTTTGGGCCTGGGGGCGCTTTTGGGCGGTGTAGTGCGCTCTCTCTCTCTCTCTCTCTCTCTCTCTCTCTCTCTCTCTCTCTCTCTCTCTCTCTCTCTCTCTCTCTCTGTCTGGAGTTTGTGGTTGCTAGCGACTCCGGAGGCTTGTTTGTGGATGACCTCTAGCTACTTTTGTGAGTACCCAGGCGCACGTAAAACTTCAGCGCCTTGTGTGTCCGTGCGCGCACACGCTGCGTACGTGAATCAGTGTGCAAGAAACAGCTGGCGGCGGGAAGGGAGAGAGGGAGGGAGGGCGGAGAGGGAGGAAGGGAGGGAGGAAGGGAGGAAGGGAGGGAGGGAGGGAGGGAGGGAGGGAGGGGGGAGGGAGGGAGGGGAGGGGAGGGGAGGGAGGGAGGGAGGGAGGGAGGGAGGGAGGCAGAGTGTTTGTGAGTGTTTATGAGTGTTTGTGAGTGATTGTGAGTGTTTGTGAGTGATTGTGAGTGTTTGTGTGAGTGTTTGTGAGTGTTTGTGAGTGTTTGTGAGTGATTGTGAGTGTTTGTGAGCGTTTGTGAGTGTTTGTGAGTGCTTGTGAGTGTGTGTGTGTGTATGTGTGTGCGTGTCTGTGAGTGTTTGTGAGTGTTTGTGAGTGTTTGTGTGCTTCTGACTGCTTGTGGTTGTGCGCACTTTTGCTCTTGCTGGGATTGTGGGCGCTTTTGTTGGGCTTGTGGTTCTTGTGGCTGTGGCTTGGGCTTGTGGGCGCTTGTGGGCGCCCTTGCTGGGCTTCTAAGTGCTTCTGCTGGGCTGTGGGCGCTTTTGCTGGGCTCAGCACTTGTGGGTGGGCGCTTTTGCTGGCCTGCTCTTGCTGGGCTTGTGGGCGCTTTTGCTGGGATTGTGGGGCTGGGCGCTTTTGCTGGGCTTGTGGGTTTGTGGCGCCCACGTGCGCCCACATGCGCCCACATGCACTCGCGTCAGCCTGTTTTTTCCTCGTTTTTTTTGCTGTCGGGCCGTTTTTCGACACACAAGTGCCCAAGTGCCCACAAGCGCCCACACACAAGGCTATGCACTGTTGTGGGCTCCGACACAAGCCCAGCAAAAGCGCCCACAAGCCAAAAAGAGCGCCCAAACCCCAGAAGCGCCCGCAAGCCCACGCCCAAGCGCCTACAAAAGCCCAAGCGCCCACAAAATCCCAAGCGCCCACAAGCGCCCAAGTCTTACAAGCCCGGTAAAAGCGCCCACAAGCCCAGCAAAAACGAAAAGCGCTTTTGCTGAGCCTGTAAGGGCCTCTTGTTGGGCTTGTGGGCTCTCTTGGGCTTGTGGGCGCTTTTGCTGGGCTTGTGGGCGCTTGCGCTCTTGCTGGTGGGCGGTTTTGCTGGGATTGTGGGCGTGAGAGGGCAGTTGTGGGTGGGCGCTCTTTCTGGGCTTGTGGGCGCTTGTGTGGCTTGTGGGCGCTTTTGCCGGCGCCCGCATGCGCGCCCACATGCGCCCACATGCGCCCACACGCGCCCACATGCACTCGCGTCAGCCCGTTTTGTCCCGCTCGTTCCCGTTTTTTCCCGCTCGTTCCCGTTTTTCCCCGTTTTTTCCCGCTCGATCCCGTTTTTTCCCGTTTTTTCCCGCTCGATCCCGTTTTTCCTTCTTTTCCCACAATCACCCAGAAGTGCCCACAAGCGCCCACATGTTTCATCCCTTTCGCTTTTGCTGCACTTGCGCTTGTGGGCTTTTGCTGGGCTTGTGGGCGCTTTTGCTGGGCTTAGGCTTGTGGGCGTTGGCGCGTGCTCGGGCGCTTTTGCGTGGGTGGGCTGGTCTTGTGGACGGCTGGGCTTGGCGATCTTGTGGGCTTGTGGGCGCTTTTCCTGGCTTGCGGGTGCTTGTGGGCGCTTTTGCCGGGCTTGTGCTGGGCGCTTGTGGGCGCTTGCGATTTTGTGGGCGCTTGGGCTTTTGCTGGGCTTGTGGGCGCTTGTAAGCGCTTTTGCTATGTGGGCTTTTGCTGTGCCTGTAGGGGCTTGCTGGGCTTGCGCGCGCTTTTGCTGGGCTTGTAGGCGCTTTTGGCGAAGCGCTTCTGCTTACGGGCGCTTGTGGGCGCTCTTGTTGGGCTTGTGGGCCTTTGCTGGGCTTGTAGGCGCCTGTGGGCTTTTTGGGCGGGCTTTCTGGTAGGCGGTTTTGCTGGGATTGTGGGCGTGTGTGGGCGGTTGTGGGTGGGCGCTATTGCTGGGCTTGCTGGGCTTGTTGGCACTTGTTGGCGCTGTTGCTTGGGCTTGTGGGCGCTTGTGGGCGCCTTGCTGGGCTTCCAAATGCTTTTTGCTGGGCTTGTGGCTCAGCACTTGTGGGTGGGCGCTTTTGCTGGGCTGCTCTTGCTGGGCTTTGCGGGCGCTGTTGCTGGGATTCTGGCTGGGCTTGGCGCTCTTCTAGGTTTGTGGGTTTCTTGGGCTTGTGGGTTCTTGTGGGCGCTTTTGCTTGTGGGTTTGTGGCGCCCACATGCACTTGCGTTCTGCCGCTCGTTTTTTCCCGTTGTTCCCGCTTCTCGGGTTGCAACCCACCATCACCCAGAAGTGTATCCCTTTAAGATGCACACAAGCCCAAAGGCTGCAACGTTGCTGCGAGCAGGCGGGCGCCTGCAGGTGGCAGCCTTGCTGCACTTTTGTGAGGATTCTGGTTGGGCTTTGCTGGGCTTGTGGGCGCTTTTGCTGGGCTTACGGGCGCTTGGGCTTGCTGGGCTTGTTGGTGCTCTTTGTGGGCGCTTTTGCTGGGCTTGTGGGCTGGGCTTGTGGGCGGCTGGGCTTGGCGCTCTTGTGGGGTTGTGGCCACTTTTTCTGGGCTTGACGGTCTGGCCGCTCTTTGCCTTGTGGGCGCTTTTGCTGGGCTTGTAGGCGCTTGCGGGCTTGCTGGGCTTGTGCGCGCTTTTGCTGGGCTTGTGGCTTGTGGGGGCTTTTGCTGGGCTTGTGGGCGCTTGTGCGCTCTCTTGGGCTTGTGGGCGCTTTTGCTGGGCTTGCGGGCGCTTTTGCTGGGCTTGGGCGCTTGTGCGTTCTTGCTGGTGGGCGGTTTTGCTGGGCTTGTGGGCGTGTGTGGGGTGCTGGTGGGCGCTTGTTGGCGCTGTTGCTTGGGCTTGTTGGCGCTTGTGGGCGCTTGCTTGGGCGGGCGCTTTCTGCTGGGCTCAGCACTTGTGGGTGGGCGCTTTTGCTGGCCTGCTCTTGCTGGGCTTGTGGGCGCTTTTGCTGGGATTGTGGGGCTGTGCTTTGGGCGCTTTTGCTGGCTTGTGGGCGTTTGTTGGCGCTTGCGGGCGCTCTTGGCTTTTGCGGGGCTTGCTGGGCTTGTTGGCGCTTTTGCTGGGCTTGTGGGCGCGTTGCTGGGCTTGTTTCTTGTGGGTGCTTTTGCTGTTTGGGCGCTCTTGTGGGCGCTTTTGCTGGGCTTGTGGCGGTGGGTGTTTGTAGGCGCTTTTGCCGGGCTTGTGGGCGCTTGTGGGCTCTCTTGGGGTTGTGGGCGCTTTCGCTGGGCTTGTGGGCACTTTTGCTGGGCTTGTGGGCGCTCTTGGGGTTGTGGGCGCTTTCGCGGGGCTTGTGGGCGCTTTTGCTGGGCTTGTGGGCGCTTGCGCGCTCTTGCTGGTGGAAGATGCCTCAAAGAACCTAGGCCCAAAGCAAATGTGTCTGATCTTTGGTAAAAGACGCCCTGCTTACCCTTAATCCAAACCGGTTGTGGGTGGGCGCTCTCTTGTGGGCGTTTTTGCTGGGCTTGTGGGCGCTTATTGGCTTATAACGCTTGAGGGCGCTTGTGGGCTGCTAAGAGCTTTTCTTTTGCTGGGCTTGTGGGCGCTTGGGCGCTTGTGCGCGCTCTTGCTGGACTTGTGGGCGCTTTTGCTTTTTGCTAGGCTTGTGGGCGCTTGTGGGCGCTTTTGCTGGGCTGGCCCTTGTGGGCACTTGTGGGCGCTTTTGCTTTGTTGCTCTTGCTGGGTTTGTGGGCATTGTGGGCGCTTGTGGGCGCTTGTGGGCGCCGGTTTTTGGGGCGCTCTTGCTGGGCTTGGTTGGCGCTCGTTTTGGGGAGCTCGTGGGTGCTCTGTTTGTGGGCAGGGTTGCGGGGGTGGGCTTGTAGCTCTTGGCTTGGTGGGTGGTGTTGCGGGCGCCGCGCTTTTCGTGGGCGTGTGGGTGCTTCCATGTGGGCGCATGTGGGCGCTTGCTTGTGGGCGGAAGTGCTGCGGGCGCTTGCTTGGCGGGCGCGTGAGCGCATGTGGTCGCTTGTGGGCGGATGTGATGAGTGCTTGTGGGCGCTTGTGAGCGCAGGTGCTTTCTTGATGAAGTGTTGTGCTTCGGGTTGTGAACGCATACAAGCACTTGGAAGAAGTGCCTCTTGAGCGCACGTGGGCTTGTGGGCGCTTGTGGGCGCCAGTCAGTCTGGGTGGGTCATGAACGCGTGCGGGCGGAAGTCTTGGCGGTGTGGGCGGTAGCGTTGCGGGCGCTCCAGTCATGGGTTCATAAGGGCGCATGTGGGGCTGAACTGTTTTTGCGGGCGGTTTGCGCCCTTGTGGACGCTTTTAGCTGCCATGGTGCGGGCACCGGCACTTGCGGTTGCTTCTGGGCGGCGTTTTTGGGGGTCGCCTTCATGCGCATGTGGGCGCTTGTTGGGCGGCAGTGTTTAATGCCTTTCATGGGTGCTTGTGGGCGCTCTTTTGCGGGTCTTGTGGGCGCACGTGGGCGCTTGTGGGTGGAAGTGTTGCGTGCGTTCTCCACGAGTGTGCATGTGGGAGCTTGTGTGCGCTCAGCTTACGTTCGGATGTTTAGATGTTGCAGTCATCAGTACAAGAGTAAATCACGTCGGCATGTTCTTGAGACGCGCTGAGCCAGCGTCGACTTTGGACGCTTGGGCAGGTTTGGGATCTGGGTTTTTTGGTGTTTTATCCTGTGTTTTCCCGTGGCTTCAAGTTTTTTTCTGGAGGGCAGAAGGCCCCCACAAGCCAAGGCCCCACATGAAGTTTGCTGGATCGAGGGGCTACGAAAGGGGCTCCAAAAACATGCCCAGGGCTTCGCGGCAAAGCCGGTCATTGCCTCCCTCTTCGGCAAGAGAGCAGGTGCCGTCCTTTGCATGGCTAGCATGGGGTCTGGTCGCAGCGGGCACCAATTTCATCGCCTTGATGGTTGAAAACCAGCTGCCCCCAACAAAGACAAATTCAGGTCTTTGGAGGTTTGGCAACGAAACGACTTCGGGGTTCTCACTTGCCCAAAGCCGACCTTTTGACCTTTTGGTCTTCCTATTTTGGTACCCATTTTTTGCTAAAGGTCTAAAAGGTAAGCCTTTTGTTTCCAGGTCCTGTCGGCAAGTGAGAGATGAGTTCAGTGAATTTCGAAGGGTTCGAGACCCAGCGTCATGTCTCTCTGGGCCTTTTCTGGGACTTTGGAAGCCTCCTGCACTAGTCATCGTGGTGAAGAAAGAAGTGGATCATTATGTAACTAAAAATGGGGGCGGACAAATGCCGCAATCTACTGGGGAACTGGTTCATCTAGGGGTATGCCATGCCCATTCTGTCCAGGGATCCGAATCTTTCCAGAAAACCCCGCAACAATTCAGGGAAAAGGCAGGTTTTCGAAAAGAACGATGGTTGAAAAGAATGGGGAGTCAACCCGTTGGTCTGTGACTAAAAAGGGGCCTCGCCTCCTTGAGCAGTGGTCGTATATTTGGTTGGTTAGGGGTCCACACTGCCAAGGGCATTTCAAGTGACAAGCTATTCATGGATATGATAATCTTGATTCTTTGTAGAAGGCGAGTTTCTATAGCGTCTAGGATTCAGGAAAACCTCTGATTGAAGTGAGGGGGGAGGCTCTTGTAGGCTGGCACACATGCATACAAATGCATGAAGCACAGAGAAATTCTGGTTTGAGTCTTGGTGAGTTCCCTTTCTGGCAAACATACCAAATGGACAACGATGGACGATGTACTGTCCCAACAATTCCGCTCGTTAGGTGCGCATTTCTGCGAGACGCAGAACCGCCCGATGGATCAATTTCTATGGTTGGGCCTCCGAAAGAGAGGGGAAGAGTCCCAAAAGGAGCCCTGTTGGCCCCGAAAACACCCCAGAAAGTGGCAAAGCCCATATGGCGGTGGCTCAAAAACGTGGAAACCAACATGGCTCCTGGGTAAATGGAACCAAGACCAGAAACCTGCGCAGCCCTAGCTCTTGAATTTTGAGCCGCAGCGCCATAATATTGGGATTGGGGAAGTCCCGTTACGGGGGCCCTTGACAACCACAGGATCAATTCGGGATCGACATTGCGCGCATCATTGGTGGATGGATCGTTTGGAAAACTCGCTCTCCACTGGCTGAGAGATCCCCGCCCGCTTGAAAATGGAGTTGGGGGAGGGGGGTGACCCCTAGTTCCCCGAAGATAGGGGGGATGCTGAGAGTTCCTGCTCAAACACACAAGTGCTACTGGGGTGCATGAACAAGACGTCACAGGAGCAACGACTCGGTGCAGATACGCAAAGCTTTTTTGGGAAGCCATGTAATTTAGCGATAAAGTCTGGAGTCTGGATCTTTTCTCACCCATTTATTAAGGAAGTGAGGCTTGGGGCAAAGAAGAAACGACGGTTGTTTGCCACATTTGTCGAGGCCCCGGTTCACTTGGTGAGGCAATAGGCAATTTATCGCGACGAGCGAAGGTCTCAGGCATGGTCAAGGACAGTTACCGGTAGGTTTTAGGTTGCTACTTTTTAGTTGTGGTCAAGTTGAAATCCCTTTAACGCAATAAGCTAGTCATGTGGTCCAAGCACGGCACACAAAGGGTGAGTGTCCACATGCTCCAGGCCGGCAGGGGACTTTGGATCCAAAAGGAATTAAGAGCTTCTCCTTGGCTTCTTCTAGGCTCCAGGTTTCTCCCCCCACCACAGCCCCATTGAGGGGATGACAAACTTCTTTCTTACAGACTCAGTTGCCCAAAGCGACTCAAGCTGAGCCTCTGGTGTTCCTGGTCCATATGGCTCCAAAAGCTGATCACCTGGTGCCACTTTGTCTAAGGGGCAACTGAGCCACTTGCTCAAAACCTGGGATGACGGTCGAGTAAGGGAATCTCCCAACCAGAAATGGGCGCACCGGATAGACCATGTTAGTATCAGGCGTTGATTTCGACTGCACTGAGCTTATTTGGGTCCGAAAGCTTCAACTCGCTTAAGAATATGGTTTCATTTTCCCCTCTTGGTTTAAAGGGAATCGATTTCACTCCTCGACCTGTTTCTTTTTCCTTCTTTTTTTTTCCAGGGGTCCTTGTGGTGGTTCTTGTTGTCGGCGACTTCTTCCTTTTTTCCCCCGGTCCTTGTTTGCTTGTTCTTGTGGTTCTGGTTGGCGGTTTCCTTTGGCCGGCGGGCTGCTGGTTTTGGACGGAAAAACGGAGACTGCCCAAGAAGCCGCGCGGCTCAGTCTGAGGCACCTGGACCGTGGGCTCCATGGGCTCCAAAGGCGGGGGACTTTGGGGGTTGGGGGGTGGGAGTTTGGGATGTCGGGGTTGGGACTGACATATGGGTCCCCTGTGTTTTCTTTGGTAAGGTTGGACCCCCCAAAATGGTGTTTTGGTAAGGTTGGACACCCCAACATGGTGATTTGGTTTTACAGTTTTTGTTAGTTTTCTTTGAGAACCCCACAAAGAAGGGGGATACCGAGCCTCAAAACAAGACGAGCCACTTATGTGGCCCCAACCGCATGTTTTGATCCTGGCCCAGGTGAGGTGTTTCCCCTTTCAAAGGCGTTTGCTTTTTGAAAGTTTGGGAGAGAAATGGTCATGCCTGTAAAGATGAATACTCGCGTTTTACAGTTGTTGATATATATATATATATATAGTATATATTTATCTATATATCGTTTGGCGGGGAGGGTCTTTTTTACCAATTTCACAGCTTCGATCCACTGTTGCATGTCATGCTTATGTTCAATCAACAGGGCCACGGTCATGACTATGTGCGCAGTGGGATGTGCAGGGACACCAGAAGTGCAGAAAGGTTTTTGTGCTATCCGATCCTTCAGTGTGCAGTAAAAGGCCTCCTGTTTGCAGGCAAAGCATAGGAGCGGTTGCCATGTCATGTCGTGTCCCTTGGAATACCCCATGAGATGTTCATGCGATTGCGGGCGTTTTAATCACCCTTGGCTTTGGAACCTAGGTGCAGCGGTTTTGGGGGTTGAATGCGTCTCACCTCGCTTGGTGGCTCCCAGCCATCTCTTAGCTTTTTAGCCTTTTAGTGTTTAGTGGTAGTTCCATTTACCCCACTAAAGTCAAGCTTTTAGCGGAGTATCTGAGGGCAGCCCAGTTCAGAAAACGCGAGCGCATTTCTCAATTGTGAAAAGGCGTCGCTTCTGCACTGCAGAAGTTCTGCCGGCATCCTGCCTATTGGCCTGCCGAGCAATCATGCCGGTTCGAAGCCTGCCCAGGGCGCTTTGTTTGTTTGTTTGTTTGTTCCTTTTCACGTTTTTTTTTTTGCTTGCTTGTTTGGTTTTGTTTGGTTGGGTGTGCTTGCTCGTTTTTGGTGTCGTTGGTTTGGTTGGTTGCTTGGCGTGTTTGTTTGTTGTTTTTGGTCGTCTCGTTATTTGTTTGGTTTCTCAGACGATCGCCCATTTCGAGGCTTCGGCGTGTTTAGCATGGGCGCGGTGCTGGCTGTGTCGCTGTGTCGGCCGGCCCAAGAGCAGGAGGGACGGAGACGGGGGATGTCGGCGCTAAAAAGAATACAGCTTGCGTTTGCTTGCTTGTCTAGGTCCCCCAGTAGTGCCCTTTCTCACCCCTTTTTTTTGTTTGGGAGGGTTCCCCTACTAAAATAGACTACAGAAAAAAGGGCTTATTCTAAGCTCTCTACTGCAGGAGATAGATTACAATTCAAGGAATCCAAAAGGGTATGTATTGTTTGTGGACCTTGTATTTAGCCCCAAGCGACTGAATCAATGTGTTGACAGTCTGTGCAAAAGCAGAGGCCCCCTTTATTTGGTGGGCTAAAACCATCAACATGATACAGTGCAAAGCAGTCTGTAGTATTGCTGATGCGGTCTTGCTGCTTGCGGTTTTAGAATGCGTTTTGCTTATGCAATCATCCAAAGGCTGCTTAGTGTTGCCTTTGGTGGCGTATTTCTGAATTTTCTTGTATAGACATAGTGACACAGTGACATACTTTAGATGTAAAGTGGTTTCCACCATCCGCAAACCAGTATCCCCAGGGGACCATACCATTCTATCCCTGTCTATAGTGGCATATACGTATATACTTGTTGCAGCTCCGATGAACCCCTGGGTCGTGTTTTGCGGGTATTGGACACCATGTAAGGAGCGCCCCAAGCAGTCTGTGCTTGGTTGCCGCGGGCGTGTCAGTGCTCCGGCCGTGCTCTTTCCTTCTTCGTTTTCTGGCTTCCTTTGGCCTCCCTGGAATTTTTACAGCCAAAGCGGGTTCCCTCAGAAAAAGACGAGCCCCATGGGACCATCTGCGAGGAGTGCTTCTGAAGGGGCCCCCCTTTGTCGTTGCTGGCTTCCGTTTGGCTTCCCCGGAATTTCAGGATCATGCAAGAGCGGGTCAGAAACAGGCGAGCCGCCCATGTTGATTTGCGAGGAGTGTTTCTGAAGTTTTTGGGGCAAGGAAGAGGGCTCGAGCGAACGAGTCGGTACGGCGATTCTTTCTCCGACGGGTTGACAGGTGGGGACGGGTCAATCAACCACCAGGAATGGGACCGCAGGTTTTGGCCCCATGTCTCCATTTACCAGGGCTCCCGTTCGGGGGATTCCTATTTTTGATCCACAGCCAGGGTCTGCGTGTGTGTGTGTGTGTGTGTGTGTGTGTGTGTGTGTGTTTCGTCCAAGCACGCATCCTGCGAAAAGAAGGACAGCCGGCTACACGGAAAACAGCGAGCGGATCTGACAGTCTGCTCCGAGGACAGCTGCCTCTGAAGAGAATTGCACTGTGGCTGTTGACACTGTGCTGGCGCTTGCGCTCAGCTCGCCTTTTTGCAGGAGGCTGCGAAGAAACTAGGGAAGAGAAGCAGCAAGCGGAAACCACGAAAACAGCAAGCGGCTTCGGTAGGCTGCTCTGAGGACAGCAGGCTGCTGCGACACTTTACGTTGGAGATTGACAACGCACGTCCCTCTGACATGCTTGATCTTTCATGTTTTAAGCCAACACAAAACTGCTACCCTCAAGCATCCGCTGCCAAATTTGGGGCAGACCATTCGAGTGGCTGCTGCGGTGCAGCCATTGAATTGGCCGCAGGAAGTGGGCTGTAGACTAAATATGAAGCAGAATCTGACGATCTTGCTTGTGGTGTACCCCGAGCTTTGTGGCCAAGTAAAAGGGCACCCGCAAAAACTGAAGCTAAACTCAGTTGAGCCGCAACCAAAGCCCAGGTAGATTTTGTTTTTCTCCTGGGGTAGCCCCAACCATGGGTGCGGGCGCCCTTCTAATTATTTTCATGGCTCTCGACCATTTTGATACCAGGGTGTCGAGAATGGCTCGACTGAGTTGTCCAAAGCGAACTGATTGGAGCTCAAATATTGTGGTGATCCCCCCCAGCAGGTGACCTTCGCCCCGGAGGTGATACCCGGAGCTTCTGGTGACCACCGTTTGCCTTCGGCCGTCTAAACTGGGCTGAGGAAAGACCACCATGAGGTCCTAGAACCAGCTGGTTCTCTTTCTCGCCTCCTTTTCTTTTTTTTGTTTGGGGAGGGTTCGGGACCCCTATTTAAAATAAAGCCACAGAGACAAAAATAAGCGGGTACCCTAAAGTAGTGCCCTTTCTCACCCTTTTTTTTGGGGCAACTATGATAGACTACAGAAAAAACGGTTGGTACCAACTCATTCTAGCCTCTCAAATCTGGAGGACCTAGTCTGGATTGCAGGGATTAGGGATGTTGATGGATGTTGTTGGCTTTCTGTTGTTTGTTCTAACCTCTCTACTTCCCCAGAGTTAGTTCCCCTTTTCCTTTTTGCTTTTTTGGGGTCCCCTTTTGTTTTCCACTAACCAGGCAAGAAACATATTTTTGGCTGGGGTCCTAATTCCAGCCTTTTCTACTGGAGGACCTAAGATGTGCCTTCTTCCCAGGTCTTGCCATGAGCGTGCTGTTCCTCTCGCACATTTGGCCCGGCCTGCCAGCGATCAGGTGAGTCGATTCCCTTCCTCCGGTTTCAGCCAAGCTTTTGATCTTTCGGATTTCCCTTTCTGGCGACCATGTTTATTTAGTCTGTTTTTGTTTCTTGTCTGACAAACCTTTCTAGTCTTTGCAGTTTGCTTGGCTGTTCGGCTGTTAGGACTTGAGAACTTGTTGCCAACTAATGGGTTTTCCCACTCACCCACTAAAAGTTATTCACTTTTCGCAGGGGAGCAGAGTTCGCAGCCGAGTCTGGGTGTTGTTCCTTCGTGGTCTTCTACTTCCACAGCCTCTCACTTTCAGGTGCTTTGACCAGCCATGGGTAGTTCTTCCCCTGGACTGGCCATGGGCTTCTTCAGCTGGCGTGCTTTTCTTCGAGGTGTTTGCGCGTTTGGGGTGGCTGCAAACGACATGAGCAGCAACACAATTGATAGGTTACTATTGGTCGAGGACATGGAGGGCCCAGCCGATTTTCGCACAGAAAGCACGTGGCCCACACAATTGTCCGATGTCCGCTTGAGCGAAGTGGGCTCATGTGGGTGTGCCTGTGTTTGTTGGGGGTCCCCTTTATTGTTCGCCTGGATGTAAAGAAAAATCGAAAGGAAACCCGCCTTTTTTTTTGGGGGGGTACCCTCAAACAAAACCACAAAACATGTTGTTGCCCCGACGCACTTGTGTGAATTCCCGCAAGACAATTGGGTGATTTCGCCCGCACGTTGTATTGTTTGCCTTTCTTCCATTTGTTTAAGAATATTGATCGATTTCACTGCTGGAAACATATTTGCTCATTTTTTCCCGGGGGCTTAAGCACGCAAATGAACGCGTTTTGCTTTTGGCACTCCAAGAAAGGCGTTCGCTCGCAGCGTTCCCGCGGGGGTGGAGCGTTCCCCCAGGCTGATGGTGGTGAACCGAACCTCCATCGAGGTGGCCTATAGCGGCAGGACGGCTGAGCGCTCGGTTTTTTTGGCCTACGCCTACTTTCAGGGGTATTTTTGGGAAAACTTGGTTTTCCATGGTAAATATACATCCTTTTTTAGTAGAGGGTCGGCATGATACTGTGAAAAAGGTGGGTATTGGGCTATAGGGGGTACTTCCATTTGATGAAGTCTAAGTTGTGTTTTGGGTTTTAATATTTTTTGTGTGAGTTTTCCCCATGTTGGTTTTTAAATGGGATTTGTGACTGCAACATGTTTGTTTTGCTCAGCGGACTTAGCTTGAATGGGAGATGGATTCTTTCGGGGGGCCATTGAGTCCAATTCTTCTTTCAGAAAGCGCTGAAAGGGGAAGGTGCAAACCACTTGATGATTTGATTCTTTGACAGGGGGGAAGGGGCCTCCAGAGCACAGTCGAGTTGGGCAAGATCTGTGTAGCATTCCGCAAGCAGATCGGTTAGCACCCTCTTTGTTCGCTGCTGTTTTGGATCCTTGGACTCTTTGGAGCCAAAGAAACAACCATCCGGTCTCTTCTGGACAAGCCCATTTTAGTGGCAAATAAACGGTTTAGACTTTTTGCCAATCCGCTCGATTGGAAGTGAGTCAACTTTTGCAAGTTGACTTCTGGGCTAAGTACCTCCCTTCCACGAACATGGCACCTGACAGGGGGTCTCTCCAAAAGGAAAATGATTTTCCTGGTACCCTCCTTACAGCCGCTATGTTAGTGGGAGGGATGATAACCAGGCCACTTTTGCTGTGGCTCTTGCTTGAGAGACCTTGGTACAGGAACCCCTACAGCCTCAGCATGCTCGCCAACGCCGGGCGCTCGGTGAGATACGGTGAGCAGTTGAGCCACAAACCCGGGTAGATGCAGGTTACGGGAAAATCCCCTTGCCATGCAAGGTTCTGGGAGTACCAAGTGTTTGATTCCACTGACATGAGTGATTGTTCCGGCGAAGTCAACCCCAAAAAAAGGGGGTTCTACCTGGGTTCCGGCTAAGTCAACCCCCAAAAAAGGGGGTTCTATACCTGGGTTCCGGCCACATTTTGTGGGATCGCTCCATTGCCCCGGGAACATTGGCCGCTTCTGAACCCCGCTGGACCGATGGAGCGATTTGGGAGCCCCTAGGCCCAGCAGCTGTGCGGGCGCATAGGTGCGGGCGCATAGCCGCGCCCGCGGGACGAAGCGGGGGGTGTGAAGGGACGAAGCGCGGGGAGCCCTCCAAAAAGGGAACTTCCAACCAGAATTAGCTCCCCTTTTTGCTTTTTTGAGCTTTTTTGGTTGGGCCCCCTTTGTTTTCCACCAACCAGGCAAAAACTATATTTTTTTGCTGGGGTCCTAATTCCAGCCAAGGGAAGCGATGGCAACCCCTTTTCGAACGACTGCGCATGGTTGCGAAATCCATAAGTCGCACCATCGTTCGTTCAGAAGCCCAACGGTTTCTGCGTCGATGCCCCAACGGTAAATACCAGCAAACAGTCGTTTCAACCATGGATTCCAAGTGGTGCGAACGGATTTCGTCCGCCCGCAGTATGAAAAGGACCCCGCAGGAATGATCGAAGCCTTGGACCCGAAAGGGCCTCAAGGAATTTCAGAGAAATGAGGTCCAAGAGGCCCGGGGAACATTGCCCATACATGACACGTTCTTTGGAGGCGTTTCCGGAAAGGGCCTTCCTTTTTCCAGGATTGGGACTGCAGGGTTGTCTACCTAGAGTCTCCATGACCCTGTGAAAATGGGGTCAGTACCCTAAACAATGGGGTCATGGACCTGTGTTTTAAGGGTTTTGGCCCTTTTCGTCCGGACCCTTTTTGGCCTGGCCCCTGGTCCGGGCCATTCTTGGATCTCAAAGCGCAGTCGCGTGACAGGGCTCTCTTCCGGACCCACTTTGGCGGGGTGTGTTTGCGTTTTTTAAGGGAAACCAAGAAATGCAGCCGAAGCCATTTCGGAGTGAGCACTCTAAAAAAAGACACCCAATTCTCCTATAGTTTGCTTGTTTCGAGCATCACCCCTTGGAGTCGGATGGAGTTGGATGCACCCTCGGACTAGACCCAAATTGAAGATGAACCAGTGCCCAATTGAAGGTTATACCTGGGGTTCAAACAGCAAATGAAAAGGGGTTCATGTAACCACCATTCTCCCATGGACCCCCATGGCACAATGGGCTTGTCATCCGGGTGACAATTGAAATTGGCTGATTTTTATTTTAAATATAGGGTACCCTCAAAACAAACAGGGGGTCTCCCTTCGGTTTCCCAATCAGACCCCCCGAAAACGGTACAAACAAGACTCCAAACACAACAGACCCACATGAGCCGCAATCAAAACCTGGGTAATTGGAGGCTAGTAAGGGACACTCCCAACCATAAATGGGTGCGGATATCCGCCTTCACAATTCTTTACATGGTTCTGGGTTCACCATTTCAATACCGGGTTTTGATTGTGACCCGCATGCGTCTTTTGCGACTTCCCCCCTTGGCTTCCCTTTCCAAGGACCCCCCAAAGAGGCGACGCGACCGACTCGGCTCGACTCATCAGCCGTGCGCCCAGGGGTCGACTGGTTTCTGCCCATCCGGCCCATCAGGCCCCACCCGGAGCCTGGGGGGAGGGGGGGTTGAGCCGCGGATGGGGAAGAAACCAACGCGGGAAGTTGCCACCCGAAGCCGCCAGTCCTCTAAACATGGGCAAGCAGAATCTGAGGTGGCCCGCCACATACGATTTGGTCCAATGGCCCCGGCAAACGGTTGATGTGTTTGTGTTGTTTTAAATTGCAAGCAAGCCGTTTGGTGGATTTTTTGTTGGCCACTCCGGGGAAGTGAGTTGAAACATGGTCCTTGAAACATGGCATGTGTTTGATCGATGGAATGTGGGGGCTCAACATATTTCTGTCCTTACGCCCGGGTTCAAGCCGCTGGACTCTGAGAACAGGTCTGGAGAGGTGTGCCCTTTGCCGTCAGCAAATGGATGTTTGGACATGGAAATGGAAGGTCCCCCAGTAGTGCCCTTTCTCACCCAACTTTTTTGGTTGGGAGGGTTCGGGACCCGACTAAAATAGACTACAGAAAAAAAAAGTTGGTACCCTTATTCTAACCTCTCTACTGGACCTAGAACGGAAGGCACCCCTAGAACCGTAGAATCTCACGGGCTTTGGAGGCCAAGTCTGGTTTCAAGCGCAGAGGCCTCAGCGGGAGGCCTTCCCAAGGTAAGAGCATTCCCTAGGAGGTTCTTGACCGACCCCCAAAGACCTTAGATCATGGGGCCTTGGGCCCCCAGGGATTCACTGGAGCGGATTGTAACTAGGTCCCCCATGCAGTGGTGCCCTTTTTACCCTTTTTGAGCAAAGGTTCCCCTACTTAAAATAGACGACACAAAAAAGGGTACCCTTATTCTAACTGGAGGACCTAGGCAACCAAGTGTTCGAAGAGCTGATGGGCTTTCTTTCTGAAGCCGAAGCCTTGCAGAGGTTCGGCTGCGTCCCGACTCATTTAATATGGCTATGACGTTTAATGGGGGACCACCTCAAACTTAGCTGGTGGACGTGGCGCTTCCCACCTGAATGATATCCATCCAAAGGAGCCACGTGAATCCTTTGCAAGCGGCATCCGGTGGAGGGTCCAAAGGTAGCAAGGTGGTTGACTGACGGTTGAGAGCCCATCAAGTCTGTGGATTCTGCTTTGTGCCGATCCTTGTCACCAAGATACCATGTTTGTTGTTCTTTGGGATGTCTCTATGTGTTTTTTTGTTTTTCCCCATTTTTTTTTTAACATGTACCAACGATAAGCATCTTGTTTGGGGGCAAAGGATGAAGGTAATGTTGACCCCACATTAATCACCCCCAGTTTGTGAATAGAGGGGTATCCCTGGGTTTCATGGTTGGAATCAGCCCACTTTTGGAGGGGCCAAAACCACCCCCCATATGAATAAACAGGTTGATGAATCTGGGGTCGACATTAGTCAAGGCCTAAGGCAACATCTTTTCTGTTTTGTACATAGAAAATACAAACGATAGACATCTTATTCGGGGGCAGAGGATGAAGGTCATGCCCCCACATCAATCACCGCCACATTAATCACCCCCACGTCTCTACGGTTTTTGCATTTCAGCATTTACTAGCGATATACATCATATTATGAAGGAAGGTCTAGTCCGAGATAGTTTCTCTGAGTGCGGAGATCCCGACATCCCAAGACCCAAGCCAGGCCCATGACCGACGGCTGCAACTATCCCAAGTTCACGGCGGGGACGCCTGGGCTCTGCCCGTCGAAGGGACGTGAGGGAGTCACTCGATGTTGGGGGGCCGGAGCTTCTTTTAGTGGTAAAAACATCCAAGTTCTAGGACTTGGTCACCTTTTTAGTGGTAAACAACCAAGTTCCAGGACTAAGAATCACTTGTTTGGAGGTAAACGAAAGGTTTCAGGACTGTTGTTTGCCACTTCACTCGATCCGAAGTGAGTGGAAGGGCTTCAAAGGTCTGCCACGATTTACCTTGGTTCCACTCTGCAGACTGGCATGGCTCGTCAATTTGCTTGGAAACGTATCCCCCACAAGGGGTTTTCCGTTTGGTTGCCACTTAACACCCACGAACAAGGAGTACCCTCAAAAGACACACCCACATGGAACCCAAGCAACGTTCCGAGGAATGTATCTCTTGGAGCCGTGTTCGGTTCCATGTAATTTGCAGAGGAAGAGGCGTGTGCACCCTGCGCTCTTTCTTGAAGGCCGAGAATCGGCCTTCCAAGGGTAGCCGGTGGGTGGCGGCGTTGAACGACATATTGGCAGCTCTTGAAGCCACCCATACCGTCAACATAGGTTAACATCAACATCAACATGACGGATTTTTGTGTTGTCAACACCAGATTTGAGAAGACCAGAAGGTACGCAATACTGTGGATGGACGAAATCCTGCACCACTTGCAAACCATGGGAAAACACTATTTGTTGGTAATTACAGGGGAATCATCATTCCACATAGGACCTTTGGCCATGGGCTGAGGACTACAATCGCGTGGAGCCCGAAGACTGCGCCGTCTGAGCGGTCCTCAAAGTAGGACCGGCGGAGTCCGCCGATCCGGGCGGAGGTTTTTTTTTCCGGGTGAAAGGTAGACGCCTGGAGTTGAGTTGAGATAACTATCAAGTTGTTCACCCCATGGTTCGGTTGGTTCTGTTTTGCCAGGTTTGGCATTCTGGATACTTCATCCAGATTCGGGGAGACCGGCAGCTTCAGAAAGACCTTGAATAGAGGTCTCTCGCAAGGGCCGCGGAGACACCGGGACCCAGGTTGGAACGGTGGGAGACTGGATGACGGGACCACACAAGCATATTTTGTCTTCGGCAACAAATCGTCGTGGTTAAAGCCTTAAAGCGCAAAAGCTTCTGGCGAGTGGTGGTGAATGTCTTGCTGCCTGGCTTTCACTTGGGACTTTCACGACACTTTTTGGGGTATGGCAAGTAACAAGTTCTAGGACTTGTTTCCCGCCATCCATTCGATCGGAAGTGAGATGTGGCTCAAATCAGTTGCATCCCTCCCACTGGCTCCTCCAGGAGGTCGGCCGCCCAACCGCGGATCCGCGAGATGGCACGTGGAACCGATTGGGGCGAAAATGGATCCGCGTCTTTCCTCTTGCGCTCAGGGAGTGGTCGGGCAAAAAAAAAGGGGTTGTTTATCCAGATGGGCTTCCATTTGTTTAAGAATGTTTGTTGCATTCCTCTCTTGGTCTTAAAGGGAATGTATCACTACTGGACATATGTCTGTTTTTTTTCCAGAGGGGCTCAAGCAAATGGAAGTGGGCCAAGAAGGCCTATAAGAGCCCAAGACGCTAAATATAAAGGCCTTGGACCCCCCCCCCCCCAAAACCCCTCAAAGAAGGTCTAGCGAGCTCATGCTGCTGGGATCCTTTTTGTGTCGCAAAAAATTGCTTCCACAAGTTCATCCCTTGCGACGCTTGAACACAAGAGGAAACTCAGCTACAGACAGGGTTGTGGGATCACTCGGGGTTTATCCCCACTTCTGCGATACAAGGGAATCCCTCTTTATATGGGGGGTTAGTCTTTGGGAGGCCCTTGTTGTTGTATCACAGACATGGTCATTTCCCGCAGCCCTGGCTACACATGGTTCAGTGATGTTAAAACTGGCTGAATAGGAGAGCAGCAAGTGCCGACTTGTTTCAAGGGCATTGCGTTCACCATGATGTGCTCTGCTCCAAAGTATGGAGATTGCAAGGTTCTTGGACACAAATCACTTGCAATGTGATAGATATACACATACTGCACTGACTGATTTGCCTAGCAGCATTTGCCTAGCAGCAGCAACCACCCTCCCCAACGACAATGGCCATCAAGGTGTTTTGTGTTCCAGTGTCACTACAACGGAAAATCTCCACTTCGCGCCAGTTGGAAGAGATGAAACCACCCTGGTCCGTTTGTGTGTGTGGGTGTGTCTCGGTCTCTGTCTCTCTTTGTCTTTCTCTGTTTGTATCTGTCCCTGTCCTCTCTCTGCCTCTTCAATCTTCTGTCCTCTCTTTGTCTCTTCCTCTCTCTGTCTTTACGCTTATGCCCCGTATGTGCAAGAATAAATATCACAATATCAATCTAGCCCTTGGTATGGGCTTGCAAAAAGCTTTGTTTTTTGCAGCCCGCTACCAAACATGAACAGAACAAACTAGCACTAAACTCCTAAACACATGCCAACTGCAGTGAAGATATCTGACACCACTCATCAGTGGTTGTTGTTTCAAAAGCGAATTAAACAAGTGGAATCGAGCTCAAGCCTTGTGGAATTCTGGAATGCAGCATGCATGTCTTCACTGTTGTTGGTATGCTTTTAGAGTTTGAGGTTTTTGATTCCCTTAGTATTTTTAGTGGGCTGCAGACAGAAAGCTGTTTGCTCGCCAGGTGGGTTGGTGGCACAAACAATCAACGTCTTTGCCAGCCCATACTAAGCTTGGTGGCTCCCAGCCATCCCCTTAGCCTTTTAGCCTTTTAATGTTTCACCCACCAAAAGTTAAAAGCTTTTAGCGGGGGATCTGAGGGCAGCCCAATAAGGGTTAGACAGATATGATGTTTCTTCTAACTACAGGGCCTACGCGTACCTGGAGTCTCCATGACCCCTGAAACATGGAGTCACCCAAAATAATGGGGTCATTGACCCATTTTTTAAAGGGTCTACAAAAAACAAACAACACGTTTTTGCAAGCCCATACCAAGGCTTGGACAGATGAGTTGTTTTGTAAATACGGGGCATAAGCGCAGAGACAGAGAGAGGAAGACACAGAGAGAGGACAGAGACAGAGACAAACCGAGAGTTTCTCCGGGGCGAATCGGCGTCGCGACTCGGCGAATTTCGGCGAAGGCAGCTGCGCGACGACCTGATGACGCTGCTCATCGCGGGCCACGAGACCACGGCGGCCATGCTGACCTGGGCCCCGGCCCCGGATGCTATTGGGTTGGATTTTTAGACTTTAACTTTTTGGGAAATGAAGGGGTTTTCCACTAAACCCTCAAAAAGTTAAACTTTTTGCAGGCGGGTCAACAGCAACCAAGCTTCGATGCATCCGAAAACGGCCCGGCCAACGAGAAACGGCGGGCGGCTCCTTCCGGGCGTCCCCGTTGTTTAGGGGTTTCGGGCGTCCTTTTTTGGGGTTTTGGGTTTTTAGGTGTTGGTTTTTGAGGCTTTTAGGTCTTGGTTTTATGCCCCTGAAAACCAGGGACATCTTCCGAGCCATCCGGTTCAACTTGAGTGTTCTTTGTGGGGTTTCAGTTGGTGAAAGGTGGGGGGGTTCCATTTGACATTTACCCAGTTGCCCAGTGGTGCCCTTGTTTCAACCTTACTTTTGGGTTTTGTGTGTCCCTTCAAAGTCAACCAACCAAAAATAAGATGGCCATTTTCTCCGCCAGACCACTGGGCATCCGAGTTTAGGTTTTAGGTTTTGAGGGTGAAAAGTGGGGGGGGGTTCCAAAGTTAAACGTTTAGCAGGGGATCTGAGGAGAGCAAAGACTTGAGGTGGCCTTTTGGACATTGTTGATTGAAAGGTCCTTTACATGGGATGGGGGATACCGGAAACTTGAAGTCGCTTTTTCAGGGTCTTTCGGGCCGGTTGCTCTTTTGGGTCCCCCGGTCTTGGATCAAAAGGTCCTAGGACCCTGGGGGAAACCACCAAAGAGATGATACTCCCCAAACAGGAAAAGTACCCATGGTGTTTTGGGGGACAGGAATATTGATCAACGGCTACATGGGGATGAGGGTGTGTGAACAAAAATGGCTGACACATCCACCATGGCACGTTGTTGAAAGGGTCAACATCTTAAACTTTCCAGTTGGGAGTGTTTTGGGGCACCCCCCGAAAAATGGTGCTGTTCCGTTTGTTTCCTTTGAAGCAAACCCAAGCAGGGTGCCCTCACAAAACGAACACCCAACTATGAGTGTCTTTGGCCCGAAAATCCGAAACTTCTAGTGGAAGGATGTGTTTTTTCTTCTTTTTTCAAGGACCATTGCCTGTCTATCTTTAAATAGTAAACACAGTCCAAGGCTACCAGTGTTGAACTGGTTTGTTTAAACTCACTGCCTGGGTTCATGAACTTTAAAAACTTTTCGGGGCTGGACCATTTGAGTGGTAAATAAGAAGCTCGGTTACTTCTCTTGGTTGCCATCCACTCAGCCAGTGAGTTACACCAGGTCCCTGAAACTCCCACCCAACCTGGGCTCCTTGTGCCCCTCGATGTCTCCTCGGCCCAAAGCCGCGAGCGCCGGGCGCGTCCCTCCGAGACCTTGCACGAGCTCATGAAGCCGCAGAACCGGAAGTTCCTGGACGAGATACAGGAGGAGGCCGGCTTCCGCAAGCGGATTTGGTGGCGACCGGCCCGATTTTTGGGTTGGGAGGGGGTGTTTCCTACTAAAATAGGCTGCAGAAAAAAAAGTGGGCGCCATTCTTCTAGCCTCAAAAAAGATAACACCCCGAGTTGAAGGTGAGCTGCCATTTGTTTAAGAATATGGTTTTATTTTCCCCTGTTGGGTTTAAAAGGAATCGATCACTACTGGAAATATGTTTTTTCTTTTCTTTTTTTTTTTCTCCAGGGGGCTGAAGCAAATGGAAGTTGCCCAGTGGTGCCAATTCTTTGTTCAGCCTTTTTTTGGGGTGAGGGTTCCGACTCCTTTAAAGTCCACCAACCCACAATAAGATGCCTTGTTTGCAACATTTTTTGGAAGGGTTCCGACTCCTTTAAAGTCAACCAACCCAAAAACAAGTCGGATGCGCCTTGTTTTTGTTTGTTCCCATGGAAATCCGCTGGGTAGGTCTCAAGAGGTCTGGATACGGAAGATGCCAATGAAGCCTCACTTCCTGAGTTCCGTTGAAGGGACTTGAGAGTCTTCCATTTGTTTAAGAATAATATTGTTTTTCCCCTGTTGGTTTGAAGAGGAATTCATCACTACTGTTGGTTAAGCAAATGGAATATTTTGGTGGTGAACAGGAAAAAAAAAAAAAACGATTACTTTTTCTGACCAATCCACTCAGGAAGTGAGCACCCGAATCTGAAATGAGCATTGAGAGACTATGCGTTTTGGTATGGAGTCCTATGAAACAAACAATCAACACAAACGTGAATTCTGTGGAAGGTGAAAAAAACAATTCACCACTGGGCAGATTCTTTGCAGACGTTTTGAGGAGAACGCAGGCCCCTTTTGGAAAGGTTGTCGGCTCTTGGCAGATCAAACCCCGATAGGACGGTGTTTTGAACTGTTTCCCAAGCCTTCGAATCATTCCCCAAAGGACGCCAAACCGCACTAGGCCCAACGACCCGAAGAAGGTACCCGGGCGCATTTGTTTTACCCAAGCAGTTGGGGTTCCCTCTTCTTACAACGACCAACCGGATGAGGCTCGATCCCCGTGCTTTGGTGTTTTCAAAGGAAGCCAAAAGGAAAACCGTTGCGCTAGTTGTTGGGGCTAGTCATGAAGAAAGGAAGGCCCTTTTCTGGACCCTCAACTTTGTACCCCAGGCGATTCCTTAATTCTTGGTACCCTCCTGTCCACCAACATGGAACCCACCAGCGGGATCCAGAGGGTCCCTCTTAAAGGAACATGGTGTTCCAGGACCCCTCAGTCAAGTTCCATGTTTGTGGACAATGTAGTTTAATCATAGTCCCAGAAATGACCAGGACCAAACTAGAAGTGAAGACCAAGAAGAGACACCCTTTCTTTATTCAAAGAACCGCTGCAGGTCGTCGTTTTCTTCAGTTTGGTCACCCAAACCCACCTGGAAGGGGCTCGTTTTGGTTTTCCCCCAAGCAATCTGGCCAGTGACCAGATGCTTCCAAGTCCAAGTCCACCACCCCTTCACTGTTCTTGGCATGCTTTTTGGTTTTTTAGTTTTTTGGTTCTGTTCATTTTTCACTGGGGTTCTGCAAAAAGCGTTAAGTTTTTTGCTACCATACCAAGAGTAGAGATGAGTTGGTTTAGTTGTAGTTTTACAGAGGGTTTGAGGGTAGCCCAGTTTTAACCACCAGAGTTGAAGGTTATATTCTGGCGGGCTCAAATTTGTCCAGAGAGATGACCCCTATTCCGCCCGAAACGTGTGGCCCGTGCCAGGTGGATGGTC
Organism: Effrenium voratum; assembly: GCA_963377175.1. Classification (NCBI taxonomy): domain Eukaryota; class Dinophyceae; order Suessiales; family Symbiodiniaceae; genus Effrenium; species Effrenium voratum. The sequence continues at coordinate 509,405 of CAUJNA010003361.1, forward strand.
TGCAAGGCCGCAGGCCGAGCTTCGAGGCGGAACAAAAACCCACCCGAGCGGTGCGTCCGGGGCGTGTGGTGGGGCTAGGTCCCCCAGCGAACGGTGCCCTGAAAGCCCCTTTGTTGGGTGCAAGAAGCTCAGGAAACCGCATGTTCAACCAACTTCGTAAGCTAGTTGTTAGAACCATGGTTGCAAGGCTAGGTCCCCCAGTAGTGCCCTTTTGCCTTTGTTTTGGTTGGGAGGGTTCCCCTACCAAAATAGACTACAGAAAAATGGGTACCCTTATTCTAAACTCTCTACTGGAGGACCTAGAAGGGGACCAACCCCAGTTATTCGATCTACTTCCCGGACATCCAAGTTACTTCAACAATCTGCCAACTGGGCACCTTGGTTTGCGAGCAACCCATGGGGCTCCGATGAAGCGTCTTGGCAGAAGGGATCGCGCACCGAAGCTCTGAACCAGTTTAGCTATGTATTGGTTGAACACCTGCTTGAATGAGAACCTGTCAGGGAATGCGTCAAATCTCTCTTTGTCGGCAAATTGCCACTCCCTGGTGCAAATCCAGTTGCCCAGTGGTGCCATTTTTTTTTTGGCACCTTGTTTTGGGGAAGGGTTCCCCTTCAAAGTCAACCAGCCCCCAAAAAACAGATACTGATCTTTTTTTCCCTTTGGACTGGATATGGACTGGGCATTTGGGCAAATGCACGGCCCCCGGGCGGACGGATGTCTCAAGGCACCAACGGGCTGTTCGCAGGACTTTACTGGGCTCACGGCGCTGCGGAACGCGCTGCTGGAGGCGTTGAGGCGCGGCATACGCGGGCCTGGCGATTCGGTGACTCCCATGGGTTCTTCTTAAAGCTCGGTGGCCGTAGGTAATCTGCTGGTTTAGATTTGAAGCCTTATGGGTATTTTTTTGATTTTTCCCTGAGTTGGTTTGGATTGCGTGGATTTGAAGCCTTGGTGTTTGTAAAGGGTGAATGGGAGACTGGCCTTAACCATCACCACTCCAAACCGCCAGTCGGAGGGAAGCTCAGGTAGTCCCTTAGTTGGCGTGGATTGCTGGTTTGGATTTGAACTGAGCGTAAATGGGGAACCACTCCTTAACCACCACGCCACCGGGCTCCAAACCACCACATGGCTGTGGGTCAAAAGTAGGAAACGCAGGCTAAAATCTGCTTTTCTTCTGGTGGTTTATCTTTGCACAGCCACATAGCGGGAAGCTGACATGGGTAGGCTGCTAGGAAAAAAAAGCAAACTTGCGAATCAAAGGCCGCTTTCTGCAGCCTTAGTGGCGGGCGAATCGTCCGCTAGATGTCTTTAGTTGAGCCACAATCAAAACCCGGGTAGACGAAGGTTAATAAGGGGCAGTCCCAGCCACAAATAGTTGCGGCCGCTTTCTTAATTCTTTGCATGTTTCTGGGTAGACCATCTTAACACCGGGTTTTGATTGTGACTCGTTGGTGAAGGTGGTTTGGGTTTCCAGATTTCACCCACGAAAAGTTTAACAACCTGATCGCATATCTGACAGCCCAGAAAACCAGCCAAAAACAGGGTCGCCTCAAAAAGGACGCAAATGGGCGGCTTGTCTTTGTTGGAGGCTCAGGGCCCTGTTTGGGCTTGGTTTGAAGGGAAGGCCAAGGACAACAACCAAGTTTGGAGCTCCCTCTTTGAGACACCCCATGTTTCTAGCGGTACCTTCCCCATTCTTTCCAGAGATCCTTCTTCTCAGGCAAGCATCAAAAACCCAGGGGACACGGATCCGGTTTTTGAAAAGAACGATGGTTGAAAAGAATGGAATGGGAATCAACCCCTAGAATGTTCCCAGGCTGGTTCCAGGGGTGTCTCCGTTTCGCTGTCGCCAAATGTCGCTTGAGTGGTTGAAGCCAGCTTGTGTTCAACTTTGGATGTGAGGAAGCCGGTGACCCCTTTTCTTTTTTGCTGATGTTTGGGGGAAAGGTTCATGGAGTTTATACTTTTTGGGAAGACCATTTTGGTGGTAAACAAAAAGTTTGGATTTGTTTTGGTCAATCAACTCATGAAGCGAGTTGCTGATGTTTGGGGGAAAGATCAGAAACACTGGTGTCAGAGGGGGGTGAAAGCTCCGATGCGATTTCTTCCCGACAAAAAAAAAGAAAGGGGAAACTGGCGTTCCTGAAGATGAAGGACCCTTCGGGCCTTTAGACTTTGTTGCTTTTGGTTTGCTTTTTGGTTTCTCGTTTCTAGCCAGAAAGGGGGGTTGTTTTGAGACAGACCCAAGTACCAAAGTAAATGTAAGGGCCAGTGTGATTCTGCAGTTGGTAGACTCCCTGAGCGGGTGTGATTATGTTTCCACAGCTAGGTCCCCCAGTAGTGCCCTCTTGCCCTTTATTGGGGGAGGGTTCCCCTACTAAAATAGAGGCTAAACTCAAATCTGGAGGACCTAGAAGAGTTAAGATTTGCCAGGGGGGACATGCCGCTTTACTCTTCGAGTAACCCTCTATGGTTTGGATTGGGCTTTGAGCTTGGTGGCCACCTTCGTCTTTGTGCAAAGACGAGACCTCCCACTGTGAAAGGCTCCAGTTTTGGAGCCACAAGACTTTGGCGCATTTTGCTCTGATGTTAGGACTGGAAAACTGTTTGCCAAACTAATGGGTTTTCCGAGTTAAACCACAAAAAGTTAAACTTTTAGCAGGGGAGCAGAAAGCAACCGAGAAGACATGGCGAAAGCTTCTGCCTGAAGCAGAGTGATGTCAAGCACTATGAGCCGGCCCTGCTGTCATACGCCAGCGCTGCGAGGAACATAACTTCAACCGGTGGCGCAGGAATTGAAATAGGTTTATTTCAAATGGATCGCCGGCCCCCCACCAAACAATCAAATCTATATTTAAAACCAAACACATAAATAAAACTGAAGCAAGAAGAGGGAAGATAGCAAATAATGCGGTTTGCAGTTGGATTCGAAGTCGCCCGATTTGAGAGACCCAGTTTTTCGGTGTGGGTTTGAAGCTTCAGGCAGGCAAAGCTGAGAGTTGCTCCGATAACTTTGGGTGGTGGACTCTGCAAGGGGGAAATTTGAGTTTGAGCCTTTACTTCACTGTTCTTGGCATTGTGTTTGTTTTCTTTAGTTTTTTGGTTCTGTTCATTTTTTCTGGGGTTCTGCAAAAAACAGTCAGTTTTTAGCAAGCCCATACCAAGTGTAGAGATGTTTAGACCACGCGGGCGTATCGGGGCGGATCAAAAGGTTCGTGATATATGGTATTACCATTGGGGGAATCCGCAAGAAATAATATATATTTTTTGAAAGGAATGTGGCAAGTTACACTTGGCGGGCAAGGGATATTGATCAACCCACGTATGGTGGTAGTGTGGCCAAATTTTCCGCACCAGTCTGGCCTCATGATTTTACCATGATCAAAGTCACCCTGTAAGTGGTGGGTTTAGGCCAGTTCTTGACTGCTATTGGGTTGGATCTTTAGACTTTAACTTGTTGGGAAATAAAGGTGTTTTCCACTAAACCCCCCAAACAGTCAAACACTTTGTGCAGGGCGGTCAACAGCAACCAAGAGTTGGTTTGGCAGCTGCGAGGCTCTATCCTGAGCCGCCTTTGCTGATTCGTCGCTGCATTGCTGGGGACGACGTGCCCGCGGGTCCGGGCGGCTCGGGAAACTGGCTGCGCGCCATGGCTTCGCCGGCTCCAAGTGGTGGCACGAGGATCCCAGTGGAACTCCCCCATTTGCTTGAGAATATGTTTTGTTTTCCTCTGTTGGTTCCACCCATTTTGAAGGGCGCCCATGTGAATGGGGGGGGGGGCTTTTTGCACGTCCGATGGAGGAACAAGTCATGCCCCGCACGAAGTGGGAGTAGAAGGGAGCTGTGAATGGAAAGGGCCCTGTGACCAGTGGAGCCTCCCAGTTGGCTGTTTTTCTTTTCTCGAGGGGTCCCTTTTTTTTGATTGCTATTGGGTTGGATCTTTAGACTTCAACTTTTCGGTTGAAATCTTTTGGGTTTTCCATATAACCCACAAAAAGTTCTTCACCTTTTGCAGGGGGGACAACAGCAAGCAAGCTTTTTCCGGGTCTAATAAGGGAAACCAGGGCGACCATCAGCGTTCTTTTGTTGCACGCAGCAGCCAAGCTCAGTCGACGAATGACTTCCAGTGCTTGGCCTAGAAGGGTGTGGTCCGGTGGCCATGACCTGCTCACTGGACTTTGTGCGGAAAGTCATGGACTCACAGAATGGACTCACGGACTAAATCATGGGGCATGGCGGCTGGGTTGCAGAAGCATGCAAAAGCCCACTGCTCCAGTTCTGGATGCTTCTTAGCTGCGAGAAAGAAAGCCGGAATCACATTGTCATATGAGTTCCACTTTGCCATCATGATTCACCCCAATATACCTCCATCCAGCAAAGACACGTGCTCTGCCTAAGTTGATGTTTACGGACCGGGGTCTGGCTTACGAAAAACCTGGCTTACAAGTGAGCCAGAAGCAAAATCTGGGTAGATGAAGTTTAAGGGAGAATCCCCTGGCCTTGTTGGGTGCAAGCGCCTGGGAGGTCGACCGCTTATAGGTCCCCCAGTAGTGCCCTTTCTCACCTTGGTTGGGAGATTCGGTTCCCCTACTAAAATAAACAGAAACAAGTAGGTACCAACTTATTCGAACCTCTCTACTGGAGGACCTAGCCTTTTTGAAGCTGAACTAACCTCTTAAAAACACCACTTCTCTCAACTTGTTGGGTAACATGGGCTATTTCTGTCTGTAAAAGATGAGAGCTTCCCCAGGGCGCAGGGAGCTTTAAGGGGTAAGCTTAAGGGAAAATCCCCTGACCGAGGGCCACCCCCTTTTTCCAGACCGAACAGCCGAAGAAACAAATCGTCGCCGAGGCCCGCTGTGCAAGGACGTGAGCGGGGACACCGTGAGCTTCCTGCCCGGCCAGGCCTGCCCGAAGAGCAAGAGCTTTCGCTTTTGGGATCTGCTCTCGGGCTCCCTGGAGAAGAAAAAGCCGTCCCTTCACTTCCATTTGGTGAAGAATGCTTTTTATGTTCCCCTGTTGGTTCTAAAGGGAATCTAGCACTACTGGAAGTATTATGTTTTTTTGTTTTCCAGGAAAAGCAGATTCCTTGCACGGTTTGTTTCCAATCGGATTCCGGCCAAAAAAGGAGATGGGATCTCACAAGTTTAAACTTTGCAGGAAATGGACCAACTGGGCTCATCTTTTTTCGGTTTGAGCCCCGAAGATGCTTTGGGTTTCCCTTTAACTTCCATTTGGTTAAGACTGTTTTTGTTCTTCTTATTTTTCCCCTGTTGGTTTTAAAGAAAATATATCACGACTGGAATATGTGTTTGTTTCTTCCAGGGGACTTAAGCAAATGGAGGTTTAAGGGGTGCCCTAAAAACATATGTGCGGCAAACGAGTAACAACATACATATACGACATGATCTAATACATATATATATATATACTCACTCCCTGAGTTCCTGGATTTAACATATTTTGGGAAGAGCATCTTAGTTGTAAATAAACAGTTCACACTTGTTTTGATTCACTCAGGAAGTGAGTATACTGTGTATATATATATATATATACATGTGTATATATATATATACATATGTATATATACACGGTATCTGAGCCTTGAATCTTAAATGCAGGCTTGGATTATTTCCTGATCAACTCGTGTTAACTGAATTGTAAGAATATATGGGCAAAGGAGCTGATACAATTCGCAAGTATTTCCGTATTGAGTCCCAACGGGATCCTGCTCAAAATCAATGAACATTTTGAGAGCGGTCGTTGGTGGAGATGTGAATTGAGTAGAAACAAACGCTACACAACACTGTGTTTTACAGTGTTTTGAAACCATGGACCTCTGAAATCATTTCCTTATGAATTCTACTTCGTATGTTTATCAATTTCGACCCAATTTCGAATTGAACCTAAGTTGAGTTTAAGAAGAAACTACTCCATTCAGAATGTCGATTTGAATTAGAGCACAACTATTGGTTGGTCTATGTCAAATTAGATGCTACACAAGATTCCCTTTCCTAAAGAACATCGTACTTGAAATTCAATTAGTATTCTAAGAACTAGAGTTAACTGGTCTAGTCTCAGTTTGGTGCTAGCTTGCCGAACAATGGAGAGTATAAAGAACAGCGAAGAACAGTACAAAGCAAGTTCCTTCTGAATTATCTTTGATGTATTTATCAAGTTCTACGTAACTGCTAACTGACTGTAGAATTCAATATAAGGAAAACTCCAGGCATAATGTACATGATACATTGGATTTTAAATATTGCAATTCTGTTTCAAACCACATGTTACACAGCACTTTCTTTCCAATAGAATGTAATGCTTGACATCAAAATACTATAATAAGTAGAGTTAAATAGTCTAGTCCAGTTAAGATCCTTGGTTCTAGTGCTAGGTTGCTCCTAGTTTACTGAAATACTCAGAAAGTATAAAGCACATTGCAGAATAAGTTATACTTGAACTCAATTACTGTAATAATCGGAGGTGGATCGTCTAGTCCTACTTTGGTCCTAGTCCCAGCTTCCAGTTCCTAGATGGGCAAATCATGCACTGGAGAGCCAACAAAAAGGGTAGGTCGCTGGGGGGGGGAGGAAGCATATATATATATATATCATGGCTGTACACATATATAACTAGAGGGCGGATTGGCACGGGGCCTTTGTCTTCACAGTGACCATCATACACAGATGATCAGGCGCTTTGTGGTTGTTCATCCCTGTAAATTGTAAGGGGCAGGCAAATCATAAGAACCAACCGGCTTGTCTTTTCTTCTTGTTGGATTCTAAGCAAGTTCTAATTAAGTTCTATGCGAAGTACTTAATTGATATGAACTCAGAGCTTTGCCACTTCAAACTTGCAAACAACTAGAACTGATGTTGCATGTTCCTTGAACATTTATTTGGGGTTCACTTCTCTTAACGGGGCATGCAACATAGAAGAAATATTTATAACACATATAGCTTGGCTTTCCATACTTAGTTCAACTTGAACTTCCAATCGACTCCCAACTAGGATCAACCAACCTCGAGTTTTCAAATCGAACGACGTAAAAAAGGCAAATCTGCAGACTCTCTACGGGTCTGGACCACAAACAAAGGGGACACCGGGTCTGCAGTGGGTCTGTTCTTTTTTTGGAAAACTCGAGGTTCCAGGTTCGGCAGGGCTAGTCGGTTGGTCGGGGGGTCGGGGTGAGTCGGCCACCTTCAGTCAGTTGGTCGGTCGGTCGCCGCCTGGGTTTGGTGAATCGAACACCGGCCTCAACCCACCCACCCACCCACCCTGGACCAACGGGTTACATGCACTGCCTCCATTGGAGGGCGATTTGTTCACTTGGCTTTTTGTGTTCTCAGGGCGCGTGTTGTAAGCCTTTGCGGCGTTTGGTGGCTTTCGGGGTGCATTTCACCGCCTCCATTGGGCGATGGTTTCCCACTTGGTTTCTGTTTTCTCAGGGCACATCTTTGGAAAAAGCGCGTACGCCTTTGCTTTTGGACCCCGAGCCCACCTTAAACTAATCCTAAACGAATCTTGAACAACCACTAAACCTGCAAGCCACAGCCACACCCACCCTGAGCCTCAACGAAACCAACCTGAAACCAAACCTGAACCAACCCTCAACCCACCCTAAAGACACCCTAACCCACCTCAAACCCACCCTAAGCCAGGCCTAAACCAAACCTAAACCAACCTAAGCAGACCCTAAACCAACCCTATTCCTTCCCATACCGCAAGCAGCTCAGCAGAGAACCGGGGATTTCATCAAGTAGACTTTGCCAATTTCTGTAAACAACCAGATCCAAGCCCCTTCAAACGGAACCTGAGTGGAACACAAAGAAAAACATTCATGCTTCATTCCTCTCAAGGGTGTTGGGGAGGCTTTCCTTTTTCCAGGCTTGTACGCGTTAGGCAAGGGCTCACCACGTCAGGACATCTTCATCTCCACTTGGTCCCTGCAGCGCTCAGAGACTCTCTGGGGCGAGGCAGTTGGGACAAGCAGGGGGGAAGTGGCTCATTGGAGAAAGGGGTCGGACCAAACTTTTTTGATGAACCTCACGCAACTTGGTGGCTCCCAGGCATCTGGTTCCTTAGCTTTTTGGTTGTTTAGCTAGGTCCCCCAGAAGTGCCCTTTTGCCGCTTTTTTTTTGGTTGGGAGATTCGGTTCCCCTGCTAAAATCGACTACAGAAAAAGAGAGGGCGCCCTGATTCTAACCTCTCAAATCTGGAGGACCTAGTTAGGGTTTAGTGGGGGATTTCATTTAACCCACTCAAAGTTGGTCACTTTTAGCAGGGGATCTCGGATCTGAGGACAGGGCACGTTCCCCCACTAAAGAGCAGATCCCTGAGTCCTCCGCCGCGATGAATCCGAGGACTGCTCATTGTGCTATCTATGTCTGATCCACGACATTTGCTTCTCCGAATGAATCGGGAGTCGGTGAATACTGCTTGAAAAGAGGATCGTTTTTGGATAGAGCCCTTTGTGATATGTGTGGCCTTCTGTATTCAATTCGTGGTGAATCCAGCACACATGAGCAACAAACAATATTGCCAGAGATTACCAGAGCATCGGTTTTGAGTTGGGCCCTATCAATTGCACAAGTTGATGGGTATCGGTATTGGGTAGCCCATGTTCTATTGCTTTCTAGTACATGGTAGGCCATTGTTCAAACGCGGCACGTTTCATTCGTTGCCCCCGGCTGAGGATTCCTGGAACGGGGGGACGGCTACCATGGGGGTTCAAACATCACTCTGTTACTCACTGCCTGAGTTCCATTTCGGACTTCAGTCACTTTTTGGGCCCTGATCATTTTGGCAAACAAGCTTCTTCCCCAAATACCCAACTTGATGCCGAAAAGTTTTTTGCAGGTCTTTGGGGGTCGGTGCCTGAGGCCCTGGTATTTTTCCGGGACCAAGGGGCTAGGGCTCCTACGACTTTTGGCTAGAGCTTGGGGCTCTAGTGGTATCTGGAAGCGCTGGGAAAAGTAAGACTCTCTATCTTGTGAAAGCCTCACGCAATCGGAATGGGGTGGGGTGGGGTGGGGTGGTCCAGTTCAACGACATGCATTTTTCTTTGGTGCATTTTGCATGGCTGTTAGGACTTTAACTTTTTGCCAACTAATGGGTTTTCCACTAAACCACTAAAAGTTAAACTTTTAGCAGGGGAGCAGAAAGCAACCGAGTTTTATCAACATCTAGGTCCCCCAGCCCTTTTGCCCTTTATTGGGGGAGGGTTCCACTACTAAAATAGACTACAGAAAAAGAGATGGCACCCTTATTCTAACCTCTCAAATCTGGAGGACCTAGAGTTAAGATTAAGGTCGCTTCCACTCAAAGCCGCTTTGAAAGGGGGGACATGCGGTCTTCTTCGGGTAACCCTGGTTTGGATTGGGCTTTGAGCTTGGTGCCCATGCCACCTTCTCTTTGCGCTGCAAAGACGAGACCTCCAAGTGTCAAAGGCTCCAATTTTGTGTCAAAGTTTCCCCAAACCCTTCAGATGCTCGGCGACGGATTGGAAGTCCACCCGACAGGACTCCCACGACTTCAACCCACACCGCTGGAAGGAGTTTCGGGCGTGTTTTCGGGCGCAACGCCTGAATGATCCCGCGTTTTTCACGCAGCTTTTGATCAACATATATAGCGACCTTGAAACGTGGTATATAACCTCCATACATCCCAAACATCCCAGGGTGTTTGGTGGTTTTGCGGCCAAAAGCCGTCCTTGCACCTTGCGAAGAACGAGCTCGCTCACCGGAACTTCCACTGGTGGGTCTGAGGCCAAGCATGTTGGTGCCTCAGGATGTCGGAAGTCTTTGGATGTGCTTATCATGTCGGAGACTCTGTCTCTACCCCTAAGACTTCAAGCGCAGACCCAAATCTGAGATCCGACAAACGTCCAAAAGAATGGGGTTCCCTTGCGATGAAAGGAATGGGGCGCTGAGGTGTTCGAAAGGCGTGGGAAAGGGACTTTCTGTTGCCAACAGAAGGGGGACCCAGAACAGACACCCATATTGTATTGTAAGCGTATTGGTTACCTGGTTGGTTGGGTTAGGTTAGGTTGGGTTAGGTTGGGTTGGGTTGGATTGGGGGTGGTTGTGTTGGTTGTCATCACCATGCTGCCGAGTGCTTGTGGCTGAGACACCCAATTGAGATTCGTCTCTTCAGCAGTCGAACGCAGGGTAAACTAGGTAGCAGACTTTTATTCACACATTGAACATCGTCTTACCTCTGTTGCCCGGCGGTGCCCTTTCTTTTTTGGGTAAGGGTTCCGTTTCCTTGAAACTCAACCAGCCAAAAACACGGTGCCGATTTCTTCTTCCTTTTTTTCCCCTGGAAATGCACCGGGCAGAGAAGTTGATACCCTTGGAGCGGAGCCCCTACCCTGAACAGAAAGGCCGACGCCCCAAGACCCCAGGTCTTGGGACAAAATCAGCACTGGGATGTATGACTCTTGACTGACTTGTCAGAGAAGCCCTCGACCAAAATCGCCGTCACGGGTTTGGGTTTCGGTTTCGGGCGGTTTCAGGCAGAAACAAGACAGCCCAAGACTGCCCGAAGCTGGTTTGCGCGATCCCCCGTTAAGGGACGCCAAGACTTGGGCGTGTTGTGAAGTGAGTCTTTGGGAGATGTTGATCAGACGCGCCCAAGTCACTTGCGCCTCGTGAGAGACATGCCATAGGCGGCTTTCGGGCTTTCGGGGGGAAGGGCCATCCCAGATACGCGAAGGATAAGGCAAGGACGAGGCCTTAAGAGGTTAATAGGTGATAGACTCCCCTTCCCATAGCCCCCTTTGCACATGCAGCATCGATGCTTGAAGGGCCACATTCCCCTGTGCAAAGCAACCACAGGCAACTCGCACAAGACTCCTCCCCCTAAGCAACAAAGACATTTCCTCTACAAATGCGCATGTCTCAGAAACAATTCGTGCGCCGGCAAAATCGGCGATTCCCCTTCAGTTTCCCTCCCCTATAGAGGCCCAAGACCTCTTTATTTAAGGTTTTTTGGGGGTGCTTGAGGCCCTCCTCCTTAGGGTTCAAGGGACTCCTAGAGCCTAATTAGGAAAAACCCACAAACAGGACATTTCAAATGTGTTTGCTTCCATTTGTTCAAGATATATATGTTTTTTTGTATTTTCCCCTGTTGGCTCTATACGGAATCGATCATCACTGTTTCTGTTTTGTTTTTTTTTTTTTTTTTAATGTTTTCGAGGGGGCGAAAACGCAAATGGAAGTCTGGGTTTCTCGCAGGCCAAGTCACTGTGCTGAGCTTTGGGTATGGGTCAGGGGCCCGCAGGTATTAGTCCATGTGGCCATGTATCATTGAGCAGGGCAACCCATTTTGGCGTGACCCGATTTTTGACCCACAGCCACTTGTTGAAAGAGGGGCCCTCTTTTGCCCCTTCAAACCAGGCTGATCCGGGTGTCGTTTCACTCGCTCCCTGAGTTTTGTTTCAGACTTTAAGTCACTTGGGTCTGGATCATACTGTGGATGGACGCAATCCTGCACCACCTAAGAAACCCTGGAAGGATGATTTCCCTGTAAATACCAAATAAACAATGGTTTCTCATGGATTCCAAGTGGTGCGAACGGATTTCGTCCACCCACAGTATTTTAGCGGCAAAATCACAGAATTCGATCGAATCCTTCTGTTTGGCCGCCGATCCACTCCATCGGACGTGGGTAAATGGGGCCGATTCGGGTCTGGTGGTTGCAACCGCGCTTCTTGGTCTCTTTTTGTTATCATCCAATCTCTTCCTTTCACTATCCATCATTTTGTTTGAAGAGAAATAGCTCCCCTTTTTGCTCTTTTGCTTTTTTGGGGTTCCCTTTGTTTTCCACTAACCACGATTTTTCCAGCCTAGCTTGTTTGAAGAGACTCGGATCAGAATGCCAACCCACGAACCGGTGGCTGGCAAGCGCTCCTGTCGGTGGCTTAGCGCTCGATCTCGAGGAGCGCTTGCCGGGCAAGAGGGGCTGGCTGGGCTACAACCCGGAGAAGGCTCCCATGGCTCGCTCGCGGGCGACGGAGTTACGGTCATGTCACGTGGGATCTAGGTCCCCAAGCTAGGTGCCCTGTTGCCCCCTTTGTTTGGTTGGTTGGGAGGGTTCCACTACTAAAATAGACTAGAGAAAGAAGGGCACCCTTATTCTAAACTCTCTACTGGAGGACCTAGTGATAATAAGTCCGTTTTTACTGTCGAGAGTCTCGCAGATTTATGAGTTCTACGGCAGAGTGAAGACATATCTTCTTCTTCTTCTTCTTCTTTTTTCTGAGACCACTGAACGACCGAACTCCCTGAAAACACTTCTTGGGTTTGGATCAGTTTCGTGGTATAAACAGCACAAAGCAGATGTTTGCTGGTACGCCAAACAACACACACACACACACATACGCACATGATGTTTTTTTGCCAATGCTCGCGCAGGCAGTGAGACATTTGGGTCCTTGCGTGTTGCTTCTTGGGGCATCTGATTTCTACTTTGACGTCGCCTAAATTGGCCAAAGCGCCCCCCAAAGACCCAACATGTAGGGTCATCTTTAGGGAAAGATCATGAGTTGAGGCCGTGACCGGGCAGATGAAGCCCATGGGGGTTGCATGAGAGCAGATGCAGCAGCCCACCTCTCGTAGGGCCGGTCGGACTTCTCATGTGCGACCCTCTTTTGAGGCTCAAGGTCCCCCAGTGCCCTTTCTCACCCCTTTTTTGGTTGGGAGATTCGGTTCCCCCACCAAGCTAGATTATCGAAAAAAAGTTGGTACCATTATTCTAACCTCCCTGGAGGACCCAGTCAAGGATACCCTTCTTCGGGCTGGTTTAAACCGGGAACCAAGAGGAGCGCCAGTTTTTGGGGTAAGCATCATGGGCTTTGGGTAGACCTCTTTTGTGTCGGGTTTGGAGTGTGACGGACTCCAGGAGAGGGATGCCGACCGGACGATGGTCTGCACCTTGATCCCGGAGATGGGTGTTCTTTCAATACCTAGAGGCTCAAGACCTCACTATTTCAGGTCTTTGGGAATGTTTGAGGCCCTCAAGTTTAGGGTCCAGGGGGCTCCTAGGGAAAGTCATACTTTTGAGAATTCTCGTCCTCAGCAACCACAGACACACACAGACAGACACACATCTAGGGGTTGATTCCCCATTCTTTTCAACCATGGTTCTTTTCAAAAACCGGATCCGTTTCCCTGGGTTTTGATGGTTTCCTGAAAGATCCGGATCCCTGGAAAGAATGGAAATGGAAGGTAGCCCGAGAGCACACACATACGGATGTTGTTGTGCTTGGCTTCGCTCGGACAGGCGGGTTCCTACCCGGATGAGCGGGCTCGGGGGCCTGGCGGATTCGGTACTGAACAAAAATCGGGAAATCGCTCTGTCTTGTTTTGAGCGGGCTTTCTTTGCGGTTTTCAAAATACAGCTAGGTGCCCGCTCTTTTACCCCCTTTTTGGGGGAGGCTTCCCCTACTAAAATAGACGACGGAAAAAAAAGGTGCCCTTCTTCTAGCCTCTCTGCTGGAGGACCTAGAAAACAAAGAGGAAAAGTACCATATTGGGGGGTCGGTTCCTAACAAGGCTCGCCCAAATGGGGCTTTGTGGGAGAGGGTCCCCGACAACTGCAGAGGAGAGATCTGGGGAAATCGCCAGTTTGGTAACTGACCTATTCCTATTGTTTATTGGCTTCCTCTGGGATTTGTGTATTCGGGGACCTTTGTTACTACTCCTGTCCACTTCGATGATTGTTTGAAAGAGCATGATGTCATTTTCTTGGGCGGCTTGCTCTGTGTGCTCCCTGTCACAAACCTTACGTGCAAGCCCGTCAACCCCACTTTCCGAACTCAACATCAACTATACATTGCTCGAAACGATATTCAACAATCGAGATTCCATGTAACGATCAACAACGCCGTCAACATGAATTTCAAGCAAGCACCCTGAAGCAAAGTCGTCGTTTTTAGATGAAAAACGACCCACCTTCGGGGTTCATGTTTTTTTTGAGCAACCCGTGTTTATTTGCGGGGATCAATACAACATTGCAAAAGGGTCTTCTCCCATGATCATGCGGTATTTTGGTTTGATACCGTGGATGGACGAAATCCTGCACCACCTAAAACCCTGGAATTATGATTGTCTGGTAAATACCAACAAACAATGGTTTTGTCCATCCACAGTAGCACCCACACCCTCCTTGTAGCATCCCTCTCCCCATGTATCTCCTCGGAAATGAACGACCTTTTTTCAGGCATCCCCCTGTTTTCTGGCGTTTTTGTTTCTTCTGATTTTCAGGCGGCGGACTACGCCTTTATGCCCTTCGGCGCCGGACCGCACACCTGGCAAGTCTTCCATGCTCTGATGCGCTTGGGGTCGCTGGTAGCTTGACTGGGCCTTTCCTACCCAGGTCTCCCAGTAGTGCCCTTTTACCTACCCCCTTTTTTTGGGGAGGGCTCCGCTACTAAAATAGACAAAAAAGAAAAAAGGTTGGTACCAAAGTACCAACTTCTTCTAACCTCTCAAATCTGGAGGACCTTTCCTACAGACTGCTTGGCTTCGAGGGGGTTTTCATTTGCCAATCCATAGCAGCACTCCGCCTCATTGTGTGTCTGCCATGGCCATGGTTCCCTTAATAGGACCCCTTGCCATGGTGGTCTTTATATTTTCCGTGAGGGGTTAATGATCATCCCTACGTCCTCGACGCCCGACGAACGGAGCCTTTCGATGTTTTTTGTGAAAGCCAAGTGGGTATGCAGTTTCAACGTAACGCTACAGCAAGATTCGGCAAGAACAGAGTGCGCAAATGCGTGCGTTTAGCTTGAACAAATCCACAGGAAACATGGTCTTTGGGAAGACACCCACAACGGACCAGACTGGACTTGAGCCACCATGGTTTGCTTCTGCAAAGTGGAGTCACTTCGAGATTGCAGCGCTTGACTAGTCCTGTCAAGGCTGTTGGCTGTTGGTTGCGCAGCATCACGCAATTCGATCCTTTACACCTCATGCTTTTTCTCTCTTAGCTTGGGCAACTGGCAATACTCAAAACCCCTGCTTCTTGTCAGAGGTGCATTTTGCCAAGGGATGTTAGGACTTTTTGCCAACTAATGGGTTTTCCCCAAAATTAAACCACTACAAGTTCGCCTTTTGGCAGGGCTTCGCAGGTTTCGTTGTCGAGTTGTGGATCCATCGGGTATTAAAATGGACACCTCTCGCCAATTCAGCTTCAGCTGGAACATCCAGTGACTCACCTGGCCAACAGTCATTCGGCTTTTCACCGCGCAAGCCGGGCATGGCACCTCGCTCCAAAGCACCGCACCGAGCCGCCATCCAGCTGGACTGAGCCCTTTGCCGCCCTTTCCGCGCCAGGCGCAAGTGCGTGGGGGACCAGTTTGCCCTCCTGGAAGCCGAGGCGCCCGAAAGAGAAAACCAATTAGTAACAAAAAATGCCCAGTTCAGTTTTGTTTAGTTTGTTGGTTCTGTTCATTTTTTGCTGGGGGGCTGCAAATAGTTGTTTGGCTCTGTTCAGTTTTTTGCTGGGGGGGCTGCAAATAGTTGTTTGGTTCTGTTCATTTTTTTGCTGGGGGGCTGCAAATAGTTGTTTGGCTCTGTTCAGTTTTTTGCTGGGGGGGCTGCAAATAGTTGTTTGGTTCTGTTCATTTTTTTGCTGGGGGGCTGCAAATAGTTGTTTGGCTCTGTTCAGTTTTTTGCTGGGGGGGCTGCAAATAGTTGTTTGGTTCTGTTCAGTTTTTTTGCAGGGGGGCTGCAAATAGTTGTTTGGCTCTGTTCAGTTTTTTGCTGGGGGGCAGCAAATAGTTGTTTGGTTCTGTTCAGTTTTTTGCTGGGGGGCTGCAAATAGTTGCTTGATTCTGATCAGTTTTTTGCTGGGGGGCAGCAAATAGTTGTTTGGTTCTGTTCATTCTTTCTGGGAGGCTGCAAATAGTTGTTTGGTTCTGTTCATTTTTTTCTGGGGGGCAGCAAATAGTTGTTTGGTTCTGTTCATTTTTTTGCTGGGGGGGCTGCAAATAGTTGTTTGGTTCTGTTCAGTTTTTTTGCTGGGGGGCTGCAAATAGTTGTTTGGCTCTGTTCAGTTTTTTTTTTCCGGGGGGCAGCAAATAGTTGTTTGGTTCTGTTCAGTTTTTTTGCTGGGGGGCTGCAAATAGTTGCTTGATTCTGATCAGTTTTATGCTGGGGGGCAGCAAATAGTTGTTTGGTTCTGTTCATTCTTTCTGGGAGGCTGCAAATAGTTGTTTGGTTCTGTTCAGTTTTTTGTTGGGGGGCAGCAATTAGTTGTTTGATTCTGTTCGGTGTTTTACTGGGGGGCAGCAAATAGTTGTTTGGTTCTGTTCAGTTTTTGGCTGGGGGGGCAGCAAATAGTTGTTTGGTTCTGTTCAGTGTTTCGCTGGGGGGCAGCAAATAGTTGTTTGGTTCTGTTCAGTTTTTTGCTGGGGGGCAGCAAATAGTTGTTTGGTTCTGTTCAGTCTTTTGCTGTGGGGCTGCAAATAGTTGTTTGGTTCTGTTCATGTTTTTGCTGGGGGGCTGCAAATAGTTGTTTGGCTCTGTTCAGTTTTTGGTGGGGGGCTGCAAATAGTTGTTTGGTTCTGTTCATTTTTTCTGGCAGGCTGCACATAGGTGTTTGGTTCTGTTCAGTTTTTTGTTGGCGGGGCAGCAAATAGTTGTTTGGTTCTGTTCAGTTTTTTGCTGGGGGGCTGCAAATAGTTGTTTGGTTCTGTTTAGTTTTTTGCTGGGAGGCAGCAAATAGTTGTTTGGTTCTGTTCAGTTTTTTTGCTGGGGGCAGCAACTAGTTGTTTGGTTCTGTTCAGTCTTTTGCTGGGGGGCAGCAAATAGTTGTTTGGTTCTGTTCATTTTTTTGCTGGGGGGGCTGCAAATAGTTGTTTGGTTCTGTTCAGTGTTTCGCTGGGGGGCAGCAAATAGTTGTTTGGTTCTGTTCAGTTTTTTTTTTTCCGGGGGGCAGCAAATAGTTGTTTGGTTCTGTTCAGTTTTTTGCTGGAGGGCTGCCAATAGTTGTTTGGTTCTGTTCAGTTTTTTGCTGGGGGGCAGCAAATAGTTGTTTGGTTCTGTTCATTTTTTCTGGGAGGCTGCACATAGGTGTTTGGTTCTGTTCAGTTTTTTGCTGGTGGGGCAGCAAATAGTTGTTTGGTTCTGTTCATTTTTTGCTGGGGGGCAGCAAATAGTTGTTTGGTTCTGTTCAGTTTTTTGCTGGGGGGCAGCAAACAGTTGTTTGGTTCTGTTCATTTTTTTGCTGGGAGGCTGCAAATAGTTGTTTGGTTCTGTTCAGTTTTTTTTGCTGGGAGGCTGCAAATAGTTGTTTGGTTCTGTTCAGTTTTTGCTGGGGGGGCAGCAAATAGTTGTTTGGTTCTGTTCAGTTTTTTTGCTGGGGGGCTGCAAATAGTTGTTTGGTTCTGTTCATTTTTTCTGGGGCGGAAGCAAATAGCTGTTTGGTTCTGTTCAGTTTTTTGCTGGGGGGCAGCAAATAGTTGTTTGGTTCTGTGCAGTTTTTTGCTGGGGGGGGCAGCAAATAGTTGTTTGGTTCTGTTCAGTTTTTTGCTGGGGGGCAGCAAATAGTTGTTTGGTTCTGTTCATTTTATTGCTGGGGGGGCAGCACATAGTTGTTTGGTTCTGTTCATTTTTTTCTTTCTGGGGGGCTGCAATAGTTGATTGGTTCTGTTCAGTTTTTTGCTGGGAGGGCAGCAAATAGTTGTTTGGTTCTGTTCAGTTTTTTGCTGGGGGGGGGGCTGCAACTAGTTGTTTGGTTCTGTTCAGTTGTTTTTTCTTCTGGGGGGGCTGCAAATAGTTGTTTGGTTCTGTTCTGTTTTTTGCTGGGGGGGCTGCAAATAGTTGTTTGGTTCTGTTCAGTTTTTTGCTGGAGGGGCAGCAAATAGTTGTTTGGTTCTGTTCAGTTTTTTGCTGGGGGGGCTGCACATAGTTGTTTGGTTCTGTTCATTTTTTCTGGGGGGCTGCAAATAGTTGTTTGGTTCTGTTCAGTTTTTTGCTGGGGGCAGCAAAGACAAACGCAGTGTTTTGCTACCATACCAAGAGTGGAGATGAATACCCGATATCATCCCATGCAACCAGTGGATTCCGCCAATTGTTTGTTTCAACTTTTTTTGGCGGTAAGGGTTCCTTGAAGCTCAACCAACACAAAAAGGGTGCCGATGCGTTTTTTCCCTCATGGAAATCCACTGAGCATCTGAGGAAAAAAAGAAAAACATCGCTTGCCAGGTGTTTCAGTATTGCCCTTTCTCACCCCTTTTTTGGTTGGGAGGGTTCCCCTACTAAAATAGACGACCGAACAAAAAGTTGGTACGCACTTATTCTATCCTCTCTACTGGAGGACCTAGGCTTGGGACGTGTCTCTCTATTTTTGTGCAAAGAAGCGAATGGGAGAGTAGCCTTCCCCAGGCGATGCCACGGAAGCTCCCAGAAGTGGAAAGACGTGTTTCCATATTTGCAGGATCCGCCTTTTGGGAGCTTCCGTGTGAGTCTGAAGGGTAAGAGACCAGAGGGGCAGATGACATTATAGTGTTGCAGATCCACAAATGCTCGTAACAAGAATTATGTCAGAATGGCGAGCCCCCTGTGAACACCTCACAAGGTAGACACACAAGATGAGAGCCCTACTATGAGCATAGCAGGCATCAGGCAATCCGGGCAATCCGTTTCAGTGTGGAGGTGAAGCATGGATCCGCAAGGGAAGCCCTAACCTAGGTCCCCCAGTAGTGCCCTTTCTCACCCGTTTTTTGGTTGGGAGATTCGGTTCCCCTACGAAAATAGACAAAACCGAAAAACAGATGGTACCAACTTCTTCTACCCTCTCTACTGGAGGCCCTAGCAACTGAGGATGTGTCAGCAACAGTGGTTTGGACATTCACAGTTGACTTCGGGCACTGGGAGGGGGGCCGAAGGTCACCGGGGACGCTGTGCTGTGTCATGCCACTCTGAGTGTGGTGTGTGTGTGTGTGTGTGTGTCAAGACTTTGATTTGGGATTCGGACTAGTACTTTGTGCTTTGTGGCGTGTGTGGATTGTGTCTTTGCCAACAGACCATTTCGACGGTAACCATTCCCGGATCAAATCTTAAACACAGATGTCTTCTTTCTTGGCCTTTCCTACCTGTGGCGCCTATGTGTTTTCCCAATTGATTCCCCATGTCCTTTCCACGCCGTCCAGGGAACGGTTTGGTAATTGCTATCTAGGCGGAGTTAGGGGCTTACCCTTACAGCCAAACCCAGAAAGGATCTCCTGAACGATCTCCTGAACATCTCGCTCTCATCACTACTGTAGACATCGGGCAGGTTGCCATTGTCCGTGAATTTCGGTTTTTTGAATTCGAAAGTGAAGTCAAGACCGGCCTAAGCGAACGGAAAGCCACCTGAGCTAACAGCTTTGCAGGATACACGGTCCATATTTTCTGGCTGTGGCGACGGAGGGCAACTTTGATGCCGGCGGCGTCCTCTTCTGAACTTGGATGCTCAACCAACTTAATAAGTAGGTTACAGCCATGGTTGTAACTCGTGTACCTGGGGTTAGTCGCCCTTTTTCACCATGTGCTATAACCTACTTATGTTGGTTGAACAAGAGCGAGCGTTTGGGAGCTACCGATCGGAGTTCGGGTAGTAACATGGCATACAAAATAGGGTTCTCGGGTGTTCAACCAAGGTCAGGTATGTAGGTTATAACCATGGTAAGGGGACGATCACCCCAGTTAATCACATGCTAGTAAGGACACATAACTTAGCTTCACTGTTGTTACGGCATGTGTTGTTTGTATTTTGTTTGTTTGGGTTGTTTGTATTTTGTTCATTTTGTGGAGGTTGCACCTCGAAACCACGAGGCAGGTTTCAACTGAAGCGGCCACGAGCCGCTTCTCGAGTCGCTGCGACTCGCTCCTTCGCTCGCTCCTTGGCTCGAGGCGGTGCTGGTGGCGCTGATGCAGCGCTTCGACTTCGCGGTCTCGGGCTTATGCAACGAGAGGAAAACATCGGCAAAGGCCCTAGTAGCTTCCATTTGCTGCAAAGAATATGGCTGTGGCTCAAAAAACCGGTGCCATTTTTTTTTCACCCTAGCAAGTGGAAACATGGTTGCCAAGACCTGCGGTTTGCCCCTCCTCTTTAATTTTGAGAACCACACCCCTATGTTTTTTTAAGGAATTATTTTCCCTTGGTTTTAAAGGGAATGGATGGTTGTGGCCATCCCTAGGGGCACAAAGCGGGTGATTGAGGCCCTCATACTTAGGGTCCAAGGGGCTAGGGCAGCCGCCCCTAGCTTGACTTTGGGCAACGGATCTTTAGGCTTTAACTTGTTTGGTTGAAATAATGGTGTTTTCCACTAACCCCCCCCCCACAAAAGTTGTTATTTTTTGCAGGGGGGGTCAACAGCACCCAAGCTAGTAGCTTCCATGTCCATTTGCCATAAGATTCGGAAACCGGAGCTAACGAGCCAACCTCCTTCAAAGGTGTAGGATCCAGTCTTTTTCAAGCATGGCTTACATTTGCTGAAATGAATATGTTTTTTTTTGTTATTTTCCCTTGTTGGTTTTAAAGATTTCACTTTTGGACATATTTTCTAATTTTTCTCGGAGGCCCAAAATGCAAATGGAGGGTAGCTGAGCACCAGGAGAACTGTCTCTTTTCTTTCCCAAGGAAAAGGGTGTCTTGACTGACCTTTTCGCCCTTTGGCCCCTTCTCTAGTGCTACCTTCCCCATTCGTTCCAGGGTTCCTCCTTTCCAGAAAGTCTCCGGAAACGCAGGGAAACGGCCGGTGTTCGAAAAGAACCATGGTTGGGAATCAACCCTTAGACCTTCACTTTCTTGCGATCGGTGAGGAGTCTTGCAAGGAGCGAGAAATGGAATGCCCCCGAAGTAAACCATCCGTTTTTTCCGATTTGGTTTCCTGTATTCGGGAGTCATCAGGTTCATTCCCGCTTCTTGTTGTTTTTTTTGCTGAGCACCAGCAGGTAGCTGGTGGTTGGGTTTCGGGAGCTGTGACAGGGAGCCGGGATCCAGAAGTAAGCTCGTGTTACCACCCACCCCCTCGGCGAGCTTGCCAAAAAAAGACAGTTAGTGTGACCATTCACTCATTGGGATGGGGTAAGTGTTTGGTAAACTAGAGGCTGATCTGTGGCATTATTGTTCAAAGAGGGAGCGGTTCAGGAGCTACTGATCGGAGTTGTGTAAGGACATGGTCGCGTAGTGACGTCAAAACACCGGTGCCTTTACTAGCGGTTCTGAGCGATGGCCATCCTCCCATGGATCCTTAATGACCATAATGCTTCCTGTTGAGGGAGACATGACGAGGCCATATTTACGGACTTTTGACCGGGGCTTTTGCGGACCATTTCCAGCAGGTCTCCTCTTTCGGGGCCCCTGACAACCATCGGAAAAAATATTGGTGTCCTTTTGATCTTCCTTTCATTCCAACTAACAGGTGGTGCCCCAACCCGAGAAAAGAACCCCCCCAAAAAAAAACAAGAAGAGACCACACAGAATCTGGCAATGAACTCTGCTCACCAAAGCTAAATGCGGTTCGCCAAAGGCTCCCCAGACTCATATTGACAATCGAGCTTGAGGAGGTGCATGAGCGGCGGAGGGCTGCCCAGCAAGCGCAGCGTCAGCAGGAGGATATCGCTACAACTCAGCTGCGACATCAGGCAAATCAGCTTCGGCAGCATGGCAAGCAGCATCGGCGTAGCTGCTGAATTCAACAAGCTGCTTCGTTTTCGTGGCCCGGGTCAGTTCTGCAGAAGGCGATGGCAATGCCCCAGCGTGGTCAGCGAGTTTAGTTTGTCTCGAAAAGGGAGAGGCGCAAAAAGAACAACAAGCTTGTGGAGAGTTCCTGGCTTTGTGGGCTTGTGACATGAAATGTAGACACATCACATTAAAGTAAAGTGGTTGTCGTTCATCATGGGCCGGCCCCCGGATTCGGAAACCGGAGTAAACAAGCCAACCACCTTTGGGTCCTTCAAAGGTGTTCCACCCTGGGCGGCTAAATGACAAGTAACCCTAGTCCATAGTTCTTAATTAGCCACTTCGCGATCCCTTCCGGACCATCTAAGATAGCTTCCACTACCCCGGAACCACTGCCGGCAGGTAAAACTGGGTGTATTCGCTGATCTGGGATGCCCAACCACCTACTCAGAAAGCCGGGTGTGTGTGGTTTTGTTGGACCCTGTGTTTTCGCAACCAAGCACATCCTTGTGATGAATTTGCGTGTGTGTATGTGTTTTAAGGATACCTTTTGCCTGGTTTCAACAGGGCTTGCTGGTGCTCAGTACGGAATGTGGGAATAACCCTAGAGATTCCTTTAAGGAAAAAGCACCACTTGTTTCATGTCTCACTCCCTGCATTTCTCGCACCAGCAAGAGGAAGTCCGAAGGAAGAAACAAGAAGTGGTCTCCTGAGATCCGTAGATTTCCATTTTTGGTGGTTTTAAACATGCCCATTGTGGCCAATGAAAGGTGAGTAATTATCCCTTGGGGTGATGTTTTAAGGGAAGAGAAAAAATAAATATATATATATATATATGCCATATATATAGGGAACCCAAGGAAGAGCCAAAGACTTGCTGGTGCTCATGAGAAATGGAATGAGCAAAGTTTCTCAAAAAAACAACTGGTGGTTCAAAGCCTGGGTTCATTCCATGTCACATTCCCTGCCTATCGCACCAGCAAGAAAATAGACTCCGCTGGACATGGTTGCTTTTCAGGTGCCGGAAACCCGTGACCCGGTGGAAATCACCACCGGCGCCACCATCCACACGGTAGGCGCCGGCCGGGACGGTTGCGCCGCCGAGGTCATCTTACCCCGGAGCCTGGGCTGAGACCCCAAAGCTTTCAGCTGTTGGGGAAAAAAAACAAACAGGACCTCCAAATGTGTCTGCTTCCATTTGTTTAAGTTGTTTTTCCTTTGTTGGTTGTAAAAGGGATTTGTTTCACTACGGGACATGTTTTTTGTTTTTTCCAGGGGGCGAACACGCAAATGTTGAAGTCAGAAATCAGCAGTTGCTCAGTGGCCCAAAGCGAATCGACTTGAAAGGACCGGATCTGGTTTTCCCATGTTGGGTTCCCATATTCAGTCATGGCCCCAGAAGGTGATCGCCTAGTTCATGGTCCTTTGGGCAAGCGAGGTTGGGGAAAGAGGGTCCTGTCACACAATCTGGGAGCCAGAAAAGAACTAAGAAACATACTTTGGGTGCAGGATTTCGTGAATCCAGTATTGGTGCGCAAAACAGGAACAATGAACCCTAGGTGTCCGTTTTGGTTGGCTCGAACAATAGGCTTGGTTTACCTCGTGAAACATCCATCATCTAGGGCCATCTATGTTTTCAAGAATGACAATGAGGGTAGGGAAATCTTTGGGACCTCTATTTCAGGGAAGCGAAGTGGCCATGTTGCCCCTTCAAAAGGACACCAAAAGGGGGGAGTTTGGACGCAGGCCCTTGTTCAGGCTCGTTCGTGGCAGATGAGTCTTTTGATGGGCATTTTTTTCACGGTTTGTGAGCCCGTCGTTTGGCAGAGCTGCTCCAGTCTATTCCAGGGCTACCTTCCCCATTCTTTCCAGGGATCCTTCTTTTCAGGAAACCATCAAAAACTCAGGGAAACAGCTGGTTTTTGAAAAGAACGATGGTTGAACAGAATGGTGGAATCAACCTCTAGATCTATGGTTCGTTTGGGAGGCGTTGCTTTCTTTGGGGGTACGAGTAGTTGTGACCGTGGCTCATGATACGGGTGTGTCTCCTTTTGAGGGTGTGTTTGTGTAAGGATGTGTCTCTTAAGCAAATAGCGCCAATAAGGGACAGTCCCCTTGCCACAAACAGGCGGACATTCGCCTTTTTGAGTTCTGCACATTGGTTTGGGCAGAATAACTGGGTCTCCGAGTAGTGCCCTTTTACCCTTTGTTGGGGAGGGTTCCCCTACTAAAATAGACGACAGAAAAAAGTGTTCCCTTATTCTAACCTCTCTACTGGATGACCCAGATAACACGCATTGGCCAAGTTTTTGCCATCGTCTTGACCCACAGGATCCACATGATTTGCTTTGCTTTGTGGCGACATGGCGCAAGGTGTCCACAAGTTTGCTTGTTCCCAGCCATCCGGGGTGCCTTGGCTTTTTTGACCCTTTTAGATGAGCTCAGCTTGCTTTGCCCCACGGCGTCACGGGGTTCCCACCGAAGAGACTTCCGCAGGGGGCCTCTTCTGCAATGTCTCCCAGCGCACGGACCGCAGCGCCAAGCGGCAGGCCAAAGGCGCGGCTGTGGGCCGGATCGAAAATGTCCCGCCTCAAACATGGAGCTGTGGGTCAATAGGAAACCACCAGAAATTGGAGCGCAGGTTTTAGTCCATGTCTCCATTTTCCAGGCTTCCATTTTGGGGTTACCCTATTTTTGACCTACAGCCACATGGAGTTGTGGCAGGGGGGTTGGCTCTTGCAGATCTCCATTTGCGGTTCCATGTTCACTTCAGGGAAGACTGGACTAGGTCCCCCAGCTAGGTGCCCTTTCTCACCCCTTTTTTAGTTGAGAGGGTTCCCCTACCAAAACACCAAGGGCACCCTCATTCGAACCTCCATTCTTTCACTTAAGGAGTGGGACCCTAGTAAAAGGAGAACCCGTCCCACCGTTTCAGTGGAAAGGTGGGGGTCCCTTGAAAAGTGGTCTGAAGCCAACCGCTAGGGGAGACCCCCAAGAAATTCAAACAGGTGTTCATTTTTCTGGTGTCAACCATCTTCGCCAACTATAGCGCACATGTAAGACAGCACATGGATGTTCGTCAAACATGTATACAATGCGTCAATCATCTAATGATAGCTCCACTGTTTGTTTAGCACAGTGGGAGCAACATCCCGGAGCCAACAACCCTCAGGAAACGGCTGGTGGTTGAAAAGAACGAGTATTGCGCATGAGGAATCACGCCCTAGGGCAGTGGACATTTCACAAGCTGAGAGGTCAGAGGTCATGTTTAGACATCTTCCCAAGACGAAGACGCAGCAATAGTCGAAGGGGGTGTACCACCGACGAGTTCTTCGTACCCACGACTAATAAAAAGTACACACGCCTCGTTTGCTTAGTCTTATCAATCTTGCTCATTTATTAAACATCTGCAATATGGATTCGCTGCAAGAATCGAATCTATTCGCCGTAGGTCGGTTTCGATTGACTTGTTTTGGTTCACGGGTTCCCTGAGACGCTGCTGTCAGTCCCCAGCCTGGACTTCAGGTGAATCAGTTTTGCAAAAGGTGCGTCTGGAAGCAGTTCCAATGGTTTGTGCTTTTGGTCGTACTCTTTTCATGTCATGTTGTTTTTAAAGGGGGAAACCCACAATGTGGGACACTCCCAGCACTTGCAGGTCGGAACAAGCCTTCTGAGAGTTGAGGTGTCGGTCCATGGACACGCTTGGTTCCTTTTTTTCCGGATTTGGACACCCATTTTTTTCGCAGCAGGTGTTCCTTTGGGTTTCTTTTTCCGGCCTTTCAAGCTTCTGAGTTTCCCAGTTTTCAGGGCTTAGAGGAGGGGTGATTTCGATTCTTCCAGGTTTGCGTGTTTGTCTCTTCCTAGAGGCCGTTTTGATTTTGGCGCTCAAAAGAAAAGCGCGGTGTTAGTCTTTGTTTGCATACCCTAGGAGCCCATGACCTCAAATTAACGAGGCCCTTGAAGGTTCAAGAGCCTCATATTTAGGGTCTTGGGCTCCTAGGGATAAGTCGGGCCGTTTTTCTTGTTTTTCCGGGATCCCATCTGAGCCGCTGCCATCTTCTTTGCTTCCATGATGCGCGAGGCCGAGCGCCGGTGAGCACAGAGGGCTGGGCCAGTATGGCAGCTGCCCCAGAGTTCTTTCGAATGGCTCGATGTGGCTGCATGTTTTTTGGCGTGGCTAGGGAAGGGCAGGTGGGTAGGTGTGGCTGCTTTTTTGATTTTGGGGTGTAGGGCAATGAAGGGGAAACAGGACCTGTCAAATGGCGGGGTTTCCTTTTGGTTTCCCAAAACCAACCAAAAGAGAGCACCCTCAAAGAAAACACTCCTGCATTTGTGCTTATACTCACTTCCTGAGTTCCTGGACTGTATGCCTCTGTTTGTTTTTTAAGCTTGAACGCATCACTGCTGGACTTTTATATATTCCAGATGGCTTCAGAAAATCGAGGTATACTTTTTGGGAAGATCTAGCCAGTGGTACACAGAAGAGTTTGGAAGCACTCAGGAAGTGAGTTTTGGAGCTGGGTGTTCAAGGGAAGTGAAAGCGGCAACCACCATCGAAATCCATTTTGGGGTCCCTGTATTTTAAGACACCCAACTGGCAATGTTTCTTAAAATATCTAGGGAACACCCAACTCGTTTGCCATTTTGGGACATGCCCAAATATAATGGACCCCCTCTTCCTGGAAGCACAAGCCCAGTCTCTTTTGGCTGTCATTTTTTCAGTGTCACCCGGGGTCTTTGTATATGGGTGTTGCTCAAAATTTAAGAGCTAGGGTTACGCAGGTGTTGATCTTTGTCGTCATGCACCAGAGTTTGTAGATTTTCTGTTTGGGGTTGACGCAGGACCCACCGGCCAACGTTGACATCGAGTTTGCAATTGCTCGGCCAAGAAGCTTTGGACTGGCTCGGCCATGGTACATGGCTTGAAGTGTTTAGGCTTCCCATTTGGCCGTGGCTCAAAAAAGTGGTACCAAAATGGCAGCTTGGTAAATGGAACCAAAGACTAAAACCCGCGTATCCCCAGCTCTTTAATTTTGAGCCATACTCATTTGAGTCACTCACTCAACGCCCGGAGAATTGGAGGCTAAGGGACAATCCCCTGGCCAACAAGCCAAAAGCGGGTGCGGATCTGCGGCGTTTTGAATGGGGTGGAGTTGGGGTTGGATGGAGTTGGTGGGGTGAGGTTGAATGACTTGGGGTTGGGTTGGGTGTGGGTTTGGGTCTGAACTCGGAATTCCCTACATCAGCCACAAGGAAAGCTCGGTTACTTGGAGGGTAGTAAGGGAGAATCACAGCCATAAACGGGTGCGGCCGCCTTCTTAGTTCAAAAATGGACCATTTTATTATCAGGTTTTTGATTGTGACTCAAATGACCCTGTTTGTCTGGAATTTTCCGGGAATCCTTTTGATGTAGGAGAACCCCAGAATAAAACATTCGAAAACCCCCTGAACCGCAACTTCCCATGGTGGGCGTGACCCATTTTTGTACCGATCCATAGTTGTCGTTGGGACACATTTTGCATTTTGTTTATCTTATTGTGGTTTAGTGCTTGAACTCCAACCACTTAGCTGCTAAAACTTGAGATTTGTTGCTCCCCTTCATCAACCAATGATCGGGGGACCGTACCCATCGGTTTTGATGACCCAGGTAGCATGCTTCCCTCCGGTCCTGTAGTATCCGGTTTCCGGTTTTTAGCTATGTTTGTGGGACCAAATTTTTGGGAACCTTGTCTGTTTTGAGGTAGGTCTGTTTTTAGGTATGTCCACCTTATCTGTTTTTAGAGATGGCTGTGGTGGTGAAAAATCGGCGAACCCCAAAATGGCTTGCCCTGAGAAGCAGGGGCCAAAATCTGCGGCCCCATTCCTGGCGGCTTAAGTTTGACCCATAGATCGGGTTTGATGCTGACGCGCATTTTGAGCGCTCAAGGAGAAGCGCCTCACTGGCAGCGTGGCGCAGCGCGCCGGGACCTGAGGGGCCTCCATGGGTCGGTTTGCGGCGGGGTAAGTCACGGGCGCCTTTTCCGAGCCCTTGCTTTGAAAATTGTTGGCCAAGGAGAGGGAGCGATCGATCGGGTTGCGCCTAGGAGAAACGAATCGAATCATGACCCCATGTTCTAGGTCCCCCACTAGTGGCCTAGTTACCCACTTTTTGGGGGAGGGGGTTCCCCTACTGAAATAGACAGCAGAAGAAAGGGTACCCTTATTTTTACCTCTCTACTGGAGGATCTGGTTGGGACCAGCGTGGCACACATCCGGCCCCCAGGTTCTCAAGTTGTTTTAGGGTTTGCAAGGGATTAGGTGGGCATCTCACTTGCTGAGGTCCTGGACGTTATGTTTTTTGGGGCCTGGATCATTTGACTGGCAAACAAACAGTTCAGACTTGTTTTGGCGAGTCACACCTGCAACAGACCTTCATTTTTAGACCCAGAACATGTTTCCAGGAGAGTCCCCTCTTTGACCGCATGAATGGTCGACCATGGACCGTCCCTCGGGTCGACCATGGACCGGTCTTTGAGTCGGGGCGCAAGTGAGTGAGGCCTTTAAGAACTTGGGCTCCAATGGCTGGAATCGTTTCGTTTTGAACCTCTTCTAGCAAAGATCACAAGGACAAAACCCTAGCCCAAGACCTGAAATCACGAGGCCTTCGGGCGTGAGCCCCCTCGTATTTAGGGTCGAACTGTTTTCTTCCTTTAGCTGACGGAGTAAACGTTTCAAGCCCGAGAGCGAAACCCTGGAAGCCCAAGGTAAAGAACATGGGACACAAAACCCCCATTTCATGACCTCAATCACGCGGCCTTTGGGGGCGATTGAGGAACCCCCATATTTAGGGTCCAAGGGGCTAGGGCAAGGACAAAAGGATGGCAAACGGCCTTTCATGGTTCGTTGGGCAGGTGCTTGTTTTTTTTTTGGAAAGGGCAGGGAGGGTGCAAGTTTCGGACCCCTTTCATTCTGAGATTTGTTCGTATTGAAGTCGCATTTGGGAGGGCCGATTCGACCTTTTTGTTGTGGAGTTAGAAAGAGGGCGGTACTTTTGTTTGGGAGGTTACAAGGGGAAGCCAACAGGAGGGGTCCCCTACAGGACGCGCCGCTATGCTGAGCAAGTTACCCGGGAGCCCGTCGGCTTATCAAAGCCGGCCTACCATAGCAAGGGGTGTGAAGTGTCCATGGCTTTTCCTGGGCCCATCCTTACCTCTTAAAAACACGAAACTTTTCTCAACTTTCTGGTGGTAACATGGGCTATATGTCTGTAAAATGAGAACTTCCCCAGGGCGCAGGGAGTTTTAAGGGGTAAGAATCTACCCTGATCGTTGCTTGGGCGCAACCTGACGTTGAGCCTCTCAATCGAAACCCAAATCAAACCCATCCTGAGTCCGCCGTTGTGAGTCAGCCCTACATTCCCAAGACCTTATTTTTGTTGAGGTCTATGGAATTCAAAGACCCGGGTCTTTGCCTTAATTTATCTTGGAACTCAAAGATCCACCGATATGTTTGTTGCGGTCGAGAATATCGAGTCTTAGGAAGTGTCATGATCCACGTCCTCAACCCAACACGTCCGCATCTGCGCCCGTCCGTCCTCCGCTTCGATCGACTTCAGATCGAGCCGAGCGCCATGGTGGTGCCCACAGCACATGAGCTGCGCATGCTCTTCTCCGCCCAGAAGGAGGCGCGGCGGCTTTGTCCGCTCGCTCGAGAGACGCAGACGGGCGCAAGGGGCGCAAGGGGCGCAAGAAACCCATCCATTCTTGAACCTGGCACGCGGTGGGGGGTTGTGTTAATTCCCCCTGGAATTCGAAGAGAGGGATGGGGGTGTCCCCTTTTAGATGGCGGGACATCCCTTGATATGACAGCTTAAGAGTCGGGGTGGGGCAAAAGCATGCTCGACCTCCCTGCGGGGGAATCTTCCCTGCTTCGAGCTTTTGTAGAGGGGGCGAGCCCCTTCGACAGAAGCATCCGGATCAGCCGATCCGGTGCTCCGAGTGGCAGGGGGGGCCTCCGCTGGGCGTTCGGTTGCTGGTTCAAACGAAGGGGGGGGAGGGGGGCAGGGGGGGCGGGGGACATTGCAGGGTTGGTTTGCCAGGTACCTGAGTGGAGCCAAAGGCAGGGGTTGTTCAATACCTCTCAGATGTACAAAAACAAACAAGGACAAACATCTTCGCGATGTTATTTTTTTGTTGTTTCATTCCAAGCTGGCCCTCTGAAAAGCTGAGCTCCAGTCCTGGGACTCCACCTCAAAGGGCGGGGCAACTGGAATGTTGGTTCGTTGGTTTGGGAGAAAGTCGTATCACCGGTTCATGGTTGTCGTTGGGATCATTTCTTTTCACTTTTGATCTTATTGTAGTTTAGTGGTTGAAATCCAACCACTTAGCTGCTAAAATTTAAATGTTTGCTCCCCTTCAACGTCAACCAAGTGGTAGCAGCTTATATAAGTTTGCCCGTTTCAAGGAGGATCGTGGTAGAACAAACTTGTGAGTCCTTGATTTGAACTCTGACCAGTCGACAGTTAGCTTGACTCTGACTGTGACGGAGCTTTGGCCGGGCATCGCCCTGCCGCGCAGCTCTAAACTATGGAGGCCATTGGTAACTAGGTTCCCCAGTAGTGCCCTTGTACCCTGTATGGGGAGGGCTCCCGTACTAAGATAGACGATAGGAAAAAGGGTACCCTTATTCTAACCTCTTTACTGGAGGCCATTGGTAAGGTTCAACATAGTCTCCCCAGTTGCTTATGACGTGGGTTTCCCTTAGCCAAACGAGATTTGTTGAATGTCCAGTAGGACTTGGACCTTCTGGAAGCCCTCCGTTCTGGACACCCACCCCTCCCCACCTCCCCTCCCCGCCTCCCCTCCACCCCCTACCCCTCCACCCCCCTCCCCCCACCCCCTCCCCCCCCACCTCCCCCCACCTCCCCAGCTCCCTCTCGTCGCTTCGCCAGGACGTGCGAAAGCTGGCACCCAAGTCCCGGCCTTGATGAGATTTCCAGTGCCGTTGGAGCCGCACGAGGGTCTGAAATGGGTGGCTCTACCCTTTTTTGGGGTTGGTTTAAAGGGAAGCCAACAGAAAAAAAAAAAAAAGTGCAGGTGACATCCCCAACTGCATGCGGTTCTCTTTTTAGTGCTCGCACCACCCTGCAGCCCTCGCAGAACCCTGGTGGAACCCTCGTGGAACCCTACCTCAGGGCCGCCCCGGACCAGCCCCAGAGCCTATTTGGGGCTGAGACCCCAAAGCTTTCAGCTGTTGGGGAAAAAACAGAAAAAACAAATTTGAGGGGTCCCCCTAAAAACAGCAGAGCCAACTAGAGGTTGAGGGTGGCCACACAACCCACTTGTCCAAAGCGAATCGACCTGTCGACCTTTTCCTTCTGGTGTCCCCTTTCTGATCATGTTTAACGTTGACCCCGGATCTAAGTAGAACCCGTTCTGCGAGTGAAGCCTCCTGAAGCGGTCTGAATCCCCTAAATGGGGACCCCCCCCCTTAAATCTTTGGTGCATGTTGCTTGGCTGTTAGGACTTGAGAACTGTTTGCCAACTAATAGGTTTTCCACTAAACCACTAAAAGGTAAACTTTTAGCAGGGGAGCAGAAAGCAACCGAGTAATCAACCAGGTGTTCTGAGGCTCCAGTTGAACTAGAACCCTTTCCTAAGTTCTTGGACCCCAGCTATGAGGGCCTTAAGGACCCGCAAAGATGTTGCATGAAGCCCAATGGGGCCCCAGGGCTCATTGGTCGTGTCCTTGTGACTTCTTACCTTTGCTAATGTTTGTAACTCTGTTGCCCAGCGGCGCCTCTTTTCTTCCAACTTCTCTGGGGTAAGGGTTGCGATTCCTTTAAACTCAAGCAACCAACAAAGAAAGGGCGCCGATCCGTTTTTTCTTTTCCCCCATGGAAATCCACAGGGCATCTGAGGAACCCTTTGGGCGGTTTTGAACACACGCCCGGACCTGGTGTACAAGTCCACCGTTTTCTGGCACATCTTGGCCCAGGGTTCCGATTCCTTTCAACTCGACGAAAAAGAAGGGCAGCCGATCCGGTTTTTCTTTTTCCACCATGGACGTGATCCGTTTTTTTCCTTTTCCCCCATGGAACTCCACGCCTCTGGAGGTAACTAAAGCTGAGGTAAAAAATCCTCGGGTTGTTTTTTTCTTGAAGCCTTGAGGCCTGAGCTCTATGATGCCCTGGAGAAGGCCTACAAGCAATGCCCCTTGGCACCAGCTCGGTGGCAAGGCCATGGGACCTGAGGGAAAGGGCGGGGTTTAAGCCCAGGTTTCTTCAGGACCTGAGGGCATGAGGCATGTGGGTTCGTTCGGACACTTGTTCTTAAGCACCTGGATGGACTATTTGGTGGGAAGGGTGGTTTGTCCATGTTGAGGCATTTGGTGGGTTTGTTTGGACACTTGTTCTTAAACACATGGACTCTTTGGTGGGTGGATTATTTGGCGGGTTCCATGTTGGCGGACCAGAAGGTAATGTCCAATCGGGATTAGTAAAGGGAAGGGGGGTCCCCCCCCCCAACGATGGGGGCACCTGGAATAGTATCTTGAGATCCAGTTCAAGTGAGTTTCCATTTGATTTAGTATTGGTAGACTTGAGTTTCCATTTGATTTAGTATTGCTGGAGCTTCCTTTTGAGATTTGGAACTGAGTTTCCATTTGATTTAGTATTGCTGAAGCTTCCTTTTGAGATTTGGAACTGAGTTTCCATTTGATTTAGTATTGGTAGACTTGAGTTTCCATTTGATTTAGTATTGCTGGAGCTTCCTTTTGAGATGTATCCAGGGGGGGCAACTCATCAAGACTTTATTATAGGGGCCCCTGGAATAAAGTCTTGGGCTTAAAATTTGGGGGCTGAAGTACTACCCCCTTTGTGGGTTTGATGGCGGGCAGTTTTTAAACAAGGGACATGTAAGAAAACTTGAGTTTGGGCAAGGTCTGCAGTTTGGATTTGGGAAGAAAGCAGCAAGCTTCACAAGCATCACCTGGGATTGTTTTTGAATGTGGCCAGTTGGTTAGCTAAGAGGTAACTGCAATTAGGGAGTTGCATTTTTCAGGGGGGCCAATGCATCAAGACTCTATTCCAGAGGTGGCGGGTGCTTGTCTTTATTCTAGGTGCATTTACTAATTATTTTGGGCCCCCCATTTGTTTTTATTCCAGGTGCATTTTCTAATCCTACGTGGACATTACATGTTTTGATATAGGGAACCACCTGTCCGCTTTGAGGGGTGGGCGAATTAGGATTCACACCCATATGTACTGTCACGTGGGGTGAAACATTGCCCGCCAGAAAAGTTGGATCAGAACCCTTCGATCAGAACCCATCTAGTCTTGAAGGGGATCACACGGGGCACGTGAACCAAAATGCGTGTGCTTGGGTTTTAGGGGAGCCCCCAGCCCCCCTAAGCAAAAAGCAAAAGTTTGCCTCTTGGTTCCCCTTTAAAACCACCCAAAAAAAGATACCTTCAAACAAAATACACGAACCAAAATACAATTTTCTAGGATCGAAGCTGGCATGCGGCCGCTTTTGGCTCCTGATCCACGTGAGCAAACAAGGAAGCACCTGAAAGTGGACCCCCGAAACAATCCGCGGAGTCTCCCTTGATACCTTTTGAGGACTCTTTTTCTAGGTCCCCCAGCTAGGTGCCCTTTCTCTCTCACCTTTTTGTTTTGGTTGGGAGGGTTCCGTACTAAAATAGACAGAAACAAGTTGGTACCCTTATTCTATCCTCTATACTGGAGGATCTAGTTTTGACCCCTCCGAAGCCATTGTCTTTGGGATACGAAAGAAGACACAAGGCATCACAGTGCCCTTGACTGTCCCTTTGGCACGATTTCGAAGGCTCAACCGCGGGCGAGGTGTTCCAGTCTGTTTTCGCTTTTCGTCGTGCTCCCAACATCTCGTTCTGGGGCGTTCTTCGGGATGTCAGTGGTTTTTCGCCAAACATGTCTGGAAAGAATTGGGAAGTTCGCCCTAAGCCCCGGCCGTAGCAAAATTGAACGGTTCCCAGTGTTCGCCTGTCATTTCCCTCAGCCCAGTGGGCCTTTCGGAAGGGGCCGAAAAAAAGAGAGGCGCGACTGCAGGAAGGTTCACGGAACGACCAATGGGTGGCTCGTCTTTCGAGTTATATAGTACCTGGAGTCTCCATGACCCTTTAACAATAGGTCCACGACCCCATTATTTAGGGTAATGACCCCGGGTCGTGGAGACTCTAGGTACCCCTTTTTTTGATTGGCTTTGAAGGACAACCAAAGGACAACCTCACAATTTGGGGTCACCTCAAAGACGAAAACCACAATTTTGGGTCCCCTCGAAAATACTGGAGTGGGAGTACTAGGTAAATGGAATTGCAGAACCCCACCCCCTACCCTAAGGCAAGGGGATCTCCCAATCCTACGGAACATCTCAAACTGTTTTCGGTGAGTGAAGCAGCCCTGGACGCCTCGGACTTGCCCCGAAACGAATGGATCTGCTTTTCCATGGACCGCCAAGGGGGGCTATGAGGAGGGGGGTCTATCCCTGAATAAGGCCTTCTTCACGGCTTCTCCACGGCTTCTCCTGGGCTTATCCAGGGATCCGCCCCCGCCCCCCCCCCCCCCCATAGCCCCCCCTGTGGCCCTGTATATAGGGGTGCATGACTTTTGGAGGTAATCCTTCACCTTGATGTTTCGGGGGATTGATCCGGGGCCTTTTGCTTGCTGAATGCCAGTTCACTGAAGCCATGCTTTGCCCAGGTCAGGAGGTGACCAAAGAATACTCCAAGACGTGGGGCGCCCAGACTCGTCCGGGTTGAGCCCCCATGAAAAGAATGGCCTTGCTATCCAATTTGGATTATGACCTTCCCGAACGGTAACTTCTGGTGGTTATATCAACACCCCTTTGATTTAAGCGTGGGAACTTCTAGCCATCTTCCGTCGGAGTGCGCTTGATGGCAGGCCCAGCGATGAGTCTCCCACGCAAGTTGTTGGTCACATGCCCGCGGAAGCCCAGGTCTTTTTGGGAATGATTCTTGTTTGGGTAGGAGAGTTTATACTTGCATCATGATACCGCCTGTCTACGTTTCTGCGCTTTGCATGATCACACACTTGGGCGTGCCTGAAAACGGCACAACCTTTGTAATGCAATATGGGGCTTTCATTCACACATTTGGATGTGTGAGGTTTGCATTCGCACACCAGTCGTGTTTGAAGAGAGGGTTGTTCTGACAGTGGAGGTTTAAACTGGTACCTGCCTGTTCCTTAGGTTTTCGGTTGTTGTTTAGCTGGTGAAAGGTGGGGGTGTTCATTTTATCCCCCAAGTTTTCCACTTTTAGCAGGGGATCTGGGAACAGCCCAGGTTTAGCCCATGTGTTCAACCGGAGTGCCCAAGCCAGACACACGGAGTGGTTTCGCAGCGCTGAGGTTCTACTTGGGCTCTCAGCTCTTGGACAAGGACGAGCAGCGGGTGGTTTGGGCCAGGGCCCCAGTCGCCTGCGCGAACGCCCGTAGCAATTTGAGTGGCTTTGGTAGGTGACTTTCAGAGGTGTTCATAGGGTTTCAACTTTTTTGTTTGTCGACCACAAGATGTTTGTCCACAGAACTGGTATCCGATGTTTGTCCAGGTTTGGGTTATGCCTCCGGGCCACGAGGTAAAGGTCTTTGCTCTTATGTTCAGGCGTCCGTTTGGCCAGGTCGGTTTTCGAGAGACTCGACACCAAGTCAGCTTTTCTTTTGTTGCTAGCTTTTCTGGAAAACTGATGGACCCCCTAGGGGGTCGCCAATGTTCTCACAAAAGGTGGCAAGAAGACACCCCTGAACCAAGCCCTTCCCCCGAAGTCAACGTAACGGCGGCCTTCTCCATCCCTTCGGGTGGTTTTTTTCGGCCCTTCAGTCAGAAACTGGACTGCAAAGAGTGTAGCGAGCTTAATGTAACCCACCAGTTGCCCAGCGGTGCCCTTTTTTCCTGTTTTTTGTTTTGCTTTTGTTTTTTCTTTTTTTGCTGGTTCGGTCCCCTACTTCAGCTTTGTGAATTATGCCCTCGCTCCCACTATCATGGCGCCTGGGAGGGAGCAAATTCGAGGCATTCAGGTGTCATGTTTGGGGGAATCGATTTCCACTCGTTGAGTTTGGCCCCTTGTTTTCTGTACCGCTATTGGGTTGGATCCTTATAGACTTTAACTCTTTGGATTCCCTTCATATTTCCTTTCACCAGCAAAAAGTTAAGCTTTTTGTTGGGGGATCTACACACACACACACAGGGGCGCGCGCGCGCACGCACGCACGCACGCACGCACAAGTTTTTGTCCAGAGGAATCCTTTGTCAAAACGACTGGTTGACTGCCCTATGGAGGAAGGCGTGTTTCCCCCGCAAATGAGTTAGCTCCTTCAGG
Source organism: Effrenium voratum (assembly GCA_963377175.1). Classification (NCBI taxonomy): domain Eukaryota; class Dinophyceae; order Suessiales; family Symbiodiniaceae; genus Effrenium; species Effrenium voratum. The sequence goes on from CAUJNA010003361.1 coordinate 545,433, forward strand.
CGTCCCACAAAAACAATCCTCGAGGAGGGTCTTCCGTTTCCAGGTCCCCCAGCGAACGGTGCCCGCTCTTTTATCCTTTTTTTGGTTGGGAGGGTTCCCCTACCAGAATAGACTACAGAAAAAAAGGGTACCCTTGTTCTAACCTCTCTACTGGAGGACCTAGATTTGCGCTCCAGAAGATGTGTTGTTTTCTCTGCTCGGTTCAAATGGGGTCTATGTTCAGTAGTTTTCCATTCACTGCTTGCTTGGACAGGATGGGTACCTCATGTCTTACTTGCTTATTGCTTTAGCTTTTTGACTGGATCCGACATGAGTCACATTCGAAACCCGGGTACTTTGAAGGGTAGTCAGGCACAATCCCGGCCATACATGGGTTTGGCCGTCTTTTCGACTCTTTACATGCTTGTGGGACACCACTGTAATAAGTTGGGGTTCTCATCGTGACTCACATATGGCCGCGGCTCGCAAAAATGCACCAAAATGGCACCTTGGTAAATGGAGCCAAAGGCTAAAAACCGCGTATCCCTGGGCTCTTCAATGTTGAGCCACACCCAGATCTCCGTTTTTTGTTATTCTTCTTTTTTTCCAGGGGTCCGAAAAAGCCGCAAGCGCACTTGCCGCTTGCCGCTTGCCCTTGGCCCGCCCGCCTTATCGCGCGGCGCATCGGCCGCCTTGAGGCCATCTATGACTGGTGCCGGAACACCGACGAGCTGGTGGCGCGAAGCCCCAGATGAATCAAGCAGCTTCTCAATAGGTGGTCTTCCTGGATTGAGTGAATTCTGAATACCCCATACTTGGTGGCTCAACCAGCCATCCGGTTCAGCTTAGCATTTTAGGTTTTTATTGGACTTCCGAATCTAACCCACTAAAAGTGAAACTTTGAGCGGAAGATCTGAGGATAGCCCAGATTGGTCCACCAACCAGCTTGTGAAATTCGGGGCGTGCTTCTCCCTGGGTTTAGTGGTTGGAATCATCACTGTCAACTGCTTGGTTGATTTATACGGGGTCAACATTCTGCTGTGACCCATGTTTGCTTGCTATTTTATGGCGAGCTCACCGTTGCGAGGGTAAGACGAGCTCGCCGTGAGAATGGTCCTTTACTTGGGGATTCAATTCAGCTTGTGGAATTATACGAAGAAGAAAAAAAACATCGCCGAAGGTTTGCTTTGCATGTGAGGATGCCACCACCTTAGTCTTCGAGCTCTCTGGGGGGCCAAAGGCCCCCATAAAATTGGGGTCTTGGGCTGCTAGGGGTGTGTTGGAGGTTTGGTGGAGGTTTGGGGGTTGTTGTTTGCCGTGTTGAAAATATTATTGTGTCATTCTTGTTGTATTTGTTTTTGTGTGTGTGTGTGTGTCTGTGTGTCTGTGGGTGTGTGTTTGTGTTTGGATTTCGGGTTGGTTTTGTGGTACAGTGTGCTTTTTCCAGCCCAACCAGGGTGTTGAGTGGAATGCATGTTGTCCTCGGCATCCTTTGGGGTAAAAGAATGGGAGCTGCTTCTCTCAGGACGAGCTGTTTGGACCATCGGCTTTGCTTTCGTAGAGCTGTCGACGGTCACGAACCCAACCATTTGCTCAAGAATATGTGTTCCTTTCCCCTGTTTTTTTTTTTTGTAAATAAGAAAAATCGATTTCACTATTGGACACTTGTTCAGGGGACTTGGGCAAGTGGAGAAGACATGCTTGCGGTTTGAGAGAGTCGGAGTTTAAGCACCGGGTAAGCTTGGCTCGCTGGTTGGAGCTAACAACAGCTGTAGATGGCGCGATCCCCCCACCGCTTGCGTAAAGCAGGGCTCCTGAAGCTTAAAAATGTGAAGCCTTTCTCATCAAAGCAAAAGTAGTCCATCAGGGAGGGGGTGGCGCTGTTTAGGTGGATAATCTCACACATTCGAAGTGCATGTGCATACATATATATATATAGAGAGAGATATGGTCCCGTGTTCCGTGCTGCTACCCCCCCCCCCCCCCCAAAGGTATGGGGGCCCCCTGACCCGGAAAGGCCTACCCTAAACCCAAAACCCTAAACCACGGAAGTAGACAAGAACCACATCCACCGGGGGGGGGGGGGGCGTGCGTACTGGTTCCACCCATGACCATTTGGGGGGAGGGGGGGGGGGCAGGCAACGCTGTACCATATACACACGTCTTACATGTGACCATGCTCCATACCTGAAGCTTGTAAGCTAAGAGCGCGCTGCAAGTTGCCCTGAGTTGAATAGAACCACCTACTGACATGACTCACCTCCCTGATGTCCTGGGGTGGTCAACAAAGTGGTTTGCATGCCAAGCCACTGAGGAAGTGAGCTGACCTGCATGGTCAAGCACCTCCATGGTCACCAAAAGCAGTTCTGTTCGCATGGGGTATCAACCACTATCCCACTTAAAACGATGGGTATAGTGTTTAAACAGGGGCCAACCACTGGATTAAAGGGGTTTCCTTGTGGTGTCCATCTTTAAGCCAACACCGCGCAAACAACTTGCTGGTTCCCCGCCATTTAGTGCTAGTTTCCGCATTTAACCCACGAGTCAGAAACAAATAGCAGGGGATCAGTTTGGACAGCCCAGTTCAACGGACACCTCAAAAAGCAAAGCGATTGCACTTCCAAGGCTTGCCCCTTGCACGACAAGAAACGGCAACACCCCGCCATTTAGGGAACCACCCAATTTGAGCAGATCGGGATCATTTAGAACGGGCAGCCCAAGAAAAAAAGAAAAAGAAAAAAGAAACGCGTCTTCCCCTGGGCGAAAACACAAAATTGAACACCGAACCCCACGTCTTCCTTCCTCGCCGGATCCTTGCGATCCTCGCGATCCTCGGGCACTTTGCACGCGCCTTGCGCTCCGATCCTCGTTCGGTTGGAAGGACGGGCCCATGGCGGCCAGCACCACCATGGCGGACCTAGAAGCCTGGGAGCAGCGGCTGAACCGGATCTTCTCCCTCGAGGCGCGTGAGCTCCTTCGCGACTTCGCGCGTGAGACGCGAAAGGCGGTCGTCCGCGGGGAGCGAGCGCGAGCGCGCGCGGGAAGGCGGGGAGGTTCTTTGGTATGGAGTCAAGGGGGGGGTGCACCTTTGGGGGGGGGGTTCCCCTAAGGAACTTGAAGGAACTTGAAGGAACGCTAAGGGCCCTAAGGAACGCGAAGAAACGATGAAAGCCAGACACTGGGGCAAGGGGACATTTGCAGACACCCCCATGTGTTTCTGAGCAAGGGGCCCTTTTTGTACACGTTGGCCAGCGAAGCGCTGGCTCAGACGCAAGGGAGACACCCAAACAGCATGGGCTTAACAGACCTCCTTGAAAGATCTCCAATTGTTTTTGCATGTTCCATTTGAACCATGTGGCTTTTTCCGGCAAAGTCAAGTTGGACACCCAGCAGAAAGCCAGTTGCAAGGTTCGATCGGTGCCTTTCCAGGGGCTGATCTTCTTGGTTCCTGTGACAGGGGGAGAGAAGCCTTCCATGGTTTTACCCAGGGGAATTCAAGCAGGGAGGTGCTTCTGTGGCCGGGGCCGTGTTTTTTTTTGAGTCCAGGGGCTCCTTGACCCGGACTTGACTGGTACCTTTGGAGGCCAACTTGAATCTGGTAACCTTTGCACTGACCCAAAAAGAGCACCCAAGACTACATGACCCGCACTTACCCTTTACCACCCACCCCTCAAAAGGCGCAAATGGGCCCCAAAGAAGCCCACGCTGAGAACCGAGAACCCACGCCCCTGCCACCCCAGGGGTCTGCAGAGGGCTCGGATTTGACGGAGCTCTCGGATCTCGCGATGCGCGACAGTGTGCGCAAGCCGGGGACGCCCAGAGGACTCAAGCCGCGTCTCGTTTTCGCGTTTCCTTTTTTGTTTTTGTTGCTTGTTTGTTTTTCCTCGGGGGGGGGGGGGTTCTTTCGGGAGGGGGGCTTTTGTTGTTGTTTCTTTCGGGGGGGGCCTCTTTGTTTTTGTGTTTTCTTTTCGGGGGGGGGGTTGTTGTTTCTCTGGGGGGGGAGGGTACCCGTATTCAGGTTGGTTGTGCTGGGGGAATAGAATGTTGTCTGTTTCTGAGGAGTTATCAAAGTCAGACACTAGGGTTGCTTCCCTTCAACCCACCACTTTTGGGTGACTTTGACAATGGCAAAATCATGGGGCCGGTGCTTTAGTGTTTTGCCTGGGAGGGGGTGCCCGTCTTAAAGGAAACTACCGGGGAAACACCAGGAGAAAGAACACTTGGGTGGTTCCCCCCCAGACACCCACGGCCAGCCACCTATGTTCCTTCCATGCTTAAGCCGGGGGCAACGGGGGAAGGGGGCCCAAAAACAGAGACGCACCGATGGGCTCAAGATCGGAATACGTTCATTTGCTGAATAGTTGTTGTTCCAGCCAGACGAACAACGCAAAAGGCGAGTGGTGCACGCTACCGCCCGTGCTTCCAAGACCAGCCTTTGGGCAATCTACGGGAAATCCGCAATTTAGTGGGTATCTGGCCAATTTTCTGCAAACACATCTTGGTGTCTATGAGCGGTGTCCCATGGTGTCCCTTTTTTTTCTGTGGAGGGTTCCCTTCAAATCCTTTCAACAGAATGGACCTGGTTTTTATGGAAATCCAATTGTTCGGGTGTGTCCACCCTTTCAGATGAATCCTTTCAAGCTTTCACGAAGACTTTTTTGGCGGTTTCCCAGGCATCCGATTTCTGAGGTTGTTAGGTTTGCAGGGTTTAGTGAGGGTTGCTACACTCTTGGAGTCAAAGAACAGCCTAGGAATGGTCGGGGCCGGCAAAACCCTGCCGCAAGCTTGTGAAGAAAGCTCGGGGAATGAACCGGGCTGCTTTTCCCGCGGCTTTCGCCTCCGTCGGTCGGTCGCAGATAAATCCCCCGATTTCCTGAAATGGCTGCGAGTCAATTTATAAGGTCCGGAACAGGGTCCGGAAGCCACATGCGATCCAGACCTCCGTTCCAGACCTCCGTTCCAGACCTTGCCTAGAAACATGTTCCAGACCTTCCGTTCCAGACCTTGTTTATGTATATTTATGTCTAGAGTGTTGATTCAGATGGTCGTTCTTTGTCGGGTGTGCCAAAGACTGAAATGGCGTGTGGCAAGAAAGAAGGAGCAAAGGAGCAAGAAAGAAGGTGAAAGAAATGAAGAAAGGAGTATCGGTGTTCCGGAGCTTTGGTTTGGTTCGGTGCGATACGATTCCGCCGCTATCGGTTCGATACGATACGGTAACGGCTCGATACCGTTCTCGGTCGTCACATTGTTGAAACGACTATGTTTACATGCTTCTTGCTAGCATTCCAAAGTGCAAGCCACTCGCGTCACCGTTCCAGACCCCGTTCCAGACGTGTTCCAGACGTGTTCCAGACGCAGCGGAGCAATTTGCCACCAAGTCCACCTGCGCAAACATGCGCCATGTAAGTAGCTGCGCTTCATTCATCTACCCATCCATCCATCCATTCATCCATCCATCTATCCATCTTACACTAAATTAACGTGTGCTTGAGGACTCCACGCATGTCTTCCCAGAGGTCCGGAACAACCGATCTTGCGTAACTGACTCGTTCCAGACGTCCGCGTCACCGCGGAACGTTGCACACCAGAATGTTGACCCACACCCAAATACCCTGAGCTGGTGGCTTGGATGGTTCTTGTGGGTAAATGAAACCGCCAATCCAAGCCATGAGAGGGAATCTGATAGAGGCTCACTCCACATACTTATGCTGTGAATCAGGGACATTCAGGGACCTATGTGAAACACATGATGCTTCCCGGCAGGGGTTCTGATCAATCATGGTGCCAATGTCAAGCTCATCCCTCGGGGCGTCGATAGCTCGGGGAGCTTTTTGCGTCAGCGAGGTCGCCGAGCGAATTTGGTAGGTGATGGCTCTAACAAGGGCCCAAGGTTATCAGGGCTCCATACAACATGCAATCGAACATATTCAACTTCCCACCAAACCAAATGGCAATGTTGTTTTGTTTGATCTCACGAGTTGATCCATTTGACAATCTGGCCAACAGGAACTCCATCAGTTTGGGGGTTGTGCTTGAGTCTGATACATGAGTCATACATGTCCAGCAAGTCGACACCTAGTGCCCTAAGGGCCATTTGTGTCACGCATCAGGCTTGACAGTGGGGTTCTTTGCAGAGCGTTTAAAAGGAGCATCAACCCTGGCTGGTGTGTTTCTTTAGGGTTTCAGTTTGCCCTAAACTTTTCCCCGAGAAAAGCCATAACTTGTAGAAGTACGGTACACCTGTGATGCGAGTGTTGTACCTGCAAACCTGCGTCGCGGGTTTGAGGGACCGCTATGGACATAATTTTACAAGTCTCAGTATCAATGTGGCCGAGAATCTAACCAAGGCACTTTTGGTTGGTTGCTGCACGCGATCTTTCCCCGAAGCAGGTCTTGGGCTGGATCTTCCCTCCCCCCTCCCAAGAAAAATGTAAGTTTATCTCAGCATGGTGAATCCTCAAAACAAATGTGTTTCCCTATTGATCCCTTAAAACAGGGTACCCTCTCTCCCACGTTGCCATGGCACCTCACAGGGGTGCCTCCAAGAGGAAGCTGATCTTCCAGTACCCCACAAGTGCTATGGCAACGTGGGAGCAAGGGTACCAACACCAACAAGTTTGCCGGTGCTCAGGGAATGTGGGAATGACCCCTTTTGAACCTTCACTTGTGGTTCCCTTTATTCAGGGACCAAAGCCTGGGTTCATTTCATGTCTCATTCCCTAATTCAGGGCTCCTTAAAAGATACATTTTGCCCAGTTGAAACATGGCATTTTCCACCAAATAAAGGGAACCCACCATTGACAAGGCAATGTTCAGGTGTATAACGTAAGGATCCCTGCTAATGAGCGGCAGCAAGAAAAGCACGAGCCAAGCGTGACGTTTACCTCGTCACGAGGTTCTCGCTGATCCAGCGTCCCTTCCAAGACATGCGGGGCGGCCCAGCGCTAGGCGAGCGAGTAAAACAAAAGTGGGACCTGTGAAGAAAGGACGCCTGAATTACCCTCCCACCAACGAACACGGAAGTGCGCATTTTTCCAGGCACGAAGCCTTTCTACAGGGGTCTGGGCGCTGCCATTTTTGTCGGTGGGAGGCTTTGGGGAGGCGAAGCTGGCAAAATTCGAAGCCCAGAATTGGGAAGGCGTCATTGCGACTTACTTCTGAAGGGATCATTGTGATCGGTCCCCCAGCAATTGGTGCCCTTCCGCTCTTTCTCACCCCTTTTTTTGTTTTTGGGAGATTCGGTTCCCCTACTCAAATCAACTTTTTTTATTCTTGGGAGATTCGGTTCCCCTACTCAAATAGACAGAAACAAGTTGGTACCAACTTATTCTGACCGGAAGACCTAATTGGGATTAGTTAGGTTCCAACTGACCCGGGACCCGTGGATTTGGCTTCCCGCGGACAAATTCCTTCGGCTTTCGCACGGGAGGTTTATCCCCCCTGGACATGTTGCGGTGATTCATGGCAGATGCCATGGTGCCGGTCAGTTGCTAGACTTAGGGCGTCAGACCAAAAGGTTGGTAAACAAAGCCGCCTCGGGCTTTTGATGATAGGTCCCCCAGTAGTGCCCTTTTACCCTTTTTTGGGGGAGGGTTCCCCTACAAAAGTAGACTACAGCTACAGAAAAAAGGTTACCCTTTTGCTTGGCAGGCAGCGCGCCATGGATTCTTGCCCGAAACTCATTTCCCTTAGCCGTTTTGGGGGGGGGGAAGTGTTGGGGGGGGGGAGTATAGTCTTCTATGAGTACTGGAGGACCTAGCATACAAGGCTTGATCGATCCCCAAGTTGTTCCGGATGACGAGGATCGGTGGTATGGCCATGGATCTCGTGAAGGACGAATCGATTCGAGTCGGAGTCGGAGTCGAGCACTTCGGACCTCCGCTACTTTGGTCCGGGAGTTCTCTAAATCGGCAGGCAACTAAAAGGTTCGAAGCATGTGATTTTAGGGTACCACCATTTTTAAGAGAAGCGAAGCCTGACGAGAGTCAAGCTATCCGCTGGGCCATGTCGCATCAAACCGCTCGTTTTTTCAAACCGCGGCGGTTTGCTCTGAGAAGAAATGGCAACTCTGGCCAAAGACGAACCTCCAAATGGGGTCATCTCAAAATTCGGGGAACCCAAAAAAAACCACTAGGTCCCCCAGTAGTGCCCTTTTACCCTTTTTTGGTTGGGAGGGTTACTAGCACAGACTTCAGAAAAATGGGTACCCTTAGTCTAGCCTCTCTACTGGAGGACCTAGTCCAAATGGGGCCCCTTACCAACACCAAAGGGGCGTTCCCGAGCCCAAAATATGAATTTCAGACGGATTGGAGTCCAACAAGTTCCAACTTTGACTTCAAAGCTCGGAGAAGACGCAAGCCGATGCTGCTCATACAGGATTGCTCCCCAAAGACTTCAGACGCTTTCCGCTGTGCAATGCACATGTTTCTTTGTGGCTCAAATGTGTGCGAGTCTTGAAACAGATTAGGCAACCGAAAATCCAACATTTGGATCCCAGAGTGTAAGAACCCCCGCCTCGGTGAACGATCGGATCCAAGATCTCCCCGCGCCGTTGCCTGGCCTAATCTTTTCGCCTGAAAAGGCCGAATCGTGGCCGCTACTTGGATGTTCAACCATCGTCAGAGCAGTAGGTTGTAACCAATGGTTAAGGGGGGGATCCCCCAGTTCCAGCTGCAAGCATGCAATATGGTTCTAGCAATCTATGGCCTACCTACCTGAGGTATAGGAGCCGCTACCCCTAAAAGGCCGCACGAATGGGGTCATTGGCAACCCATGGCTTGGAAGGGTCAGAAGGAGACTCCAGGTACCTCTTAAGAAAAGACCCCCTAGTATCCCCACCGCGTCCCTTCAAAATGGCTGCTTGGGCGGGGGAGAACACGACCCCGGGAGCCTGAATGGTAACCCAGTTTCCCTTTTATGTGGAACGCTAGGTAGATGGAATTGAACAAAAAAACAGCCTCCCCCCAAAGCAGCGATATGATAACTAGGTCCCCCAGCTAGGTGCCCTTTCTCACCCCGTTTTTGGGGTTGGGAGAGTTCTCCTACTAAGCCAGACTACAGAAAAAAAAGTTGGTACCAACTTATTCTATCCTCTCACATCTGGAGAACCTAGGCGATACAATGAGATTGTAGAGAGGAGTACCTAAGTAACCTTACTAAACCAAGGTACCTAAACCTATGCAATGCTGGAGTACCTAAGTCTTGAGATTTTAGGGTTTGACAATGCGGAGGATCGGTACGCCACCTTCCACGAGCTGGAGGCGGGTTTCCGAACGCCCCGGAAGCGGTTTCCGGTTTCCGGCTTTCCGACGCCCAGGGGACCAACACTTTGGTGCATTGTGCCAAGGGATGTTAGGACTTGAGAACTTGTTTGCCAACTAAGGGGTTTACCGAATTAAACTACTAAAAGTTTTAAACTTTTAGCAGGGGGGCAGAAAGCAACCGAAAAGCTTGATCAAAACACAAGTTCTCACGTGTACAAATTGCCAAGCGAATCGACCGGATCTGACAACTTTTGGTTTCCCCCGTTTGTTTGATCTAGTTTCAGTCATGGCCGCAAAAATGTATTTTGTTCTGGGTCCCTAAAGGGCAACTGAGTATGGGGCCTTTGGTTTCAAGAGAGATACCGCTCGCAAGCCCAGGTGGTATCCCCAACAGCCCTAAACCCCCGAGAACCCTCCAGAACCACCCGGGAGCCTATTTGGGCAGAATTTCTGCACGTCTCCCCTTGGTTGCGCAGGAGGTGGGGGTTTTATGGCTGGCTTCACAGATTCAATTGAAGGGCTCCACGTTTTTCCCGTGGCCCGAGGGCATGTGAGTTTCTTTCCCAACTCGTGCTCTGTTTGGGTATGTGCCAATATCGGGGACCCCCAAATAGTGTGCTTTTCCTTTTGGTGTTCCTTTTTTGAGCCAACCCAAAACAGGGTACCGATCCTCAAACTTTATTGGCAGGACGAGCAGCGCCTCCATCCGAAAAACTTTGGTGCATTTTGCTTGGATGTTAGGACTAACTTTTTGCCAACTAATGAGTTTGCCATGAAACCACTAAAAGTTTTTTTTTGTTTTGGCAGGGGAGCAGAAAGCAACCGAGAAAAGCCTTCGACAGGTCTACTGCTACCGCGTGGCGGGCACGGTGGGCATCATGACGCTGCCGGTGCTCGGCTTCGACCCCATGCAGAACTTCACAGAAGAGCTGCAGGCGCCGCTCTCGACCAGTCGCGCTGCGAGTGAAATGCGGAGTCGATAGGGAGCCACTGGGCGATCCGCGTGTTTTTTTTCCTTGAGAAGGGGGGTTTAAAGGAACAAAGGGAACCGCCTCGGTTTTTTTTGGGCCCCCTGAATTTAGACACAATGTGGGTGTTTTGTTTTGAGGGTGGCTTGTTCGGGGGTTGGTGGAAGTGGACACCCAAAGGAAGCGGTCAGTCTTGTGGGTCCCCTATTTTGAGACAAACCAAATGGCCCACGAACGTTCCACAAAAAGAGACACTAAGAAAGGATGGGTAATTGTTTGTTAGTTTTTTTCATATTCCCTGCTCGGTTAGGGTTGGATCTTGAACCTTTGAAAATTATGTTTTTTCCCATTTGGTTGCGTGTTGTTTGAGGGTGCCCTTTTTTGTGGTTTTGAAGGGACACCAAAAGGACAACCATGTTTTCTGGACACACTAGTCGTTTCCTCCCTGATCGCGGTCATTCGAAGAAATGAAACACTCACTGCCTGAGTTCCTGGACTGTATACTTTTTTGGCAAATACAAACACTTGCGTTGGCCAATCCACTCAGGAAGCGAGTTAAGAAATGAAACAGTTTGTCCCCAAAGCCCATGTCCTTTTGTGTTTTTTTGTCAGCCGCCCATTTCGAGAGACGGGTTTCCGCGAAGGAGCAGACGATCGCCGCGGCCATGTCGCTGGGAGTTGCCTTCCAGCTCACGCAGGGGTCCCCGGTCGTCGGAGGGTCTCGAGCTGGGCTTCCACCCAAGTTGTGCTTTTGGTTTCCCTGTTCAATGCCAACCTGAAACGTGGCCCCCAACAAAAACAAAGTAAAACAGCAATACAAAACTCACACATGAAACGTGGCACCCCCCCCCCCCGTCCCCAATGAAAATGAAGCAGCAAAACACACACACACACACACACACACACTGGCCCCATGATTTTTTTTCAAAGCTAAACCATTTTATGGGGAAATGGAATTCTGTCTCAGAGCCCCCACCCCAGGATGCCACATTTCGGGGGGTGTTTTTTGTGTTGTTTTTGCAGGAATTGCCCCCCCCCCCCGGGCTAAACATGCGAGCGCTTGCCAGGGGGCCTCGTCGTGTGCCTCTGAATTGAGGGCACGGCACACACTTTCTTGGGGCAGAATCTTGATTTGCAGAGGACTGGGGTAGACTTAGGATACAACTTTTACATCTTACCCGTGACTCAAAGGGAAGCAAACAGTAGAACATACATTCCATGACTGGGCCTAGGTCCAATCATGTATCTCTCAGACTTGGCCGTGTTTGGGGTCCTTCGAGGCGTAACAGGGCCACACAAGAGCGCCGTTCCGCTGTGTGGATGGTTTTCTAAACTGGGTCAACCCCCCAAGTAGGGCGCTTCCTGAGATTTGGGCTCTAGTTGGTGAGTCTTTGAGGGTACTTCTTTGTTGGCTTAAAAGGACAGCAGGCGGAAACTAGGCAGTTTTGGGTTTACTGTATTTCAGACAAGCCCGTATGTCCCTGGGAAGGATGGTGTTGGTTATTAGATCATATTAGATCAGAAGGCCACTATCTAGCGGGGTGATGATGAAGGGGGAGGAGAGTTCGCGGCCGGTTTTGGGGATGTCCAAATCCTTCCATGCAGGTATGTGTTTTGTTGAGCTCCCCAAGGACCTGAGGAGCCGCCCAAGCAACCCTGATGCATGTGTTTTGTTGAGCTCACCCTGGTACTTGTAGTTAGATCTCGAACTTTCCAATTTCCCGTGGTCTTGTTCTTTGGCCAATGGAACCAAGACAGAGATGGTCCCGGCATGTTTCACAGAAAATGAGGTCCCAACTCACAGAAAATGCACCTGGAGGGCCGGAGGTGCATGGTTTCGGCGGTTTTGGTCCATGGCTGTTCTTTCTTCCAACCAGAATTAGCTCCCAGAATTAGCTTTTTTGATATATTTTTTGGGGTTTCCCATTGTTTTCCACTCAACAGGCAAAAAAGATATATATATATATATATGCTGGGGTCCGATTTTTCCAGCCAAGCTCGGACCTTTGCTGTCTTGGATTGGTCGCCCATTTTTGAACAGAGGGGAAGGCTTGGGCGCGGTGGATCTCAGAAGTTGGCAGACATGTGATGTTTGCTTGATTGCCCCGCAAGTATGTCGCGTGTCTCAAAATGGGCTCCATGCAAAAAAATGTAGCCTTTCGGGCAAAAGCATGGTTTTTGCCCTTGGAATTGCATGCCTATCTCCATTGCTCTCACGTACTTGAAGCAGTCACCTTTTCACCACACGCCTGCAGGAACATCCTCCGCGACATCGGGGAGGACCGCATGGATTGGCTCATATCCCGGACGAGTCAAGCTGCGGATTCGGGAAAGCTTCGAATGGAATCATCCGGCCCAAATGTGTTTTTGTTTGGGGGGGGGACCTTTTTTTGGGGGGCTTTGTTAAAGGAGAGCAAAAGGAAACCCACCAATTTCGGTTCCCCAATTTTGACACTTAGATATATGCTTCCATTGTTGCTTGGCTCAGTGAAAACGGGGGATGTACTTTTGCCTTAGACGCGTGTGGCGATCGGTCATACCCTTTGATTTATGTATGATCAGCAGGTCATGATAAGAATTATTGTTTCCGATTCTTGTCTTGATGCAATGAGGTTGAGCAAAAGGGAAGTTCCGAGAAAATGTTAAGAATCTCACGCAATGCGAATGGGCATTGCCGGCAATTTGCACGGGTTCTGCACCTTTTTGAAACAGCCCCCGCCAGTTCCAATGTGGATCAGAACTGGCTGTTCCGCTGAGTTTGTTTGATGGGAGTTTTTAGATGCCATCTTTGGCATTGTCATGGTCATCAACGTTTTGCTGCCAGCAGGCATCGTGTATATGGGTATGGGTCAAAAGTAAGTCACCCGGGACCTGCAGGTTTTAGTCTGCTTTTCCATTTGCCAGGGTCTCATTTTGGGGTAAGCCTATTCTTGAATAACAGTCAGACCATGGCCCTGCCAGAGGGTCCCGACTGGTATTGGGCCCTCCAAATGGGTTGTTGTTGAGGGCCCTTGAGGGGTCGGTCGGGGTTCTCCATTGGAGTTGGAGGGGTCAGACGGTCATGACCCCGAGGGGGGGCAAACCATGTTGCAATTTTCTCCGAGCCAAAGAGGCCTCCGTCTCCCGTGACTCACGGCACGCCTGCGAGGGGTGTTTGGGCGCTTTGGAAAGGCCTCCCTATCATCAGGACCCACAGCCCACAAGTTGACCCACTGGCAAACGAAAGCTCTGGTTCCCAAGTCCTTTGGCTGCAGTCTCCTTCCCAAGTTCTTGGGCTGGGAACCTCCTTCGCACCCGGGGAAAAAAAAACAAAAACATGGGGCTTACCCAGACGGGCCATGGCTTCCCATTTGTCGCTCGGGTGAGCCAAGTGAAACCTGCGGCGTGGGGCGGGGGGGGGCACACGCCTCACCTTTCATACGGACGAAATCCGTTTCCCTGCAAAACCCTGGGTTATACGTGGATGGTTGCGAAAACCATTTCGCACCACGCCGGTGTGTCAAGTAGGACGGGTAACGGAGTTATATGGGGCAGTCGCGCGCAGGCAGCAAAAGATTCCTTCGGAATCTGTTCGCCAAAATTTGCGGTTTCAAACCTCACCGAGGGGCTCGCCTAACCGGCAGCTAAACAGAATGTTGGTGTTAGCGTCTTTGGAGCAAGACAAAGGTTGGTTTAGGGTTGGCTTAGGGTTGGTTTACGGTGGGTTTAGGGTGGTTTAGGGTTGGCTTAGGGTTGGTTCAGGGTTGGTTTAGGATGTGTATTTAGGGTTGGTTTAGGGGTGGTCAGGTTTGTTCAGGGTAGGATGTTGGTTTAGGGTTGGCTTCGTGGGGGGGGCTGCCGGGTGCGTGTGGGTGTGAAAGCGGTGGGATTTGAATTTTCCAGCCGGGCGGCAGGATGACAGTTGCTGGCCACTGGCGGTCTAGTTGTGGGGCATGGAGGCACCATTCCCTATTTTGTCCATGGCTGACGGTGTCAAAGGGACATGGGCAGGGACATTGGCAGGGGCACAGTTCTTTTGCCGAAAGGACGCCCAGCGCGGGCGCATCTACGTGCCGATAGAGGACCGGCGCGACTGCTTCATTTCTTGCCCCCCCCCCAGACCTCTAGTGGGGCAGCCTCTTTGTTTGTCAATTTGTTTGTCTCTGTTGGCCTTTGTCTCTCTGTCTCTCTTTGTCTTGTCTGTCAGCCCGACCGGGGGACGCGAAACGCGAGACTCTGCCGGGAAACGTTTCCGGCGGTTCCCAGCCATACCCTCGATTGTTTTTTTTGCTGATTGGTCGATGCTCGATACGTGCCATCTACCAAACATTTGATCTTGAGCAGGGGGTTTGAACCAGCAAGGTTGCAGTGTTTCATCCCATCCAGAAGATAAAAAAGGCTTACCGGGATAGCTCCCACTCATCCTGAAGATCTCATGGCACTCGGTCCAGTAAAGAAACATCAAGTCCACAAGAGCTAAATGGTGGGGGATTTTGAGACCCCTCCAACTGTTCACTTTCGGTTCTTCAGTTGGACTTAGCACGTTTCTGGCCAATCCTCTCAGGTCCAGTATAGGCAGCCCGCAAAGCCTATGGCGGAAAACGTCACACTCGCGTGGCCAAAGTTGCCTTTCAGGGTTTCCCGATTTTCAGATGGTCAGCTTGGGAGATTTGGACGGGGAAGAGCATCGATTAGAACTAAATGGCACTGGTTGCATTGGCTTTCTTCCACTCACCAGGGCCATCTATTTTACCGAAGGACACCCGCGAGGCTCACGTGGGTGGAGGTTGCTTGAAAGCTTCCCTGACCCCGGTGTTTCTAAAAAAAAGGAGTCCCAACCGGTCCGATTCCCGTCCTCTAAAATCTATCTGCAAAGGGTACAAAGAACCCACGGGGCCAGGATTCGGCCCGTTCTGGCTCCGCAGGATCTGAATCGCTTCGGGATCACAGAGGATGAGGCGCTCAATGTCCAAATCCAGCTCTCGGTTGCCAAAAGACTCGGTTGCCAAAAGCCTCGGCTGCGAGTCCTTTTGACTCATTTTTGAACAAGTTGTTGCCTTTCGGGGCAATGTGCCGGGGTCATTTTTGACCATTGGGGGTGAAAGTCAGCTGGGGGTGTTTCCCTTTAGCTTGTCAAGGGGATCACTTTGGGTGGATAAAATCACGGTTCCAGATGTGGATTTCATACCTCCAACAAAACAAAGCCGCGCTGCCATAGATTGGGGTTCTGGACCATCTTCCTGGGGCCATTTCCTTGCCATGTGGCTGTGGGTCAAAACCAATGGTACCATTTTGGGATAGGTGCACCACCCATTTTAGTCTATGTTAGTGGGGTTTGGGATGTTCACTGGGGGTACGGGATTTTGCCCCATGGCCACATCACTTGGCTCGTTGATGTTTTGTTCTTCCCTCCCCTCGCCTTTTCCGCCGGCCGCCGAAAAACAGCTTGCCGGTGCTCAGCAAACAACCGAAAAAAATGGAATGACCCCTTCAAAGAAACCCCTTCCATCCGTCCGATCTGGAGAAAAAGCTTCCAGCTTCATTGGGGGAATCCTGAGCCCAAAGAAACCCGGTCCGTCCATCCGATTTGGAGAAACAGCTTGCCGCCCACAGCCCGCCGAGACGCCGAGACGCCGAGACGGCGGCAGGTTCTGGAGGCCTGTAACACCCCGGGGCTGTTGGTCCACGAGCAGAGATGGAAGGACTTCATGGTGCGCGGCCCCAGATGGGTCTTTAGGTCCCCCAGCAATTGGTGCCCTTTCTTAATTTTACCTTTTTTTTGGTTGGGAGGGTGAACCCGCTACTAAAATAGACTACCGAAAGAAGGGCACCCTTATTCTAACCTCTCTACTGGAGAACCTGCTAGTTTATATATATATATATGTGTTTTGTTTTGCGTAGAAGGACTCCATGGCTGCCCCAGATGTTTCTCGTCTTTTTCTTTTTTTTCGGGCGGCGTGTCGGGGTCGGGTCGAAAGGGTGGATGGGTATGGGTCGGGTCGAGTAACTTTTATTTCTTTTTTAATGATATGGGTGGGTGGATCCGCTCGCCCCACCCCCCCCCCCTCTTTTGGGATAGGTTTCAAGGGAAGCCAAAAGGAAAACAGTTCGGAAAACACAGATCTTGTAGGGCTCCCTTATTTTGAGACATACCCATATGAGGCGCTAGGTAGTGGTTGGAAGGGCTCGCCGTCACAAGGAGCATTCCGGGGTATCCGATACGCTTGCCAATAGAAAGGAGGGCATGTTTTTTCATATTTCTCGCTTTTGGCTTCTTGGCTTTTTGTTATATTGGCTTCTTGGCTTTTTGTTTTTTTGGCTTCTTGGCTTTTTGTTGTTGTTAGCATTTTCGGCTATGTTTGCATGTATGTAGGTGTGTATGTATGTATGGACCCTGCTTGTACATGCATACATGTATGCATGTGTGTGTGTACGTCATGGGAGGTGCTGCCGCTTTGTTCGACTTCCCTTCAGGACTTTTTCATCCAGATTCTTACCTCTTAAAAGCACCACTTCTCTCAACTTTTTGGTTGTACCATGGGCGAAAAGTGTCTGCATGTAAAAGATGAGAGCTTCCCCAGGGCGCAGGGAGCTTTAAGGGGTAAGGAAATCGACTACTGACAAAAGTTGGTACCAACTTATTCTATCCTCTCGACTGGAGGACCATTTTATTTTGTTTGAAGGAAAACCAAACCCAGAAAAACGAAGCCCAAAGCCGCCCAACGCCAAAGCTTCAAGCGGCCACCGACTGCTCTGCCGAGGAGTTCGAGATGGCGCGCTGTGAAGAGCCGGGGGCCCCGGGAGTCGAATCCCATCCCATGCGCTGAATTGCCTCACTCCCCGAGCTCCTGGGCTTGAAAAAACTTTTTGGGGCTGGACCAGTTGAGTGGTAAACCGAAAGTGTGGGGCCCATGAACTCGGGAGAGCCAAAAGCGGAGTGGGATCGAGTGCCCCGTGTACTTCAGGAAAGGCTCAAGTTTTCAAGCTACCAATCCAAACCGCCTAGCAGGGGTCACGAGGACAACCCCTTCAAAGGTTGCGATGTACTGATGTCCATGGAAATGATCGCCACTTTTGGAGGTTCCGAGATGGGATGTTCAAGGCTACTTAGATGTCCAAGCAACGTCAGAGATCGTCCCCTCACCATGGTTATAACCTACTTCACTGACAGTTTTTTTTTTTTTTTTTTTTTTATTACATCCCTTTTTAAGGAGCCCGCTCTTCGGGTTTTCCTTTATTTTAAAAAAGACGTTCCTTGGGCTTGGGAGCGTGAGCACATGCCTAGAGAGGCATTTGAGCGTGCTCAAAACCTGGGTAACATAGGTGTCCTTTTTGGTTGTTTTGGTAGAAAAATAGATGGCAAATCCTGGTTTACCTGGTGGTTGAATCATCTACCAGGGCCATCTATTTGCCCTAAAAGGACACGAACAGCTGCGGATATTCGCCTTCTTAATGCTTGAAGCATGGTTCTGGGTCGACCAGTTCAATACCAGGTTTGGATTATGGCTCATTTGGGTTTACAGGGAGGGCGGAAAAAGCATTCAAGAGCTGAACAACTGCCTTCCACACTTGGGCGCACCAAACCTAGCAAGTAGGTTACAGCCATGGATATGGATCAACTCCAGCGACCATGGTTCGAACCAACTTACTCCGTGGGTTGAACAATGGTTGAACATTAAAGTGGACAGAGCAGGGCATCTTGATGCAAACTGTGCGAGCTCTGGAATTAGAAAAGGTCTGTGAAGGTTCCTTTGGGGCTTTCCAGCTTTGTCAGGTTTGTGAATGTCACATGTTTCCAGTACCATCTTCTTGATCTTGTTCCAGCCCCATTTTTTTTAATCCTCCCTTTCTGAATCAACAGCTCACCACAAAAGGAGCATCCGTCTTCCAAAAACCAGGTTTCCGTTCACATAGCGTTCAACACCGGGGTTTGTTTCCAACAGCCTGGTTTTGACTTTGAGAACCAGTTAAAAACACACACCTTGATTAACCTGTACAGACACCGTAATTAATCCGCAAGAACCCGAAATCTAAAACACAGTGTCCAAACACCAGGTTATTTGCTAGGATATTTGCCAGAACCTCCTTTCTCTTGTTTTTTGATGTACAAGGCTATTTAGGAAGCCAGCGTGTAAAACAAATAGGGCATCCTGCCAAATGGTGGGTTTATTTTCCGTTTCCCTTTCAAGCCAAAGGAGAGGACCTCCAAAAAACAGCACGCCCTCCATATGTGTGTTTCTACTCACTTCCTGAGTTCCTGCACTTCAAACTTCTTGGGAAGACAAATTTGTGTGGTAAACAAGTAGTGTGGACTTCTTTTTCTTTGGCCCATCCACTCAGGAAGTGAGATGACTTCCATGAAACCACCATCCATGGCGTCTTTTCTTCGGCCTATCCACTGGGTCCTGGATCGGCTTCTATTCCTTCCGCAGCGCCAAAACCCGAACTTTCGCTCCTCGGTTTCGGTCGCGAAATTCAATTGGCTGGTCCAAACTCCTGGTACCACCAGTGAGCATCCCAATCCCCACTAAAATAGGCTCTAACATGGGTGGTGCACCTACCCCAAACTGGAGCCATAGCTTATGCTACTGACCCACGAGCCAACTCGCTTCGCGCAAAATCAAACTCGAAATCGCCAGGGAGTACCAGAAGGCGAGGGAAGGCATCGTGGGGCTCTCGGAGATCAACCGCCTGGGCGTCATGGCCACAGCCTCGGAACGATCCGCGGATCCGCGGATCCGCGGATCCGCGGGAGGGGAACGCGGCCGGATCCACGTGCAAGGGGAAAAGAGCTGGGGAAAGGCGTGGAAGGGGAAGTCCTCCGTTTCTCTCGTAAGAATAGCTGAAGTGGCCCAAAGCGCACCGTTGGACCTGTTTGCTTGGGGAGGGTTTCCTGAAATGTGTCATGTGAACCAGCAAGAAGCTTAGCACTTAAAAGCAAGCCCCAGAAGAGTACAAGAACGGCATGAAGTTTCTACTAGGGTGATATTTATTGATAGGAGCAGGGATCACCAGGGTGCGGTTCAACCCTGCTTAGCCCATGGCTATGCCACCCAACTGGTTACCTTTGGGCATCCCTTTAAAGCCAGGGGCAGGTGGTTAAGCACATGTTTTGCCAAACCCACGGAATGACATCCTTGTGGAGTTGTTTTAAAGGCAAGCCAAAAGGAGGAGAGTTCCCCATGTGTACAGACATCTGGATGTGTAGAAATACCCCCCCCCCCCTAAAACAAAGAAAAATGACTGCTGGCTGCCCATCAAACCAAGCTTTAAAGGGTACCCGCAAACCAAAGCAAAAAACCACGGCATGGTCTAGCCTGCTACCTTGGATGCTCAACCAACCTAGTAAGGACCTGGGGCCTCAAACGACTGCCGTTTTTGGTTGCGGTACGGAGCGACCATTTTTTGCTCGTATGACCATTTTTTTTGGAACGACCATTTTCTTTTCAAACGTGCTGAATGCCTGCCATGCATGCTGCTCAGGCAAGTTGGAGAAGGAGGTTAGAACAGTACTAGGAGATAGAACACTACTGCAGCCGCCTATCCAACCTAGTACGGAGGCTAAAACTCCCAAGGAGGTAACTGGGGTTTCCTCATCTTTGAAGAGGTTCTGTCTTTTTGCCGTGCTTCCCTGCGCCGGCCTGTCCGCTTTGCGCCGGCCTGTCCGGAAGGCATGGGATTGAATTGGGACGCGACGCAGGATGGATGGATGGCCCGTTTCAGTGAGCAGCGATGTCTTCCAACCACAATGAGTTCCCCCCCCCTTTCTTTTTTTTTTTTTTGTTTTTTTGTTTTTTGCTGGGGCCCCTTGGTTTTCCAAAAAGATCTCTCTCTCTTTTTTCTGCTGGGGTCCGATTTTTCCAGCCAAGAAATGTGAGGTGCCTGTTTGCTCCTTGGGTGCCGAGAGGCACCCCCTTCGCCCAAAGTAGAACCCGGGACAACTAGGTCCCCCAGCGAACGGTGCCCTTTCTCTTTTACCCCGTTTTTGGTTGGCAGGGTTCGGTTCCCCTACTGAAATAGACTGCAGAAGAGAAAAAGTTGGTAGCCTTATTCAGCCTTATTCTGACCTCTCAAATCTGGAGGACCTAGACAAGGAATTCGTTGGTAGGAAAGACGTTAGGGGAACCGTGCGGGGAATCGAACAATTTGCCAAGAACCTGGTGGTTGGCCCCTTAATCGGTGGCAACTCCTCTCTAAATCAAACCGGGGTTCTTCATATGGGTATGGGTCAAAATTAAACCACCAGGGGACCGCAGGTTTTAGTCTTTGTTTCCATTTACCAGGGTTCCATTTTGGGTACCTATTTTTGACCCACACCCATATTCAAATTTCATATTTCCCAGTTGCCCAGAAGTTCCCCCACAAAAAAGCAATCATTTTTTTCCCACCGCGGCCACTCATCAAGCAAGCGCATGCTTTAGTTCGTCCTGCCTTGGCTAGGTCCCCCAGCAGTGCCCTTTTCCCCTTTTTTTGGGGAGGGTTCCCCTACTAAGATAGACTACAGAAAAAAGGGTACCCTTATTCTAACCTCTCTACTGGAGGACCTAGTTTTTGTTTAATTTAACATGGTCTACCCCATTCTAATCTTTCCCACGTCCGCTGCGGGGAAACATGTCAGTTTGACTCACGGCCCGCATGAATATGAATGAGTGGCACACTGTGTTTCTGCTCTTTTGTTCGTGACAGCCAGGGGATGGGTGGATGTTCGTTCTAAAACGACGTACCTCCAGTTGCAGTTTGAGTGACACTTAAATCAATCAATCAGTGCTCAAAAGGGGAACGTGTCGGCACCTTCAGGCGGCTCTCTATGTCTACGGCCACACCGGCGCAACTTTGCCTGTGCCAGCAGCTGGGTTTGGGTCGGATATCAAATTCCAAAGGTGCATGTTTTAGGTATCAGAACCACCTTCTCGCATGCAGACGAACCCCTGACCTTCCCGGAAAGCCATCATGTTAGATGTAGAGAAAAGCACCGCTTGGTTGTCTTCTAGTAGGGAAAACGCTACCTGGTCAACAGATTGAGTTGTGTTAATAATGTATACTGTACCAGTAAAGCCGGCAAGCCGGGTGGCGGAAGTTTCAAAAATATAAAAAAACAACTATAGTTCTCTTTCTCTTTCTTTTCTTGACTCTTTTTCTCCGTCATTCTTCCTTTCTTCCTTTCTTTCCTTCCTTCCTCCCTTCTTTCCTTCTTTCTATCTGTCTTTTCTTTCTTTCTTTCGTTTGCTTGTCTATCTATCTTTCTCTACCTATCTATACCTAACTACCTGTCTATCTATCTCTCGTGTTATCTATCTATCTGCTTATCTATCTATCTATCCATCTCTCTATCTATCTTCTCTATCTATCTCTCTATCTCTCTATCTATATATCTACCTATCTCTCTATCTCTCTATCTATCCATCTCTCTATATCCCTCTATCTGTGTCTCTCTCTTTCTCTATCTGTCTCTCTATCCCTCTTTCTTTCTATGTTTCTATCTCTCTATCTCTCTTTCTTTCTATCTATTTATCTCTCTATCTCTTTCTCTATCTCTTTCTATCTATCTATCTATCTATCTATCCATCTATCTCCCGCGTATCTATCTATATATCTATCTATCTATCTATCTATCTATCTATCTATCTATCTATCTATCTAATCTATCTATCTATCTATCTATCTATCTATCTATCTATCTATCTATCTATCTATCTATCTATCTATCTATCTGTCTATCTCTCTATCTATCTATCTATCTATCTATCTATCTATCTCTATCTCTCTGTCTACCTATCTATCCATCTCTCTCTCTCTCTCTATCTGTCTATCTCTCTATCTATGTATCTATCTATCTATCTATCTCTCTATCTCAGTATCTCACGTGTGTATTTCTAATTATCTATAGATATACCTATCTATCCATCTCTCTATCTACCTCTCTCTCTACCTATCTATCTATCTATCTATCTACCTCTCTATCTATTTATCTATCTATCTATCTATCCATCTATTTGTTTCTCTATCTATCTACCTATCTATGTATCTCTCTCTATCTCTGTTTCTATCTATTTATCTATCTCTCTATCTATCTATCTATCTATCTGTCTATCTATCTATCTGTCTGTTTATCGTTTATCTATTTGTTTATTTATCTCTCTATCTATCTATCTATCCATCTAGCTAGCTATCTATCTATCTCTTTTTCTTTCTATTTATATATATATATATATATCTATCTATCTCTCTCTCTATCTCTCTCTCTCTCTCTATCTATCTATCTATCTCTCTCTCTCTCTCTCTTTATCTGTCTATCTATCTATCTATCTATCTATCTATCTATCTATCTATCTCTCTATCTCTCTATCTCTTTATCTCTCTCTCTCTCTCTCTGTCTGTTTATGTATCTATCTTGCTCTCTCTCTCTATCTATCTATCTATCTATCTATCTATCTATCTATCTATCTATCTATCTATCTCTTTCTCTATCTCTTTCTATCTTGACTTCGCGTACTACTTTCGTACTTAAAAGTTGCGATTTTCAAGCCCCAGCTGCGAAAGTTGGCTTCGCTTTTTACTTTTGCACTTAAGAGTTGCGATTTTCGAGCCCCGGCTGCGAAAGTTGACCTTGCAAGAGTGCTGCGCCTGCCACGAATTCCACTTGACCTTGCGAAAGTGCTGCACCTGCCACGAAATATGTGCATGACCTTGTGAAAGTGCTGCGCCTGCCACGAAATATGCGCGTGACCCTGCGGAATTGCTGCCCCTGCCACGAAATATGTACATGACCCTGCGACAATGACGCCCCTGCCACGAAATCTGTTCCTGACCTCGCGAAAATGCTGCCCCTGCCACGAAATCTGCATGCGCCGCCTTGCGCGTCCGCGCCAATGGGATTTGCGATGCGTCCGTGCCAGAAGTAAGAAAATGCCGCGCCTGTCACGAAATCTGCACTTGACCTTGCGAAAGTGATGCACCTGCCACGAAATCTGTACCCGACCTTGCCAAAAAGCTGCGCCTGCCACGAAATTTGAAATTTGCGAAAGTGTGCGCGTCCGTGCCAATGGTCCCGGCGCGAGCCCGTCCCGAGCCCGTCCCGAGACCGTCCCGAGCCCGTCTCCGTCAGACGCCGCGACCGGGGTAGCTTTCAGCCAGCCGGAGGAGCCAAAACCCGCAGAGGGTTGCACTTTTTGCAGATTTCTATTCCCCCGCCACACGTATACGCACGTTTTCTCGCATTCATTCTTTCTTCATCTCATCCTTGCGCAGAGCTACCTTTCAATTAGTTTCCGTAACTCGGAAGTTTCCTTCTAAACTTCCTTTGATAATATGCCATACATGTGCGGTTGTGTCTTGTGAGCACTTTGCAGGAGACTGGTGTTGTCTCCGTTTCCATTAAATTTCCTTTCAAGCCGCGGCAGTAGCATGATGTGTGGGCCGCGGGTCAATTCATTTTGTGCTCGAGATAAAGCAAAACATAGAGCGGGAAATTTGTGAATCGGTCTGCGATCAAAGGCATCGCATGATGTTGCAGGTGGTTGAATTCGAGTTTCGTTTCTTCGGCAAGCGAGCATAACTAGGTCCCCCAGTAGTGCCCTTTTACCCTTTTATGGGGGGAGGGTTCCCCTACTAAAATAGACTACAGACGAAAAAAAGTTGGTACCAACTTATTCTAAGCTTGCTACTGAAGGACCTAGATAACATCCCTTTTGCTGGTCTGTGAATGTCCCTGGAGCAGTTTCCGAGTCCAAGACCGAGACCTTCTCGGGGACGGCTTTCAATTGGCTTCCGTTTGGTGTCCCTGTAAGCCATCCGCTTGCATTTGGGTGCCCTCAGCAAACCCAGACCTGTGGTTCTGGGGTCTTCGGTAGGTCAGAAGCCACCCCTGGACCGGATCCCTCAACGAACAGGGAGTGAATGATGCGGAGCAGGCCAGAAATCAGGTGCAGGTTCAGCCAGCGGTTGGGGATCCACCTTTGCCTTAGAGGGAGCTAAGGAGCTACCAGGAAGCAGGAGTTTTGTAAGGACATGGCAGAGTCTCCCTGACCCTTTCAAACTGGCGTCATTAATCAAAAGAAAGCGGCCATTTTGCTTAGAGGCTCCCAGCCATCCCCTTAGCCTTTTAGCCTGTTAGTGTTTAGTGGTAGTTTCCATTTGACCCACTTTTAGCGGGGGATCTGAGGGCAGCCCAGTTTGGAATGGGCATTCAGACTCCTCGCGCCAGGCGACATTTTGACTCGCATACGGAAGAACAAATACGACAATCTCCGCCCGGCCCTCAGCCAATGTGATCGAGCTTTGGCAGCCTTATGCGGACATTGGAACAACAAGTTGGATGTACCCCAAAAATACCCTGAAAAAAACAGGTATCAGGAGTAGGGGGTAGTTGTAAGTGTCTACTAGTCTCCTTCTGACCCTTGAAAAATAGGGCCATGACCATGTTATTTTGGTATTGAGTCCTTTTTTTGAAGGGTCAGCTACGTCAAGGTTGGTCCCAATTTGTGTTGGACCCGTCGAAGTCTTAGCCCGTCGCTTGGGGGTCTTAAAATGGCCGCTTCAAAAAGGAATGATAGTGGGATGGTGGGTTTTATACATGTTGTTTTTTCAGCTCACTTGAGAAGCCGCGCAGTGTTTCCATAGCCAGACTCTCAACACAGCTTCACGATACAAACACAGGGCAACTGACATCTCAACCTCGGAAAGAAGGGTGCACTTTTGACCCTCAACCGTGATGAAGCTTATGTTCATCCATGCTTTTCGTTTGGTGGAGTGGACTATATAGGCTCCCAGAAACCGAACGTGACTTTTTAAAACGAAGGATTCCCATGTGAACAAAACGCCCTCAAGAACGGTTTGGCGCCCCTTCAAATCGAAGGATTTGGGTATGTTCCAGTTTGGCGCGTAAGGATTTTAGCCTCAGCTCGCATCTTTGTCCCACTTGTGGGTCCCGAAGACCTTGATTTTCAACCAAGACGATGGCAAATGAGCAAAAACTCTCGGCATGCCTGTGGGAAAGGGAGGTTTAGGGCCAACACCATAGCTGTCCTTTTTTGTTGTTTTGGTGGAAACATAGATGGCCCTGGTTTACCTTGTGTTTAATCATCTACCAGGGCCATCTATTTGCCCTAAAAGTAAACCTATGGCCAAAACATATAAGTACGGAGTTGTCAAGGCGAGGGAGGGAGTCGAAGGGGGGGTCCCTATGGCTCCCTAAGCAACCTAAGAAAAACAATGCGGGGATCTCAGGAATTCTTAGGAGCCCGAGACCCACCTCCTACCCTCGGGGATTCCATAAAGGGAACCCCTAGAAAGTGGCAACGTTTGGATTTGGTATAGGGTCGAGAGTTCCATTCCTCAGCTGTCCAGTGGTACCGATTGGTTTTCCCTTTTTTTTGGGTGGCTGCCCCACTAAGCATGGTCCAAGCCCCAAAAAGGGTTGCTCTTCTTTTCTTTTTTTCTTTCCGAGGGTCACTGAACAACTGAGATTCGGTGAGGATGTCAGGATTTTTTGAGCATGGTTGGGACACCGTCTCGTGGTCGTTTCATAAGGATTGGGAGTTCGACGCTGTGCCTTGTGGCTGTTCAAACACCGCCTCATTTACGCCATGAACATCGCTGTGGTGGTTCGAAGGGAAAACTGGTGGATTCCAATTGTCAAGGAAAACGCAAGGCACCACATTGGGATTCCCTTTGTTTAAACTCAAGGACACACCAGCTAATTGGTGGTTGGAAGGGAGCCGTTAGGGAGCATTCCCTGCTATCCAATCTGCCAACAAGAGGGAGCCGTCGAGGAGCTACCGATCGGAGTTCTGGTTAGGGACATGGTAGCACACGCCATATGGTTTCAAACTTGGCCGTTCCCAGCCAGTTTCCATTTAACCCACTAAAACTTCTAGCTCCCCCAGTAGTGCCCTTTTACCCTTTTTTTGGGGAGGGTTCCCCTACTAAAGTAGACTACAGACAAAAAGGGTACCCTTGTTCTAACCTCTCAAATCTGGAGGACCTAGCCACTAAAACTTCAACTTGTCCAGCGAAGGACACCTTTTTCCCGGTCACTCCGCCATTTTGTTTTTGCCCAGGCCGGCGGGCATACGTGCCCTTCGTGGACAAAGTGGTCCTCATGGGAAAGGTCGGGCGCGGATTTTTGTTCGGAAACTCGACAATTGGACCGTGACCCCCAACTTGGTGGCAATCCCAGGCAGGCGGTTCCTTGTTTAGTGTTTTTTGGTTGAGAAATGGTGGGGGCTTCCAAATTTATCTTGCAAGTTGAGAGCTTTTTAGCAGGGGATCCATGACCCTTCAAGACTGAGCCTGGGTCGCTGGATTTCCTCAAATCGAATGTTGATCAATCTACCGGTGGTTTTCATTGAAACCATCGCCACTTTTGGAGGTTCCAACAAGTGCAATGGAGCAAAAAGAAAGGGCTCATGGCAACCCATGTTTGATTCGGGTCAGAAGGATACTTTAGCCAGAGAGAAGCAAGGACCCTTGGCGGAGTTCCATTTTGGGGAACACTCCCGATACATCCGGGTTGATCAATACTGGTTTGACTGCCGAGCGCTGAGCTCACCCACGGGGCTTTTGTTGACACAGACCGGGTGAGGTGTTTTGAGTTCGACTTTCTACTTGAAGAAGGGGTACCCAGGGGCTAATGATTAAGATCGTTTGAGTCACCGTCAAAACTCAGGTAATTAGAGGGACCCCCCCCTCCCCCCCCCCGCCGCGAGGTGGTCCGATAAGGGGGTGATAAGCGCCTTTGGGCTGCCGGATAAGCCAAGGACAAGCCCTGCTTCAGGGCTTCAGAAGTGATAGCCCTCCCATAGCCATGGAGATCTCCGTTCTTGGCAACCCACGTTCTGTCGGTGCATTTTGCCAAGGGATGGTGGGACTTTTTAACTTTTTGCCAACTAATGGGTTTTCCGTACTAAACCACTCAAAGTTATAAGCTTTTAGCAGGGGAGCAGAAACCGATTCTGATTCTCTTCAGGACTACGAATGGCAACGGGGCGCCATAGACACATGTGTCTATCTTGCAGCCAAGAACCACAAAAGAAGCCAACGCCTTTTTGGGCATCACACACCCAGCAAAGCTCGGTGTCTTTTGTTTACATTTTGTGCAGTTTGCAGGGCCAAAGAAACACAAGAGAAACAAGGCCCCCAGTGACTTCCCCAGAGTTTTGTTTCCCTTTTCATTTAGTTTTTTGGGGGGTTCCTTGGTTTTCGAAACAAACCAGGCTTTAAAACACATACCCTCCCACCAACTAACATGGAAGTGCACAAAGGCCTTTGCCAAGAGGTAGTCTTTCTACAGGGGTCTGTGCACTTCCATATTAGCTGGTATAAGATTTATCTCGTTTTTTCTGGGGTCCAAACACTCGCCCCAAGCTCGGTCCACCCGCCTCGAATCGACACCCATTCGACACCCCGCAGGCCTGGCTCAAGTGCCAAGAGCTGAAAGAGGCGCGCGGATTCGGAGGGCTGAGGGTTCGTGCTCATGCGGCTCCTAAGACGTTTGGGTTGGTTTCCGAGTTGTAAAATGTAGGTCTTGAGACGTTTTGGTTGGTTTGGAAATTTGGAAATGGGTTCGGTTGAAAGTCCCGTGACCCCTGGAATGCGAGAATCCTCCAATTTGTGGTTGCATGTCGTTCGCTGGGGGAGAAATCACACGACAAAAGGGGTGCCCTCAACTGAAAGACGTTCGGGATCTTGTGATTGCAGGACAAAGTGGAGGGTGCAAAGAGAGAAGGGGGCTTGGAATTCCAGGTGTTGGCATCTCTGGTTTTTGAGGCTACCCTTTTCTGCGCCAAAGGGGAACTCCTATTGTCAGCCTATTGTGTTAGTTTGGGGAGGAGGTGGGGCAACTCAATTTTTTCACCTCTTCCGCCCTTTCTCCCTCTTTACCGGGGTTAGTCCCAATTGAGCTTTTCATGTCATGTCATCGTTATTGAGACCAATTCATGCGAAGGAGGAGTTCCCTTTTTCAGGGTCATCCAGCATGAGGGGCTTGAAGCATTCGTAAGGTTTTGCTCTGCACCCAATAGGGCGGAGCTGCATCCTTTTTTTGGGGACCCACACTTTTGACATGTGATTTCCGCGCAAATCAAATAGTAGCTCACAAATGGGTTGCTTTGGGACGTAATTAAGGAAGATTCCTCTCACAAGTATAACTTATGTTTCCGCAGCTCATGCCCCAGGCCCAGAAAAGCTTCTTGTCTCGGGTTTCCACATCGACGAATTCATCCTGGATCCCATGATTCCTTTCCGATTCAGATCTGGGAATCATTAGGATTCCACCCCTGTCTTGACTCTGGATCAACTTCTGCGAGTGCTGTGTGCTGTTTGAGGGCCCTTGTTGGATGGCTTAGGGAAATCTCAGATGGGTGTTTCCGCATGAGACAACCTCGTTTTGATCCGTGGGCCACATCCATTGCCAGGATAGACTCAGGATGCATGTCAGGCAAACATTGTGATTGTTTTGAATCTGCTCTGTTTCCCTTGCATGCCTGCCACCTAAGGGGTTCGGGGTCCAGAGTCGCCCTTGTTGACAGCTATGTCAAGTGTTGCTTGAGCTAAGCAACCGACGGCCGAAAAGGGGACGATCCACCTTCGGGCGGCGCTTGCGGACAAAGAGCTGAAAGCAGTCCTTCAGCACGCACCACCACAAGCTAAGCCTGGCAAGCCTGCGCGGGGTGGTGACTTCACACAGGAGCAGCGCGCTCGGACTTGGAATTTTGGTGGTCCCTTGCACGCATCACCAAAAGGGTCGGAACAAGGGATATTTATTATGGTCTGAAGCCGTTAGAACGAAGCTGAACGACGGCAAAAAAACGAAAGCACAAAGCGCAATTGGCAGCATTCCGTGGGTCGTTGCAAGCCAAGCGTTTCCTGACTTTTGATAAGCTCGTCGAAAGAGACGAAAAGCGTTTGGCAAAGGCGAACGCGCGTAGTAAACGCAAGCATGAGGCTGCCATAGCCAGCAGTGCTATGGATGACGAAAAGCGCGGAAGCAAGCGCCAAAACTGGGTTGCCCGCTGTGGAAACCGCGGGCAACGGATGACTTTAAACCCTGCGAAAGCTGGGAGCACCACCCGAAGCGCCCGGACCGAATCCTGCCAGCCCCGCTGCCAGCTGTAGAATTGCACTGTCCAACTTGCTTACTGAAGACGACCCGTGCCTTTGGCTCGGGCAGAAGCTTCTGAATGCGGGGGGCGGATTCCTGCTTGACCACTGCTTGCATATCTCAATGATTCGGGCCAATCCGACGCCGTGCCTAGGAACTGACAAGTAATGCAAGCACACACCCAAGAGATCGGCGTCATTCCTCAAGCAAAAAGGGGCCCACACGGGGGCGCGGGGGCGCGGGGCGCGGGGCGCGACGCGACGCGGGGCGGGGGCGCGGGGCGGGGCGGGGCGGGCTAAGCTATGGCTCTGAATCAGATGAGTTGATGGGCTTCACACACACGATCAGCACAGAAGAACATCACGGAAGTCTGAAAGAACCATGCACCAGGAATTCCAATCCAACTTGTATCATGGCAGGCTCGCAAGGGGTGTTATATGTGGGGAGGCTTCATGTCCAGTTATTTACAACAACTAGCTTGCTTTCAGGTATGAGCAAAGGGAGTAGGGATGGCCATCTTTACCGGGCTCTACTACCTGGCTCTACGGGGGTTGTAGCATTTTTTTCATGCACGGTTGCGCCTCCCTGATTGCCGGGTCAGGTTGCGGAAGAGAACGTGAGAAGCGGCCGATTTTTCACCAGGAGAAAGGACAAGCATTGAGGGCATTCGTTTCCATCGGGCGCCGCGCCGGCCGCGCTGGGTGCTACTCTGTGGCCTAGCCCGTGGCCCGGATTTCATTTTTTGAAATAACGCCCGCAACTTTCGATCGTCGGTTCCTCTGCGATCGGACTCCGGGACAAATTCCATTTGAACAATTTGGCGAAGGAAAAAGAAGGCCGTCGGGGTGGGCACACACCAACAGGTGGCGCGTTTTTTTGTGTTGGCACCCCTCTCCTCTCCCTTTCTTGTGGTTTCAAACGAACGCCAAGAAGAAAACGACGCTTTTGAGGGTGCCCTTAAAGGCAAAACATTCAGCGGTGGGTGCTGTTGCCGTGCAGCCCGACCTCCGAAGCAAGGAGTGGGTTGAGGGATAGGCCTTGTGCTGATGCGGCAGGCACAGGTAGGGAGCATCACCTGGAATCATTTTTTGGCCAGTGGGTCCCACTGGCTGGTGGGGGGAAGAGAGCCAAGGAGCCCGGAGTATCCAAATCTGCATTCAAAAAAATAGAGCTCAGGAGCTAAAAGCTCTGGGGCAGCCACGAACAGGCGCAGTTCAGAAGCAGAGAAGTGGAAAGTTCAAGAGGTCACAGTTGCTTTGCATTTGCATTGTGTTTGTTAACCGGTTGTTTGGCTGAAAGAGGTTCTGTTCTCTTTGCGGGCTGCAAAGAGAACAAATGTGTGTTTGGGAAGAGAACATGCTCTCTGCCTGAGTTCATGAACTTTAAACTTTTTGGGAAGACCAATTTAGTGGCATATATAAATTATAAAGTTCGGTTACTTTTTTTGGGCCATCCACTCAGCCAGTGAGCATGACAAGGGTTGGACAGGCTGAATTTGCACCATCCAGCCCAATTCCCCCGGCAGACCCGGTAAGGGTTGATCCCCTGTCCTCACCCGACTCGTTTACTTGGTGGCTCCCAGCCCCTTAGCTGTTTGGCTTTTTAGGGGTCAGTGAAGGGTTTTCCATTCAAGCTCTTGGCAGGGGATCTAAAAGCTAAGCTTTTGGCAGGGGATCTGAGGGCGCCGCGACGCCAGCCACTCGCCCTGGGTTTGACCCGGGCGGAAGGATGCCCCTGATTGGAAGCCCCAAACCACCAAGAGTCAAGCTCAGGGTCTTGCTAGATCCGGGCGTGGCTGAAAATCAAAGAGCCAGGGCATACCGCAGGTTTGAGTCCTTGGTTCCATTTGCTTGGTGGCTTCCAGCCATCCCCTTAGCTTTTTAGCTTTTTAGTGTTTAGTGGTTGGATGTCCATTCAAGCCACAAGTTAAGCTTTGAGCGGGGGAGCTGAAAACGGACGGCCGGGTTTAGCAAGGTGCCATTTTGGTTTCCATCTTTTGGAACGACCATTTGGGTTGTCATCTGGGACCCCTCAAGGCGGCCTTGGGGTCGGAGGTTGGTTTCGGCACATCCATTCTGCACTGATTCACGGGATGGTCCAAGGCTCATTTCAAGGTTACTGGGCAAATCATAGCGAGCTTACTTGGGGGCAACACGAGCTCACCCATGATGAAGATCCCTTATGTTCAGAAATTTAATCGGACGAATCAATCTCTGTAGCTTGGTGGCTCCCAGCCATCCCCTTATATAGCTTTAGCTTTTCAGTGTTTAGTGGGGATTTCCATTGAACCCACAAATTAAACTTTTAGCACGAGATCTGAAAACGGACAGCCCAGATTGGAACGGGGTGGTACCTTTTTCTCACCAGTTTAGACCATGATCATGCGAAATAATTCTTTGTTTGTACTGCGGCATTTGCAAAGTGGCAAAATGATGAGCCACGTGTCGTGTTTTGGAGTTGGTACCCCCTTGTTCGGTGGCCTTCGGCTACGCGACTCAGCATTGCAACCGCGACATGACTCGACGCGGTAACGCTAAAAACCCATCGCAGCTATGCGCTGACTCCTTCTGGTGCTCACAAGGTGCTTGAGTCTTGATACGCCGCAGCTTTGTGTCAAATAAAAGACAGACAGTACCGAAAAGAATCCCACGTGCTCTATGGAAACTCGTGCCTTGGAGCCTGGAGCATGGCACGTTTCCGAGGTGCAAGTTTTCCAAGATGGAACTTGTCACCCCCGACAATTCGGATGTGGCTCAAAATTTAAGAGCCAGGGGCCCGCAGGTTTTTGTCTACATTTTCATAGGGTTCCATTGTGGGTTCCTATGTTTGAGCCGCACCCATTCGTGTTTCTATGTTTTTACACGAACCCCTCCATTTTTGAAGCCTGGGATTCCATTTATCATTCATCTCAGGCCTGCCGCGCAGAAATCCCTAGCCGGGGTGACGTCCCAGCGCCCCGCGTGCCGAATCGCGCCACGTCGCCATGGCGCCAAAGAGAGCTCCTGCGAAGGAAGAGGCCGGCGACGGCGAAGTTTTTGGACACCTGGAGTTTACATGAGCCACAATCAAACCCGGGAAACAATTCGATGACTTCCATTTGTTTAAGAATATTTGTTATTTTCCCCTGTTGGTTTTAAAAGGAATCGATCACTACTGGATTTATTTTTGTTCTCCACGGGCTTGAGCAAATGGGTCCCCCAGTAGTGCCCTTTTACCCTTTTGTTTGGGGAGGTTTCCCTACTAAAATAGACTATAGAAAAGAGGGCACCCCTATTCTAACGTCTCTACTGACAATCAAACCCGCGTAGATGAAGGTAAGTAAGGGATGTTCCCAATAGATGGGTGCCTTCGCCGCCATGTTAATTCTTCTAACTGGTTCTGGGTAGACCAGTTCAATACCATCTTTTGATTGTGATTCACATGACCCTGTTTGTCAGAATTGTGTGGGGATGCCCTATTTTAGGAGAGCCCCAGAAGGGAACATTCAGAACGCCCCTAACCTACCGCAATTGACCATGGTGTGGTGTGTGGTGGATATCCACCAGCAAAAAGTATTTTAGGAGGTGTGAAGCTTGCTAAAACCTACTTGAGTGGGCTGCAACCATGAGAGGCGGGGCAGCTTCTCACAAGGCAAGTTTACTGGATTTGACCTTTTGGTTTTTGCTTTGCCCATGTTTGGTGGTCCCAAAAGGTGAATCTTTTGTTTCCACCTTTGATGTCTCACGTGCTCGGCGATGGGTGTTCTGCAAAAACTGTTGCTTAACTGTTGTATAGTCACGGGTTTGCTTCAGTGGATTTGTTTTTTGGGGGGTTCTGCTTTTGTTTTGCTGCTGGTCGCAAACAAAGGTGCGCTTTGCCGATGTGGAAGGGGATGGAAAGGGAAACATTGTCTCAACAGGGCTCCTTAAAAGATACATTTTGCAACCATTTGAAACATGGCTTTTTCCACGGACACCACCATTTACAAGTTGCAATGTTCAGGTGTTTTTCATGTAAGAATCCCTGCTCAAGTTCGGCCCTGGTTTGGTACTGTGATGGGCCCCCTAAAGGACTGTTCTATCGTTCCAGTTGAGACCCTTTAAGTGGGATGTGTGCAAGACATTCTATTAAAAGTGAGATCAGCCGAGCGCATGCAACACTTCCGTTCTTTTCCAAATAGCACCATCATGCGATAGGTTTGATTTAGGTTGCTTGTTAGGTGCTTTCTCATGTCTGGTGACTATGCCTGAGTAGCCCAAATCCTGCTTGCCATCTTAGTACATATGGGTATCTAAATGGTCACACTGCTGCTAGATGAACTGGGGTGAGTTCTATTCAAGTCTTTTGATGCGCCGACACATGGGCGCCTCTCGGCTTAACTTCCCCATTTCCGGGAGCTCCTTCCATGAGGTCACCGGATGGAAACGGACACCGGATGGAAACGGACCGGATCGGTTCGGGGGAATCAGCTAGGTGATTGCTGACTCTGTAGGTGTAAATTTATTTGTTGGTCTCATAGAGCGCCGGGCAGGAATCAGCTCCTAGAACGGTGGACTTCCCTTTGTATAAGTATGGCAAGCATCAATGAGACCGCCTTTCATCTACAATTGTTGGGATGTCACTCTTCTTGACATATATGCAAGGCATCCACCCGAAACCCCAAACTCGTAGAATGCATGGAGGCAACTTGTTTGGGTGCCCGTTGTAATGGAAGGCCTTGCGGCCTCCATCCGGTTCCTTAGGCTTTTGGGGTGAAAGGTGGTTGGGTGTCCATTGACCCCCTGACCAATCAACATGGAACTGGCAGGTCCGCTTGAAAAGGACCATGCGCCAGTCAGTGTGAGGCATCCAGTTCCAGCTGCCTTTGGCGTTGGGTGGTTGTACACCCCATCAAACCCCCCGGAAGGGAAGGGGACGCCCTCTTCTTCTTCTTCTTTTTTTTGCAGGGTTTAATGTTGACCCGGGATTAATAAACCCGTCCCATTATTTTGGACATTCCCTTTTCGGACCGCCCCCCCAAAAAACGAAATCCGAGGGCGCCCGCGCTTTTTTTGCCTTCCGCCGGGTGTCTCGCTTGCGCTTGACCAGCGCGCTTGACCGCGCGCAGGCGGTGGAGGGGATGACGGTGGCGCAGCTGAAGGTCAAGGCCAAGGAGCTGAGCCTGGTGACCAGCGGCAGCAAGCAGGATCGGGGATCGGGCAACACCCGCACGGCCTAAGTCACAAGGTCCCCCCAGTTCTAGGTGTACTTACAAACCCAACCTTCCATTTGGCTAAGAAAATGTGTTATTTTGTTCAATATGTTTCCCCCCTGTTGGTTTTTTACAGGCGCCAGGGAAGTAAGTCATGTTTGGGAAATTAAGTTGGGTTTTCCAGTAACCCCCCAACAAGTGGTCCACTTGTTGCAGGGTCAACAGCAACCAAGGTGTTTTCAGGTCACTCAGGCAGGGCTCCCTAAAAACAATCTCCAATTGTTGCTTGCCCATCTTTGAAACATGTTGCTTTTTCAATTTTCAAGACCAAAACAAAGTTGGAAAGAACACCAGAGAGCAAGTTGCAATGTACCAGGTCCTTTTTTTCCCCTCTAAAGGGACACCTCTGGTCTAAAAGGACACACCATTTTTACGAGGGTGCAATGTGTTCAGGATGCATCCGGATCGATCCCCGGAACCCCGGCGCCAGGGGATCGAAAGGGGATGGATCAACCAACATCAGCTAAGTAGGTCGCTTCACCATGGTTATAACTTCTGTAGATGGGGTGATCTAGTCCCCGTACCATGGTTATAACCTACCTGGACCCTCAAATACCAACCAAAAAATGGGTTGTTGCAACCCTGACAAAATCATATGGGCGGCGAGTTTTCCCTTTGTGTATGGGTAGTTCTTTCGGGTCCTTTAAGGGTACTTACCTAGGTCATCCAATAAAGAAGTTAGAATGAGGGCACCAACTTTTTCTGTAGTCTATTTTAGTAGGGGAACCCTCCCAACCAAAAAAGGGGTGAAAGAGCGGGCACCTAGCTGGCGGACCTTGTTACTTCGTTTATTCATATGGGCGTGTTCCCCTCCAAAAGTGATACATCCCCACTGAGTCCCCAGGGAGAAGCACCCCCCAAAAAACAAACATAAGAAAGGGGTTTCTTCCTCCGGGGTCCTTTTTTTTCTTCTGTGACGACTTTTTGGTAGATGACCCCATTGGCAACTTGCCCCTTAAAACTCCAAGCCCTGGGGAAGTTATCATCTTTTACAGACACTTTTCGCCCATGTTACCCAAAAAGTCGAGAAAAGTTTCGTGTTTTTAAGAGGTAAGGTAAGGGTCCGCAGGAGACTCCAGGGATCAGCAATGTGAAGCAAGCGCTTCGCAACTGCGAGGCAGTTTTGCGACGATTCCCAGCCAGCCGGGCGAACTTAGGTTTTTAGTTGCTTTTAGTTTGTGAAAGGTGGTTGGGTTTCCATTTAACCCAATAACAGTTTCATACTTTAGGAGGGGAACTGAAAACACCAGCAAGAACAGCTTTTCATAAAGTTGGTGGGGGAGAAATCATGAAACTCACTCAGGGCGGAACAGTGCTGCAGTTGGGTAGGGACACGCTGCAGAAAACAATGAATTCAAAACAACAGCTGTTGGTTTCCCTTTCAAGGTTTCCAAGCCTCAAAACAATGTCATGCCTCGTTACCTCTCTGTCGAGCACCGAGCTGCAGGACCTAATCGACCGCATCAAGAGCGTCGCGCCCGCGCCAAAGCGACCTGCGCCAAAAGCAGCGGCGGAGCCGGCGGCAAAGCGAGGCTCGCTGTTTTGGGGATGTTTGACGTTTTTGTTTTCCCTTTTTGTTTTCCCTTTTTGGTCCATTTTTAGTCATGGCCCCAAAATGGTTACCCTTTTAGTTGGGAACAAGCTGGTAAAAAACCTGGTACCTTTGGTGCTTTCTTGCTGTTTGCTGCTTCAGGCTGTGATGTGGAGTTGCAGTTGCAGGGCGGGGGGGAGAGGGTCGGGGAATGTACCAATTCAGCTTCACTCTAGTATGTGTTTTTTTTTTCCGCTACATGCATAGCTTTGTTTGGAGGTATCAGCTTCCCATTGGAAAGGATTTCTGTCGTGCGTATGCTGCAGTTTGTTGATTTAGATTTGCGAGGAATTGAGCTGCAACTATGCTCATAAAACCTCCGTTCACTGCCAAGCAAGTGCCAGAGGTGACAAACTGCAGAAAAGTTAGGGGAAGCACGTGTGACACAGCTTTCGCCCCCAGGTTTTTTTAACAGCCTGTGACCTTTGAGTTCTGGCTTCTTTAGGCAAGTGTGATGGCAAATTGGGTTTCAGGGCGAATTTCTGTGACACCACCTGGTTCGATGAATTTAGTCCGTGTTTGCGTTTGGACCATTATCGTGGCAAACGACGTGTTTTCTTAGACATGGTTTGGCCAATCCACTTGGGAAGTGAGCCATCCCCTGTACATGTGAAAAGTAGTCATGCCAATCAACCGCGTTGTTCACGTTTGCTGCTCGTCGAAGCTGTTGCGACGTCGCGCGTTGTGTTTTGCTTTGGCATGTCGCCATCGAAATCCCCACCACGACTTTTAAAGCTGAACTGTCACTGAGCGTGGAACTGCGTTCGTGGTCCCATTGTCCCTTTTGTGGGGAAGACTAGATTCAGACAAGTTCAACAGGGTCGCTGGTGACTTCAAGGTTTTTTTACCACAAAGAAATCGCACAAGTGTCTTGGTGGCTCCCAGCCATCCCCTTAGCTTTTCAGCCTTTTGGTGTCTTGTGGTAGTTTCCATTTAGCCCACTAAAAGTTAAACTTTTAGCAGGGGATCTGAGGGCAGCCCAGGTTTGTTGGGACCTATTTTGAGACAGACTCAAGCTTCAGCGATGTTCGGGCAGCGCTTGCGGCAGGGAAGACCGAAGCCGGCACAGTTGCCAAGGACTCGCATGGAATGGCGGGTCCTGGACACTGGCTTCCATTTGAGCTTAATACTTTTTTCCCTTGTTGGTTTTAAGGGGAATCTATCACTGCTAAAAATATTTGTATTTTTTCCCGGGGGCTTAAGCAAGCTGGAAGACTCGCTCCCTGAGTTCATGGACTCTAAACCTTTTCTCTGTTGCCCAGCGGTGTTTTGTTTCTTCTTCTTTTTGGGTATTCCTTTAACTCAACCAGCTAAAAAAGGATGCCTTTGCTTCCTATGGCCACTGGGCATCTGAGTTTTGAGTAGCCCGTGTTCGTGGCAAACAACAAAGTTTAGGTACTTGCTTGGCCAGAGCTCAGGAAGTGAGAAGACGCTGCCCCATTCCGATTGACATGGAATCCAACAAGTCAACTGCTTTGGGTAAACCATTTTGATTTGCCAGGGAGATACCACGCGGCCCCAAATGCTTGGAAGAGGCTAGTGTACTTCATTATTTATCAAATGTATTGGTTTAGTCACTTACCTCCCTCCAAAAACAATAGAACCTGACAAGAGGAATTTGACCCCCCTCCCCCCGGTGCACTTCCATGATGTTGGAAAGAGGAAACATGTTCAGCCTGGCACCCAAATCGCTCTCAGCAGGAGCCGGGGCCCAAGGGCAAGGCCAAAGCCAAAGCCAAGACCCGCGGCAAGCCCAAGGTGGAGGCTGGGTCTCTGGGTGTGTTCCACCCGTTTTAAACGGGTCGACGTGTCGAAAACGGGCTTTTGCTGTTTTCTTGGGTGCCGCCCATTTGTTCAAGATTCCCACTGTTTGGCGACAAGCCCATGTAACATGGACCACTCTTTTGGATGTCGTGAGATCGAACCCACTCCCGTTTTGGGTCGGCCTAGGGTTGTTACTCACCATCTCCCATGCCACTGTGCCGCCCTGGGGGAACAGTGGCGATTTGTGTACGCTTTTTTTTTTGAGGGGGGGTGCAGGTCCACTTATGTAAAGCCATCCGAAAGGGGTTTCCTAATGTTGAGACAGGCCCATTGCCACTCTGTTCTTTGTTGGGAGCAACGATTTCGCTTCTCACATGTCGGATAGTCATTTGGCAAATTCCCTGGTATGGTGCACACAGCGCACAGAGCTGACATGGTTGTGAATTTTGATGGAGATGATATCCTTCCAAGTAAACGTGTCTTTTTTTGAGGGTACCGCTTTTTCGGTGGTTAAAAAGGTAAAACACGAGCAACTCCACAATGGTTGGGGATCCCCTAAAGAAAGACACACCCAAATGGTTGTTGGACCTAAATCCCCACGAAAATTCGCACTCGAAGGGTTCAACCACTTGGTCATGCGCCCAAACCCCCCCCAAAAAAAAAACACAAAACAACAACAATTTTCGGGGCGCAACATTTGAGGGGCCAATGCCCCAAACCCTTCTTCGCGGACCAAGCATGACAGGCTCCAAGTATTGGATCTGCTCATCTTGTCATCTACAAGATGGTTGCCACCCCCAAACCGAAGCTACCCCCAGAGGTTTCCTGGGATATGGCTACCGTATACCCCAACTTTCCCCGCGGGTAGCTTTGGTTTGGGGGGGTAGTGGAACCCATCATCGAACTCAGTGAGCCAACTTTTGGAAGGGACTGGCCTTTGCTGGGGTCTCCTCAGCGATTAAGGATTTTGGGGGTTGCGCAATGAAAAGTAAGCCAGGCATGGGTGTGCGTGTTTGTGGGGGGATGCCCCCAAAATGCTGGATTTCCCTGTGGTTCCCTTTAAAGCAGCCAAAAAGGGGGTACCTCAAAAAAAACATGGTTCAAAACATGGTTCCTTGTTGTAAGTTGGGGTTGGGCCAAGACTTCGTGTGACCGATGAAGGAACTACGAGTGGCATATTGTGTTTTTCTTGGCAAGCGAGACGTCTATTGAACTGTTTGAGGGACCACACCAGCGGAGGTATGCCGCAAGTTCAGTAGATTCCAGCTTTCTCCCTGTTCTTTGGTAGGTTTCTCGGGAAGAATGGTCAATCCCAAACCCCTTTCGCCCGTCTGCTGGTGGCAAATGGCTCCATGCCAGGAGGAGGAGGAGGAGGAAGAAGAAGAAGAAGAGGCGCCCAGTCCAAAGGCAAAAGCAAAGGCAAAGGCAAAGGGCCGTGCCAAGGAGAAGGACGGACGGAGCGCGCTTCTAGCGCAGACCGGTTCCCGTTGCTTCCATTTGTTTAAGAATTGGTTTTAATTTTCCTTTGTTGGTGTTGGAAGGAATCGATCACTACTGGAAATATGGTTATTTTTTTTCCGGGGGCTCAAGCAAGTGGAAGGTTGAGATCAGCTTTCGTTGGCTAATTTGAACATAGTGGTGGCAAGGGAACCGTTCGCGAGGAGCCTTTGGGAGCTACCAGGACATGGTAGCAAGATTGCGCTGGTTTCAGTTTGGCTCTTTTTGATTTGCCAGTGCCCCTTTGTCCACTTTTGGACACCTGGGCGGACAAGGCGCTTGCGGGACGTAGCCAAGATGCCGAAAGGAAAGTTGAGCAGAGCCACCAGAATATGAGTGTGTCTTGTTGTAGGGGGTGTTGTAAACAGGACGCCCATATGAGCCACAATCAAAACCTGGGTAAGTGACCGTTTGTAAGGATTTATCCCAGCCGTAAATAGCTGCGACCGCCTTCTTTCAGTTCTTTACATAGTTCTGGGTCGACCATTTTTAAACTGGGTTTTGATTGCGACTCATATGTTATTGAGCATTCCGGGGATTTGCTTGGCTGGGTTTTGGCCAGAGGGGGGGGAAAAAAAACGCCTTTTTTAAGGCGAAGGATTTTGGACGGCGTGCATCGGCGGATTCCCTTGGTCCCCCAGTGCCCTTTGTAGTGCCCCTTTTTTGGGGTCGGGGAGGCGTCGAAGGATGGATTCCCTCTCTTGATTTCTCACCCGAATTTTGGGGGGGTTCCGAACCCTACTAACATAGACTACAGGAAAAAGAGTTAGGGTACCAACTTCTTCTAAGCTCTCTACTGGAGGACCTAGTCAATGATGGATTCCCATATTTCAGCCATTGTATCCCCACTTCCTGAGCTGGACTGTATATCGAGTTTTTTTTCGGGAAGAGCATGGTGATGGTAAATCAACAGCTCAGACTTTGTTTGGCTCCACTCAGGAAGTGAGATATCAGGGTTGATCAAATGGTCAGACACAACACAGGATGAGGATTGGGGGAAACCACTAAAAGTAAGATATGTCCCACACGGGACAAGTTACCCATGGTCAACTGGAAGCCGAAGGGAATATTGATCACCCCCCGTTACACCATCTACTGTGAGGGCCTAAATGAGTACAACTAGCTCGTGGCGGGAAGGAAGTAGGGTCATCCACATTAGCCTTCAAGGAGGGGGCTAAGGAGCAACCGGGAGTTCTGCAACAACATGGTAGACCATGGGTGTGAGGTTCATGTTGCTTTTTCATCACTAAACTTCCTGAAATGTTCACAGAAGGAGTAGTGACCGATCCACTCCTTTGTTTTCCGCCTCCCCAGAGGGGAGGAAGCCGCTTCCCGGCTGTGCGGTTCTGATTCTTTGGGGGATGCTTGGTGACTCGAGGGATGGTTGTGGCCAAACAAGGCGAAACAAAGGTAAACCAACCACGAAACCACCAATCCTTTGGTGCATTTTGCTTGGCTGCTTGGGACTTTAACTTTTTGCCAACTAAAGGGTTTTCCACCAAACCACTAAAAGTTAAACTTTTAGCAGGGGAGCAGAAAGCAACCGAGAATCCAACCCGCCTGGGAAGCTGAGGTTTGGGGCATTTGGAAGAGTCAGCTAGGTCCCCCAGTAGTGCCCTTTTACCCTCTTTTGAGGGAGGGTTCCCCCACGAAATTAGACCAGAGGAAAAAGGGTACCCTTATTTTAACCTCTCTAGTGGAGGACCCAGCAGAGTCAGTATTTGGTGCTCCTCATGATTGATCACGTGTCCGGCGGCGAGCTGAAAACCCTGGAGGATTCCTTCAACCAGGTCATGGGGGATTCCTTCAGGTCTCGGGATCTGAGTCAAAGACCTGTAAACTTGTCATACTCTCTGTGGCCCAGTGGGCTGGTGCCTTTTTTTTCAACTTTTGTTGGTTCAGGGTTCCGATTTCCTTAAACTCAACCAACCAACAAAAGGTGCCGATCCATTTTTTCCCATGGCCACTGGGCATCGGAGTACTCATGTTGGCACGCGTTACAGATGGGTTTCTTGCTTCTGCTGTGGTTCCTAGGAGTCGCCAAAGAAGGAGGCCAAGGCGAAAGCCAAGGGCAAGGCGGGCTGGAGGAGGGGGGCATTTACTTACCTCTTAAAAACACAACTTTTCAACTTTTTGTGGGCTATATGTCTGGAAAAGATTAACTTCCCCAGGGCTTGGAGTTTTAAGGGGTAAGTTTAAGAGGCAACAGGGGTGCCCCATGTTGCAATTGAGTCTTCACACGACAGCGTGTTGTTTTTGTGAACCCTTCAAGCGGGCCTATGGGGGAGAGGGGCCATCACCTGTTATCCACCCCCAAAGTAGCCTTATTACGGGCTCACAAGTCATCTCACAGATGTCGAGACTGCTCCGCCGGCCGCAAAGTATTGCCCTTAGCTGCGCAGTGGGTCGCTTCCTTTGTCCTTTTTAGGTGTGTTTGTGGGGAATCCTTTTTGAAGGTGCTTCCTTTCAATCGCAAAAAGAAGACATCCATTTGGAGACGCAAATTGGATGAAACAACCGGTTCAGGCGGACTCTGATACCCTGCCTGCTATCTTTGACTTAGTTGCCCAATATTCAATGGAGAGCTGTTGGTTTCCCGTCCCTTCAAACTCAAACAGCCAAAACGGGCTTGCCGCCCTTTTCATTGCCAGACTTAGCTTGCCTTTTTGACTGTTTCCCCTTTGGGTTTCCATCATTTTGCCCTTCAGCCACCAACAAGTTAAGACGGGCTTGGGTCTGAGTCTGGCCAAGTCTTATCCACAACAAAAAAAAAAAACGCTTATGCCGAAGGGAGACCCCACGCGCCCTTCGAGCGTTTTTTCGTTGCTCGCTCCAGGGCGAACAACGCCGCGAACACCAGGAAGTGGTTTGTCGTATTCGATATAAACACATACAAACAACTGCTTTCTTCATGAAGGTCTTGGGAATCATAACATGCTGACGCTGATAACTGGAGTTCTTACGTTTAACCCCAACTTGGCAAAACCAACACCAGTCGTAGATCCTCGTTTCGGTTTTCCGCACATCCGGTGGAAGCCGCACGAGCTTCGGATGTTAACAGAAGCGGCTGGGGACCCTAAGGGCGGTTCCAAGAAACGGCTTGCACGGGGGTCAAGTTGGGGGGACCTCGACAAGTTCTTGGCTGTTCCCAGCCATCCGGTTCCAACTAGGTTTTTAAGTGTTTAAGGTTTAGTGGTAGTTTCCATTTAACCCACAAGTCAACCACTTTTAGCAGGAGATCAGGACACGGGCAGCCCAGAATTGCGATTTTCCAGTTGCTTCCCTTTTGACACCAAGCAGCATGGCATCCTTTGAAAAGAAACAACTGATTACCTAGAGGAACTTAAGAAGGGATTGTAAGTGTGCATATATATATATATACATACATGCAGGTATGCATATATATATATATATAGGTCTATATGAACATACTGTATATACCTAATCTATCTATCTGTCTATCCATCCATCCATCCATCCGTCCGTCCATCCATCCATCCATCCATCTATCTTCCTTCGGTGTCCCTCCGTTCGCGTGGCGGCCGTGCAGGCGCAGTCCAATGCGGCTCAGGACGCCACCGAGGGCCCGGCCTTGGAGGAGGGAGCCCAACCGACGAATGGCTCCGCTTGCCCGTGTGACGGCCGCTGCCGGTTTTTTTTTAATCGGGTTGACTGAAGGGTTGGGACTTTTTCATGGTGGTCGTGGGGAAACATTGTTTTTGTTTGACTCATTTGCCCTGAAAGAGGGAGCCTTGCGGAGATCAGAGTTCTGTCAGGATGTGCTAGCAACAGGTTTTTCTTTTTTATAAGCAACCATTTCATGGTTGTTGTTGGGAAACGTTTTTTACATGTTTGATCTTATTGTGGTTTAGTGGTTGAAACCCAACCACTTAGCTGCTAAAATGTAAATGTTTGCTCCCCTTCAACGTCAACCAATATCAATGAGACACTTTAAGAAGATGTTTTTATTTTATGATTTTCCCTTGCACGGTGGCTTCTTGGTGGCTCCCAGCCATCCGGTTTTCCTTTGCAGTTTTTGTTTTGTGTCTAGTGGGGAAAAAAGGAAAGAAAACCGACATTTGCTTTGTTTTGGGCAAGGACACCCTAAAAGCTGCACCCTAAAGGCTGCCGATTTTAGAAGGGAAGGTTTTCTAGGTCCCCCAGCGAGTCGTGCCCGCTCTTTTTCCATTTATTTTTGGGAGAGAGGGTTCCCCTGCTAAAATAGACCACAAAAAAAGGGTACTCTTATTCTAACCTCTCAAATCTGGAGGACCTAGCCACTAAAACTTCAATGAACCTATGGTTTGGAGACCCCCTACTAAAAGGGACTCCAGAAAGGGGGTTCCCGAGATTTTTCGCCGACTGCAAAAAGGGGGCCTTTCGATCCGAGCCGATCGGAGTTCTGGTTAGGGACATGGTTTCAGGTGTTGTGATTTGGAGCCCGGTTTGGATTTGGACTTCAAGCCTTTCTGGTACAAAGACATGGGAAACCACCAAATCAACGGAGAACTCGAAACGCCAAGGGGGGGATCGGCAGCTCAGACTTTTTCTGGCGCCAGTGAGGACCTGAAGCCAGCGGAGGGGGAGATCTATTACGAAGACGGCGACTTCTGCGCCATGGTCGGGAGGGTCGCGGGGGTTGCCGCTGTTTCAGGGCCCCGATGCCCATTCCTAACAATACGAACCGACCAACCACACCACAAATACACATATTGGTTGCGTGACTAACTTGCTGGTGCGATAGGCAGGGAATAAGGGAATTGATTCGGGGGGAAAAAAAACACACACACACACACACAACGCCCCTTGGTTTCCTTGAAGGGGACCAAAGCCTGGGTTCATTCCCTCATTCCCTCATTCCCTAGCACCGGCAAGTCATTGCCAAACTTCTCGACTTTGTGCCAATGTACCCTTCTACTCGCACTTGTTCAGGTCTTTTGATGCTATTTTCCATTTGAAACCAAGAGCAAAATCAAGAAGGACCCTTTTTTGGCGGGTCCTTGGAATACAAAGGGTAGTGTTTGTTCATTTTTCAACCACCAAAACCCTTAACTTTGTGCGAGGGGTTTAAGTCTGGGCCAGTACAGGCAACCCTTGCAACTGCGAAGGCCCTTGCGGCTTTTGTACGCTTCTGCTAGTTT
Source organism: Effrenium voratum (assembly GCA_963377175.1). NCBI lineage: Eukaryota > Dinophyceae > Suessiales > Symbiodiniaceae > Effrenium > Effrenium voratum. The sequence goes on from CAUJNA010003361.1 coordinate 589,944, forward strand.
CCCTGTTCTTCTCGTTTAGATGCTCGTATCTGCACCATAACGATGCGGGAACAAGCCGCAGGGGGTCTAAGTTTAGCCAAAATACTCTTGTTGATTCAAGTACTAGGTCCCCCAGTAGTCCCTTTTGCCTTTTTTTGGGGGGGAGGGCCCTACTAAAATAGACCACAGCAAAAACGGGTACCCTTCTTCTAGCCTCTCTACTACTGGAGGACCTAGGTTATTGATTCAATGAGTCAGTGCATGGGTTTCAGTGGTCGAGGCCCCGCTTGTGGGGAGACGGGCCGAGACGTGCGCACAGGTGCCAGGAAAAGGCTTGTGGGTAACCAAGGGCTTGCCACCCGATATCCAAATGGATCGAAGGGTTACTACTGGGCCTTGCACTGGGATGAACTGGGAGTGTGTAAAGCTCTTGCCAGGTGAGCTACTTGCTCAAATTCGATTCGGGTAGATGACGGGAAAGGGAAGGCCAATGCCATGGAGTCCTTTGGGGCTCAATGGATTGACCGCTTTCGGGAGGGAGGGGTTTTTCTGTGGAACATCCGGGCGAAAAAATTGAGGGAGGGGGGGGAACCCAGGAAATCAGAAGATCTGTTTATTTCTTGTTTTAGCACCCTTTAGAGTTCCCTTTCCTTCTGCCAGGTTCTCCAGTGGAGAGGTTTGAATAAGGATACCAACTTTTTCCTGTCGTCTATTTTAGTTTTTGGGAACCCTCCCCATAAAAAAGGGGTGAAAAAAAGAGCGGGCACCTAGCTAGGGGACGTAATCTAAGTAGGCAAAACACCCCAACCCAACCGAGAATGAGAAGACTGAAGAAACACGGGTGTCCTGCTCGCCCCGTTTGGCTCGCTACGCCTTGTGCTTGGCTTCCATTCCAGTCAGGAGCTTGGGGTTCCAAATCCCACAGAAAAAAACAAAAAAAACACCCGATGGGAGACCTCGGTATCAAGGTTCCTGGAAATTTCCTTTGAAAACTGGAGTCACCCAAAAGGACAGGGGTGATGGCAAAAGAAAGCGGGGGTCGTGTCACCCAAAGAAGAGGTCAGAAAGAGACTCCAGGCTCACCTCCGAGACTTATTTGGGTATGGGTCAAAATTAAGCACCAGACCGCAGGTTTTAGTCCTTGGTTCCACTCACCAGAGCAAGCCATTTTGGGGTTAGCCCCTATTTCTTGACACCCGCAGCCATTTGTACCTTAACCCCCCAACTGCTTGTTTGAAGCTTCGGGCTGGCTTCCGATGCGGCAAGAACCCGGGGTTCTTAATCAAACCAAACCACCAAACCAAAGAACCAATTGAGGCATACAACTGAGAGTTAGGTGTTGTCCAACACCGTGGATGGACAAAATCCTCAACTTTGAATCCATGGGAAACCATAAATTTGTTAGTATTTATAAACGGGGGGCGGATTTATATGGGGTGAACCATGGGATGTGCAGGATCCACAGTAGGGACCCCCCCGGGCTTCTGAGTCAGATTTTGTTTGGATGGGGCCAGGCCGGGCCGCTTTTGTCCAAACCCTTCTGATGCGGATCCGAACCCACATGCTTCCATTTGTTTAAGAATAGTTTTTGGTTCCCCCTCCCCCTGCCTCCCCCTCCCCTGCGTCTGCTGAAAGAGCGTGACTCCCCTCCTTTCCACCACCGTGGTTTTAAAAGGAATCGATCACTACTGGAAATATTGCTTTTTTTTTCCAGGGGGCTTAAGCTTAACCGAATGGAAGTATGTCGAGGGTCCGATGGTGCTAGGTCAGCAAAGAACATCCTGCTTTTCCAGGGGTTTCCCATCGGGCTGAGTTGAAGGGCGGACCGTCTGGACATCCGCGAATCTCAGGCGTGGAAATCGCCAAGTCCAGCCGGTCCGGCTGCAAGGTGTGCAAGGCGCGAGACGGGGCACCTCTCTCGATCGGAACGCGGATCGGAACGCCGCTGATTTGAGAGTCCATTAAAGGTGAACATGGGGGTGATTGGGGGTGTCTGAAGTTGAGGATTCCCCATTTTGTTTGTTTCAATTGAAAACAACACCCACATCTGATGGGTTTTCTAAACAAACTCTTGGGGTTTGAATCCCTCAAACCAGTAGTTTGTTTGTGTGTTTAAAGGAAAAACAACTGGCATCTCACTTGGACCCTGTTTTATCTAGCACCTATTACCTATATGGCCTCCTTTATGGTGTTTTATTGAAATATCCTGTTTTCCATGGTACATACCTCTTTTTGTTAGGAGAAGGTGGACAGGATACCCTAAAAGAAGCGGGGTAGTGGGGGGAATGCTGAATCAACCCTTCGAGTTCGCCGCTTTGAAATGAGGAGGGAACTCACCGAACTCACCAAATGTCCGCGGCTCATGCACTGCCTGCACTCCCCTTCCCTTTGTGGCAACCCTATGCTTTTGCCACTATTTGAACAAGTCATGTTGCATGTCTTTGTGCCTCAGCTGCATTTGTTTGGCCACCTTTTTCGATGCTGACAGACAGGTTAAGGACCCCTCCCCCCCGTCGGTTGTTGGAAAGAGCATTCACCATGCGGTTCCCAGGCAACATGCGGTCTTGAACATGGCAACATGCTTCACAGACGACGCTGACTCCTCAAGAGCATGTGTGTCGCCTGCAGCCGAAAAACCGAGCCGGATTTGAGCAATTAACTTTTGCAAGACCCCCTCCCGCCCCTCCCCACCGTCGGTTTTTGAAAAGAGACTTCATCACGCGGTTCCCAGGCAACGTGCGGTCTTGAACATGGCAAATGCTTGACAGACGATAGTTGGGGGCTGAAAAAATGATCTTTTGACGGCAGCGTGCCAGTGGATTCGGGAACGCACGAAATTTCCCACTTGCTCGGCGCATTTCACATGAGGGACAGACAGTGAGGGTCGTTTGAAAGGTCCTTGCATTGAGTTATGAAGGGGAAGACCTTTCATATTAGTGTTGACCTCAGCTATTTTTTGGTTCGCGAAAGTTTTGTGTAAGGGTGGCTTGCTAAAAGGAACCTGGAGTGATGAACCATGTGTATTTGCCGGCAGCCCGCAGGATGTTCGTCGACTAAAGTTGGTCGGGGAATGCGTGGCCTGAGGGTCGCCGCAAGAATGCTGCAAAAGCAGCCCCGGGCCAGCAGAAACCAGCTTGTGGGAGGTTTGAAGCTTTCGGGTCAAGTTAAGTGCAACTTTCCAGCTGGCCGGATTTTCGCGAAAGTTTCGCTAAAGTCGGCGGACCTCCCCGCCAGTTTCCGGACATGAGGCCAACGAGTCCTCTCGTGTGCTGCCGCACGGCTTGTGAGCTGCGGAAGCGCGCTTCGCGTGCTACTTTGGAACTGAAAGGCTGCGACTTTCGAGCTGGGGCTATTGAAATTTACTTCGTGTGCTACTTTCGTATTGGCAAGTTTTGACCCTCGAGGCTGCGGAAGTTTAGTTTGCGTACTACTGTCGTCTCTAAAAGTTGCGACTTTCAAGCTGGGCCTGCGGAAGCTATCTTTGTGTACTACGTTTGTACTGAAAAAATGGCTTTCGAGGCTGCGGAAGTTTAGTTCGTGTACTATTCTTTCGTATTGAAAATTGCGACATTCAAGCCAAGTTGCGGAAGCTTACTTTTCGTACTACTTTCTTATTAAAAAAGCTGCGGCGTTCGAGCTGCGAGAGTGTGCTTCGTGTGCTACTTTTGCGATGCACGTTCTGAAAACAGCCCCGCGAAAGTTCCGCGATGGGGTCCGCGAAGTTTTTTCACGAAGATGGCGGTTTTCGGAACAAGGAATTTCAGACAACCGTCTATAGGGACCACCTCAAAAGTGATTGGTGGACATGAATTTTCACATAAGTGATGTCCACCAACGGGCCCCTTATTAAAATTCATAGCCATTTAACCCACAAATTAAACTTGCAGCAGGGGTTCTGAGGGCCTGCGAGGGATGAGGGTCGGAATAGCCCCAAGGCTGCTCTCCGGGGCGGCAGCATCCCTCGGTAATTTCTGATGATCCCTCCTGGTATGGGGTGTTGAGCTGTTGGGCTGCTGGCTGGGCTGTTGCTGCTGGGCTGTTGTGTTGTTGCGTTGCTCTCGGGTTGTTGGGCTGCTGGGTTGACTGCTTGCCTTTTCATGGCGTGGCTTTTCTTGTTCCATGTCGAAAGTGTTTTGGTTGCAGGTATCCTATCGAAAACCTGGTGTGCCTCCCCGATTCTCCACAACAACGGGGCCTCATTTTCTGCTTGCGAAGGGCGATTCGCGTATTTCCCTCAACACCCCGTTTCAAACCATCCAAAAGGGTCTTCCAGTTTCAACTTAGGGTACCTACGTCCTATCCTTTGTTGCATCTTGTTTGGATGTTAGGACTTTAGCTTCTTGCCATCTGATGGGTTTTCCATCAAACCACTAAAAGTTAAACTTTTAGCAGGGGAGCAGAAAGCAGCCGAGTATCTATGCTCAAAGGGTAGGGCTTTGGGAAAATATACAGCGACTCCACCACGCAGCTCACGCCATCCGGTCAGCCAGGATAAGATCGTCCAAGGCTGCCTCAGGAGAGAAGCTCCGCCGGGTTCAATTTTGGGTGCCAGTCGTTTCAGTGCCAGTGCCATGTACTTCTCCAAAAGGGCGTTGTTTTCACCGTTCTTGATATGGGTATGGGTCAAAATTAAGACACCGGAAAAATGAAGGAAGGAGTCCATGTTTCCATTTATCAGGGGTTCTTTTTGGGCACCTGTTTTTGGCCCACAGCCATATTCAGAGAAGCAAACTAGCAGGGATACCGCGGAAGCAGGGATACGAGCAGTTGTGCAGTCAGTTGAGCGCTCGCAGCCCCATCATGTTTCGGCTCTGGCCTCAACACCATTGATCAGAAGGCTCGGTATTGTTGAAACACATGTTCCTTCTCACAGTCCCTCGGGCTCCGCGACAGGTTCATGGCCAGGACTCGCTGTGACAAACTCAGCATTCTGTCTAGGGCTGGCTGTGGACGTTGTGGCATTTCTTGCGCGTGTTTTCACTTTGTCCTCCTTTTAGAAGCTCTGTCTTTCCCAATATGTCTTGCTTCCCTGGAACTATTGTCCCGGCTTCAAGCAAAGAACATGTGTTTTGTTATGGCTATCCGCCTTACTGCCCAGGCCATTCTGCTTCGACCCGATTCAGCGCCTGGAGTTCAGAGTCCTGAGTGTCCAGAGTTTCAGCCGGGCGCTTGGCCACCTGCAGCTGTCGCGCCATCTTAGTTTGACTGCTTGCCATGACGTTTCTTCAGCCATAGCGTTTGTTTGACTTGCCACGTCTGTTTGGTTTCCGATTCGTTGAGCGCCCTGTGGTGGTGTCAAGACTGGTCCGCTGGCACGTGCTAGCTCGAGCTCAGACTGAGTCCTCAGAGTCCAGAGTCCCGAGTTCGCATTCTTTTCCAGTCATGGGCAACCAGACAAGCAGAATGCTGGTCGTCAAGAAGGAGGGCACACCCATGGAGGCTTTCGGCTGCAAGGAGCTCGCCTTGGCGGCGAAGGCAGCGGGCTCCGGGGACACCCAATGGGTCATGCTCTCCATCATCAACCAAGAGGAGTGCCGCCCCAGTGTGGTCGCGCTGCCCACTGGCAACTTGTCTGACAGCAAAACCTCTTTTTTAAACTGTGTCACTTAATTTTTGTTTGAAAAGCTAATCAGACCACAGGACCTTTAATGCCCTGTAAGGCCCCTTGGCCTGGGCGGCCTGCAGCTTGGACTCAGAGGTCTTGGCCCACTGTGAGTCCGTGGAAGAGTTGGCCAAGGGTAAGCTTGAGCTGACCTTCCCGGGAGGCTTGGTGTTTCAGCTCCAGCCATGCAAGCCGGACGAGTCAAGGTCTTCGCCCTCCTCAAGCACCGAGCAGATGGGCGCGGCAGGCGAATCCGGAACTGCCCCGCCGAGCCAGCGCCCGTTTCTGCGTTTGGCAGGAAGGCCTGCTGACTCCACGGGCAGCGTGCAGGACAGCGCGCAGGACAGCGCGCAGGCCAGCGCGCAGGACAGCGCGCAAGACGCCGCCAGGCCTCCTCCAGGCGGCCACGTCGAAAACACGTTGCAGGTGCGGCGGGCCCAGGCCATGGGCAACGAGAAGCTGGCGCTGGGTGGACCGACGCTGGATGCTGCGGAGTGTGACATTGACCTCACAACAATGCCGGTCAACGAAATTGAACGGCGCTTGATGCAAGGTGCTGAGATCCCCGGGTGGTCCGGGCATGGAAACCCTCAACGTGAATTGGGTTACTTGAAGCTCTTCTTCAGCGCGCGCACAATGGCCTACCATGCTGAGACCCTTTGGCCTGCAACCGAGCCTGATGCCGAGACACGCAGGCTGGTCCAGCAGCTGTCCGAGCAGTTGGCCCTCATGTCTCGGCACGGAGATTTCAACGGCTTGTCCGAGCAGTCCAACTTCGACATGAAGGTTGTGGCAACATGGACGCGGCACATGATGAGTGGGGTAGTCCCTCACGGGCCTTTGCTTGGTCATGCTCGCATGATGAAGCACGAGCTGTACTACCACCTCTGGTCCGAGGATCAGCCGCCATTTTTGATGGCGAGGGTGCCTGGCTTGGCTTACGCGCAGTACCTTGGCAGCCGGCCTTTTTGTTGGTGGTTCCGTCTCGCCTTGCTTTTTCCCTCAAAGTATAGCTAGGTGAGTGTAAGCAGGACCACATCCCCAGTGCCAGTAGCAGCCTTCCTTTTGTGACGAGGTACCCGTTCTTCGCGCACGCCAAAGACATTACGGAGGGGGTGAGGGAGCTCATGATGCAGACGGGTCTTTGGCGGGCACCAGCGCTGCGCATTCCAAGGACTATGGCGCTTCCCTCACAGTCAGCCACAGACCTCAACGACTGCTTGCTCAACACGCTTTTCCCCGACAAGCAGGGCCTGCCGAAGCTGCCAGAGGGCATCCTGCTCCGAGTCCTGAGTCCAGAGGTGAAGGCTCACGCCCGCTACCAGTTGCTCGAAGGTGCTCCGCCGGCGGGAGGTGACTCGCTGTTTTTCGACAACGCGCCCAACCGCTCTTGGTACTTGCAGGGGAAGGTGCACTGGGCTTACTGCTTGCCGCTCGGATTTGAAGCAAGCTTTTTGTCCCTTGGGCTGCCCTGAGTCACAAGTGGTTCAGTTCTGACGGGCCTTGTTTCTGTTTGTGACACATGCCATGCCATCAGGACGCGGCGCGGCAGTGGCGGCCAGCTCTCCCTTGATTGGGTGAGGCGCGCGGATGTTCCAGGCCGTGACACCGAGTTTGGGGTGTTGGCGGTCTGTCCTGCGGAGGCGCCGGACTTGAACGGCTTCGGAAAGTTCCAGTATTTCAGGGGCGTCTACATCAGCGAAGGCGGCTTTGTGGCTGGAGTTGGTCAACCGAGAGCACGTGCGTGGACGAGAACCCAATTATTTGCACCTCTTTGCGGCCTCGCAGGTGACCCCGGAAATGTTGAACAGTGTGGTGAACAGGGGCCCCGCCGGACAGGGCTTTGAGCAACGCAGATCCAGGGGAGGATGGGTCGTCCAGGGCCCGCGGCCAAAGCGGGTGTGCATGGGCGGATGGGTGTGGCAGGAGCCATACAATGGTGCTGTCACCTACTACCACGTGCCCAAGGATTCGGACACCGTGTTCACGTTCAAGCAGTGGTCCCAGGATGGCGCCTCCTGGCACTGGTCCGAGGAGACAGAGCAGTACGAGGAGGTGCATGAGGCCGACAACACTTGGCACTTCACCACGGTGGCCGAGTGGTTTGACATTCGCGACTTCATTGGGCGCCGTGGTGGCCAGGACCAGGCCGGCCAGTCCGAAGCCGGCCAGCCCGAAGCCGGCAACCAAGACGGCCAGGGCCAAGGTGGTGCCTGGGATCAGGATGCCGGTGGCCAGGGTAGCTGGGGCCAATGGTAAGGGCTTTTTCCTGCAGCAGCAGGTCCAGCCGAGTAGCGGGCAGCTGGGCTCTTTTCGGTACAAAGTATTGCTTACTTAAGCATGTCATTCACATATGAACCTCTCCAACAGTCCCTTGTTCTGAGTCCAGAGTCCAGTGTCCAGATGCACGGCTGATTGAATCGCATTGCGCCTTTGATGCACTTTGCTTTGCAGGAGGACAAAAGTGAGCCCCCTCCAGATTGCCCAGTGTTGCAAACAACTTATCAGCATTGCAGGGCATGCGCACCTTGAAGAATTTTGCCCGTGGCCCAGGCTGAAGTTCCCTTTGGCGATGCCTGGAGGCACGGGTGCGGTCATTTCCAGAATTGGGTCTGTTGTGACTTCCCTTTGCGCATCGGGCAGCTGGTCCACCTTTATTTTTCTAGGTTTGTGTCCAAATGTGCTGCAGCCCCCCTTCAAAGTCCGATTGGAAGCGCACCACAAAAGGGCGTCCTCGACAAAAAAACCACTAACAACAGGCCACACAGGGCTCGTCTTTGGTTGTTGCTTCGCAGGACACGGACACCATGCCATGGCCCAGGCGCCAAGAAGGCCGTGCTGTGTTGTGTGTCGCACCAGCTGGCGTTGACCCACACGCGGCCCCAAAGTGTGTAGACAACCTGCAAAGGGGGGGGGCAGCTGTTTGTCAGTTCAGGGCACCGGCCAGTGGATCAAACGCAGATCGCGCCCACATCCCACAAATCCCGCCAGGCCGGGCAATCCGAACGCGATCCGGATGCATTTCTCTGCCCAGGCTCGGCCACTGGTGCCGTCAGTGATTTGTTAGGGGTTCCCACAACGGGCTGTTTGGGTGTTCCATTTTGCTCGTCTTGCTGATGTTGCCCTCTGATTCAACTGTCCCCCAAACCGGCCTCCACACCTGTAGTTAACGGGCTGAAAAGGCAATCCCTGTGGTATGACAGCCGTTTTAAGACTCGCTGCGTGTCGCTGGGGCAGCTTTCCATCTACTTGTAATCACAACTCACCGTAACCAACTTGCGTCGCAGCTATGCCTTTTTGAGTCGCCTTCCCAAGAGCCACGGAATCCAACTAACAGAAAAAGTTGGAGGATTGAATCAGCGCGCGAAAGGGTTTGTTGACTTGTCTCCAAATAGCAAGCCCCTTGGGGAAGCACCCCGCAACAGGGCGTCCAGGGCTCGTCTTGGGCTTTTGCCTTGCAAAACACGGACACCATGGCCCGGCGCCAAGAAGTCGTGCGTTGGTTGACCCACATTCGGCCCCACAGGGAGGGGGCAGCTGATGTGTCACCTCAACAAGCCACCATGTTCTTCCCGCCGCTTGCTTGCTTGCCCAAGGATCGCGCTCGGATCGCGATCAAGTTCCGGAAGCTCAGCCAGGCATCACCTATAGGTTGGCCAGTGGCCAGCTTTGGATCGCACCCGGATCGCGCCCACGCCCCGCAAATTTCGCCAGGCCGAGACAAACCCGGGCACGATCCGGACGCGATCCGGAAGCATTTCTCTGCCCAGGCTGGGCCACGAGCGCTGTGTTAGGGCAGCCTAAGTTCCCACGGCGGGCTGTTCGGGTGTTCCATTTTGCTCGTCTTCCTGATGTTTGCTCCTCTCTTCCTGATGTTGCCCTCATAATTCAATTGTCCCCCAAACCGGCCTTCCACACCTTTAGCCAACGGACTGAAAAGGCAATCCCCGTGGTATGACAACCGGTTTAAGGTTCGCAGCGTGTCGCTGGGGCAGTTTTGTGTTCACAAGTGATGAAGGGGGCGGTTGAGAGGTGGTGAGACACTGACCGTAACCACCACCGTTCAAGACTCAAAATGAGACCCTTATGTGGACTGATTTTAAGTTTGGTTCTTGGACAAAAACACAGCGTTCCCCTTTTCGAAGCCGCCCTGACTGCAGCCTGAATTGCAAGCAGTGGTCAGCAGGGTAGGCAATACCCCCCCGGCCAAAAAATGCACGTCCTTCCTTCAGGATTGATAGGCAAGACTAAGCATTTGCATTTTGTGTGTGTTCCTGCATTTCCTTTCCAACCAGCAACAGGTAAGCTTCTTTTACTGCGGGGCTAAGTCTGGTCCAGCGAATTAGGTGGGCAGAATAGAAGAAGTGTGCTGTGACCGCTATAGAGTCCGTCAGAGAGTACAGCCCGGCCTGATGCCACAGCCCAGGAGCCGGCGCACCCAGGTTCAGACAACTTTTGTTCGGATCCAACAGCGTGGCATGTTGTTTTGAAAATGTACAATTCCAAACCAACCAGCCTGTTTTTGCACACGACTAAGCCACTTGACAGAGAACTTCTCAGGTTCAGAGTCCGGAGTCCAGCGTCCAAGGCAGCGCGCCCAGAAGTGCAGCCGCGCTTAAGCCCCCTGAAAGTGATTTTTGGGGGCCAAGCAAGAGGTCAAGGGCACGGCAGCTCTGCCGGATAAACAGCTGTAAACATGCAGCCTTGCTCCTTTGACTCAGGCCAGAAGGTGGGGCGGCTACCCTTGGAACACAGGCGTCTACAAGGCGGATGGTTGCCACCAGCTGCACAAGGACGCTTTAACAAGCGAGCACGGCGCAGGCAGTGGAGAGGCCGCTGGGTGGCAGCGAAGACCATGCCCATCATGCCCCAGCCTCAGAGTCACTTTTGTGCGCAATTTGGCCAAGTGCCGCTTGAGAAAAGGGGTCTGGGCCACCCGGATGTTTTCGCTTCAGATCTCAGATTGGCGAACTGTTGTCTGACCAGATCCAACATGTTGCTCCTGGCACCGTAGCAAGCCGGGATTGCGTGAAGATGTGTCATATTTGATTTGGGGGGGGGGCGCCCTTTGAAGCGACCCCGAGAACCCACCTTTGACAAAAGCACTTTCTGCTTGTGTTCCCAAGTTTCCTCGCATCCAGCATCAGCGAATCAGCAAGTCGCCCAGGCTCGCGGAATGCCAGGAGGCCCACGCCCTTCATCAAGGCTGGAGCTTCCACGGCAGACATGATTTCGCCCTTTCCAAAAAACAGAACAAAGCGGTTCAAAGAAGGTGCTGAAACATGATTGAACTAAGGCGCTTAATACGGGATGAGCCAGCTGCGTTTCAGTCATATACCGCAGCTGATTTTCCGGCCCGGGGTACTGCCTGTATCAGCTGGTTTAACCCAAAAAGGAAACCCGGATTCAGTTTGCAAGTGTTTTTTTCTACTCCCTCGCCCATTTGGCTCACAGCAAAATGGCACCGTGTCTTCAAATCTTTACAACAACAACGACAACGACAACAACAACAGGATTTGGGCCCTGGAGCACGTTTGTGTGTGTGTGTGTGCGTGTCTTTCTCTCTCTCTCTCTCTATGTTTGTTTGTTCTCTCTCTCTCTCTCTCTTTCCCTCTCTCTCACTCTCTCTCTCTCTCTCTCTCTCTCTCTCTCTCTCTCTCTCTCTCTCTCTCTCTCGCTGTTCAGCTATATATATGTGTGTGTGTGTGTCTGTGTATGTATGTTATGTGTCTGTGCGTCTCTCTGCGTGTCTGTCTTTATGTTTGTGTGTCTGTCTTTGTGTGTCTGTGCCTGTCTACGTCTACGTGTGTGTTTTGTTTGTGTGTGTGTCTGTCTTTGCGTGTGCCTGCGACTGTACTTGTTTGGAAATGTGGTATGCTTCAAAGTCTTGCTTATTTTGGTATGTGTGTGCGCGCGTGTCTCTATTTCTGTGCGCGCGCGCCGGACTGCAGGTGCTTCTCGGGCCGACGATGGGGAGCTCGGCGCGGAGTTCGGCACCTGGTTGTCATGGGAGCAGAGTGTTGGCTTGCACTTCCCAATATCAGCGACTGAAAGCGCAGCCAAGTGCACATCCTGTATCAAGTCTTTGGGAAGGAACCCAAGGAATGCGACAGGTCAAGAGTTTGTTGGGGATAATTAAGAGCCCGATTTGCAGAAACTCCTCGCATCAGCTGGGCTGACTGACCTCCCACGTGATTTTCCCAAATGAGAAGTCATTCTCTTAGGGGCAATATTTTGCCAGTTGTTCATGTAATCGCTGAGCCCCCTCCCGCATCGCTGTAGCGGGCCGATGCCCGTCACATTTGCAGTTTGGGCCGTCGCCCAAGATCTATGCGCACGTGGGGCGGGAAGACAGGTTCTTGTGGACTTCATGCGCATGTGGGGCGGGAAGACAGGTTCTTTTGACCTGGCAAGCTCATGAGAACAATGCCTCGCCAGGTGTCCACACCAACCAGCCGGCAGGCGTGGCCTTCAGAGGGCCAGGTGCCCAGCAACGATCTGGCGTGAAAGCAGCGTTGCTGCAGACAATGTTTCACGTGTCAGGCTCTGTTGGTCCCGGCTATGCACTCGGAGCTTGCGCGCGCTGCCTTGTCCACATGCTGGCCTCTCCGGATCGCGCCCGGATCGCGCCCGGATCGCGCCCGGATCGCGCCTAGTCCCAAAAACCCCACCGCACGAGCCGGCCTCAGCGCTGCTTCCGTAGCCCGTGTATAAGAGGCGCCGGTTGTCGACGGTGGGCTGGGCAGCAAAGCAAAGCGTGCCGCTGCCCACCTGCATCTGGGCCCAGGTCTTTGTGTTGGCACATCCGCTGCTGATGCCCGCGGCTCAGAACCAGAGCTGAGTTGCATTGACGCACGTGACAGAGTGCGCGCTTCTGCATGTTGGCGCTCGATAGCATTTGGCCGTGACTGGGACGCAAACACAGTGTCGGCGAGCTATGACCAAGCAGCTCAACCTTCCAGGCAACCAGGCTGGATGGCTGCTTTCTTGACAGGCTTGGCTTTTGTCCTGGGATCCTTGCCACGTCTTGGCAGGTGGCCATGCCGCGCCACGGGCAGCTTGATGCTGCCGGGAACGTTGTGGCCTTCACACCACACTGCCACCCCACGGAGAAGCCGCGAGGGTTTGCGCTTCGCCTGGCCTGGGCCTTGGAAGCCTGCAGGTTTCTTGCTCTTGAGCCATTAGAAGACAGCACGCAGCGCAGGTCCCTCCAAAAAAGCAGACCGAGAACGCCCCGCGCAAGCTCAAGCTGTTGACAAACCGAGTGGTGATTGAGACATTGGGCTCCATCAGAGTCTGGCTCGCAAAACACGCATGCCGCATGCTGTCATCGCCACAAGGTGTCACGCAGAAACGTTGTGTTTTTCCTTCCCAGGATGCTTTGGGGCGACCACAAAGGCCACCGCAGGCTACTTGAGTGAGCGTGGCTCGCATGCCAGGCCCTGAGTCACTGAGTTGCACACTTGCACGCTACTTCACTGGTGAGCATGATGGCAGGATGTCAGCAATCAGCTCCACCATTCGGAGCGTTACCAGCTGGCTTGCCGACTGAAGGGCGAGAAGCCAGGATGCTACATCTCCCCCATCATGGGGGAGTGGATGTCCGGCCCGGACGCTCAGTGAGACTATTGGCTTGGCTCACACTTGCTTGGGTTGTCACCACTTGCCCTTTTGAGCTTGTTGCAGGATTGCCGAAAAATTGGACCAACGCGGACATGGCTTTGCGCCCTGATGATCTCAGCGTGTGCCCATGGGCGCTGCCCGCGCAGCAGGCGACTTCTTTTGTCCACGTGCACATGTCTTTCGCGCATGGCTCGGCGTCAGGCAGACGGCGGGTGTCCGGACAGACGGTGGAAGGTGATCAGCCTGTTCACAGGCATTGGGGCGCTTGAGCTTGCGACCCATGAGTCTCAGCCTTGGGTCTTGATGTGCTACGCACCTACCTTTCCTGAGCTGCCTTCCCAGGGTTGCTCAGCCAGTCGCCTACGCCAGGGGCCGAGTGCGTGTAGGTGTGTCAAACGGCTGCGTGGAGCACGCAGGTCGAACGGGACAAGCACTGCCAAGACCTCCTCCGAGCGCGGATGGGCGATGGAAGCCTATCTCGCGCGCCAATCCACGATGATGTTGTGGCATTTGCCAAGAGCACGACTTTGCAGTGCGATGGGGTGATTGCGGGCTGGCCCTGCCAAGCCCGAACCTTAGACACAGGGCTGGCAAGTCTGGCAAGTCTGAGCTGGCACAATTGCGGCCCGAGCTTCAGGACGTGAGCGTTGCTGGAAATCAGGAAGGCCTCCAGGGCTCGCGGAGCTCTTTGGTTCGGTGTGTCTTTGAGACATTGGATCGCACAGGAGGGTGTGGGCCTGAGTTGGGCTTTCGACTGCTGCTTTGTGGCCACACAGACTTTCATCATACGGCTGGCCCCGCGAGCCTGCCTAAGGTGGTTCGCGATCTTGGAGAACGTGGCAAACCTGCTGTCGGTCAAGATGCGGCCTGTCTTCCTCTTTGTGCTGCAGGTCACTGCAGCTTCAAACGCGCATTTGCGCCCTGCGCAGCTCCCTTGCTACGCGCAGGAGGCGTGCCAGCGTGGTTTTCGGGTACGGTGGACCTCCGCATCCGGTCGCAGCGTTGGCGCGCACGTCAGATCCTCAGCCCAGACGGAGTGGTCAATGTCTGTTGTGTGCTGTTAGTTCTGGCATTTTTTCCGGCTTCGGGGTGGCTGTTAGTGGCCCTTGTTAGTGAGACCCTGCCCCTCAATTTGTTTCTCTTTTTGTTGTTCTGTCTCGTCATCTTTCTGTGCCTCTTTCTCCTTCTCTTTCTCTTTCTCAGAAGTTTCTTGCTCTTGCTCCTTCTCTTTCTCCTCCTGTCTTACCCTGTCTTAATGTCCTTCTTTCTTTCTCTTTTCCTTGTCTGTGCCTCCTGCGTTCTCTCTTGCACCTCTTTCTTTCTTGTCACTTTTTGATCTTGCTCTGTCCATCTTGGCTTCTCGCTATGTTGCTTTATTGCTTTGCCTCTCCAACGAGTACTTTATGATTGCATTTTTGGCGCACGCATGCGCCCCGCCTCACGACATGTCAGGTGGTCAGGGAGCGCGTCTTCATGGTCCTTTGCCGCAAGAACTTCACCTGCTTGGAGGCCACGGGGTGCTCTGAGCAGATTTGTTTGGGAGCGTTCGCGCCTGCTGCCAGGCAATGCCGCAGGCGGATGTTCGGGACTTGAGAGCGCGGCCTGGCCGCGGGTGGTTGAAGCCTTATTGCGAGTGCTCAGAGTGGCTGGAGCAGGAGCAGTCTGCAGCTGCGAAACAGCGTTTGCACCAGATCGGGAACTGCGTGATGCCACACGTTGCGCACCACGCTCTGCAGGTGCTGCGGGCCGTGCAGTGACCTGTTGCTCCTTCTTGGGCCCCTTGCAAGGCAGCCCTAGTTGCCGCCACCTTGACCACTGCTCATTTTGTTTTGCATGTGACTCAGTGCCAAGCTTTGCGAAGCTGGCGTTGGTTGCGGGAAAGCTGCAGCCCAACTACCGGCAGCGTTGCTGGTGGAATTTGCCCCCGGCAGCTTGCATGCCCCCAATTCAAAATTGGCGCCCCGCTCCTGCGCCGGAACTCTTTCCTAAAGTCATGAGACTTACTCATGACTAACAGCAGCACGCAGCACAGATGTTCGGAGTCCTCAGCTTTGAAAAGGCTCACGGTGTGCGTGTGTTGGCCACTTCATGGTCGAAAGTGCGCACCTCGTGCAACCAAGGCAGCTGGGCGGCATCGCCTACATTAAACCAGCGAGGCGGGTTGGTCGGGCAAACCAATGGGACATGACCGGACATGGCTGCGCTGACAAGGCAGCTTTTGCGTGGCTGTATGGCGCAAATGTTCGCTGTGTGTTACTGTAGCTCTGGCTCACTGCCTTGCGCCCATTAGTCCAGAGTCCGGAGTCAGATTCCGGAGTCCAGAGTCCTGTGTGTCACATGGCTCGGAAGTCTGCGGCGCCGAGGAAGACAGCAGTGCAGAAGCAAGAGAAGCTGAAGAAGCGGGAGGTAGCCTTGCAGAAGCGCAACGATGCCATCATGGACAAGGCGCTGGAGAAGTATGCTTCTTCTGCGATGGAGACGGACAGGGCCTACATTGACTCAGCTTTGGCCGACAACCCTGGTTGGGTGCAGCCGCTAGCTCAGCTTATCCGCCATGGTGCTTTGAAGGGGCTGCTTCGCAACAAGGCAGGAGGTCTGGAGGACGAGGAGGACCAGGGCAAGGAGAAGTGGCGGGGCAAATGCAAGAAGCTTGTCGACCTCCCAGAGACAGTGAAAGTCGCTATGCTTCAGGCCAGTGGTGTGGACGTGCCCGAGCCTCTCACTGGAGCCGCGTTGGACGCTGCCTTTGCTCTGCAGTTCTGGATCGCCTCCTCTGTGGCCATCCCGAACCACAGCAGGGTGCGCTGGGTAGAGACGCTGAAGGAGTTTGCTCGAGCACGGTACCGGGACCTGCCTTTCAACTTCCTCATTCAAGACCGACTCGGGAAAATTGCGAAATCTGCCGGAGAAGATGCAACAATGGAGTGCTTGAGGCTTTGGAAGGTGGACACCTCGGAGGAGAAGGTCACCCTTTCCTGCTTGATGGTTGACACGGAACCCTTGACCTGCGACTTGCCCAAACTGCCTGCTGATGATGAGTGGGAGCTTGATGACCCCTGGGCTCCGGATGCCAAAGTCTTTGCTCAGAGCAACCCCGACGGCCCCTTCCGCTTCACGTGCCGCGTGTTCTTCACGGACCTGGACGGCGCGGACCCAAGCCGGAAGTGGAATGCCGATTACGTCCCTGAGCCCGTGGCTGCCAGCGCAGCCTCCGTCAGCGAACCGGCGCCCAGTGTGACTAGCTCGTAGACGAAGTTTTTTTTGGGGGGGACCACGTGCGGTGTCGTGAGCAAATGGCTTAGCGCCGAGTCCAGAGTTCAGATACAGACCACGTAGCCTGGCGACGGGGTGCCGGGGGAAAACAGTAGCGGCGGGTCATCCAGATTGTTTGTGGGCGTTGTGACTCTTCTTTTCTTGCTGGCAGTCAGTGCATGGCTGACAGCCCTTGCGGCCAGGCGCTCCATCACATCGTGCTCAAAGGCAAGGTGCTCTTGCTTGCTTCTTGCAACACAGCTAGTGCCGTCAGGTGTCTTTTTTTGCACTGTTTTTGGCTAGCCAAAGCACAAACCCGGATGAAGCTCTGAACTTGAGCATTGTCGATGACTGAAAGCATGTGCTGCTGTTTGGCTGAAGCAGCAGGAGTCCTGTCCAGAAGTCCTGAGCCCAGGAGTCCTGAGTCCAGCGTGTGGCTGCTGGATAGTGGCAGTCATGGAGCCGTCTCCGCCTGACAGCGGCACCTCGGCTCCTGCCCTGCATGACGGCCAGGGCGAGAATGCTTCTTCAGGGCAGAAGACAACTTTGGCTGTGCAGCTGCCGTGCGGAGTGGGCTTGCTGTTCAAGGGCGAGGCGTATCATTTTCAGGGCGTAAATCCCTCGCATTGCAGTGTGTACTGGGTCTTGCGCTGGGTCATGGACTTCTTGGGGGGCAACAAAAGCCGGAATGCTGTGGGCCAGAGTGCGCAGACTTGGAGAAGCCGCATTTCAGATGTGCTCCAGTGCGCTCACGACGAGGAGCAAGCCGCGGCGCACTTGCTCAGCAGCAGCTGGGCCAGTCTCAAGAGGAGCGACGCTGCGCCTGACACGGCGGTGGCGGTGGACTGCCTTGACTTTTGCGTGACCACGCCCGGGCTTCTCGCCTTGCTTTCTCACTGGGCAGTCCGTGGTCCCAGGGCCAACGCCACGTGGACCTTGCCCACGGAAGAGTTCATGGCCCGCTGCAACGCGTTGGTGGCGGGCGTCATGGGGCACATGCTCTACGGAGAACATAGTCAACCAGAGAGGGACTTCCCAATCATCGCCAGAAACGGAGAAGTGAGCACGGAGAAGCTGTTTTCCAAGAAAGCAGGCAGCAGCCTGCGCAAAATCTGTGAGAAGAAGCTGATGCCCTTGTCCGACATTCTGTTCGACTTGATTGAGACAAGCAGCAACCGGAACTACTCCAGCAACAAGCGGGCGGCTGCAGACGCGTGCCTGGCACAACTGCTGCGATTTGTTGGCGAGGTTGTGGAAGAGACCAAGAGTAACGAAATCTGGAGCCGCACTCCAGTGTACCAGCTCGCTCAGCTCAGGAGAGATTGCTGGAAACATGTTTCGTAAGGTGTGCGAATCCCTGCTTATCGGTCATTTCTTCCAGAGTCAGAGTTGGCTGACGTTTTGCTTTGCTTCCATGTGTTACGATGACCCGCGAAGGACAGCACGTGGATACCGAAAAGCAAGCCATGGCTTCCGCGCGGCCTTGCTCGAGAGCACGTCTGAGCCAGGCTTGCGATCCATCTCTGGTGCTTTGTCCTCACAAGAGAAATTCTCAGGGCCCGCAGATGGCAAAAAGGTGAGAAGCAGCGGCCGGTGCCCGGCCCAGTTTGCCTTGGCGGAGCGATTCGCGTACTTGACAGAGAGCCAAGGGCAATTCAAGGACTGTGACGTGTTGGGCCTGGTTGCGGATGGCGTGCATGTGGGCGACGAGGATTGGCTGAATTGCTTCCTGTACCACGGCGAGAAGGATATCGTGACGGTTTGCCCTCCGCAGGCTGGGGCGCAACAAAACCACCCCACATCCCCGCTTCCTTTTTTCGATTTGGCAATCAGTGCAAACCACCGACCCCAAAAAAGGGCCCCTTCTACGCTCCTGTCCCCGCTTCCAAGCTGTCACACGCGCTTCCCCGCTTCCAAGAACTTGCCCCAAGCTCCTGGAACATTGCCCCCCGGCATCCCCGCTTAGCCTCTTTGGGTTTTTAACAGCAATGCTTACCCCCCGTATCCCCGCTTCCAGTGGTTTCCACCCGCTTCCCCGCTCAGACATGTTCCGCTCGAATCCCCGCTTAGATTTGGCAGCATATGCTGCATTTCGGGGAAGCCCAAAAAAAGCAAATTCCTCTCCAAATTTGCCCCCGCGAGCCCCTTTCCCCAAGACACGCAAGCATCCCCGCTTCCATTTTGGGCTCCTGACAGGTCCAGACATCCATGACAAAGGTGACGGTGGACATGTGGGAGTGCGCTTGGCATGGCAGGATGGAGACCTTCTGGCAAGGACACAGTTCTGAGTCCAGACTTCAGAGAGCACGCGGCAAACAGAGGCAGCAACCCCAGCGCATGCCGACCTATGCGTGGCTCCGTGATTTGAACCACGCGATGCTTGTTTCTGCAGGCAAGCGCCTGCGTGACTTTGCCTGCCCTCAGGAGGGCGAGCCTCCACAGAAGAGGCTGCGCGCTCTGTGGCTGTGCAGCGACCAGGAAAGCACTCAGGTTGCTGGTTGCGCATTCTTGTCGCACCACCGGCAACTTATGCTGGTTCACGTGCCAGATCCAGCACACAGATCACACAACGATGTCACCTTGAGCCTATCCTCTTCAGGCTTGCTTCGTCTGGAACCTGGCTTTGTATAATGTCAAATATGGCCCCTGGGCCAAGTCTGGCTTCTACCACAAAGTCACAGAGACAGCCACGCTGCTTTCCACAGAGCTCGACCCTGATGACCCTTTGCTGGTGACGTTTTTCCCGCACATCCTGCAAGACCGAGGCATGGGCGAGGACCAGAACAACCGCGAGCAGCGACAGGCTTTCCTGGCAGGCCTCCCTTCTGAGCCCTTCGTGACACAGAAGGGCATCAAGGCTTCCATCTCCCGGTTCAACAGCCTTGTCCAGTCGCACGCAGCCTTGGACGAGCACTGGTCTGCCCAGAACTTCCTCTTCTGCTCCATTTGCATTCTGCAAGGCTGGATCACAGACGCTGCAGAGCTGTGGGGCCCAGACGTCCCCACTGCTGCTGCGCTGGACAGCATCGAGCTGTCCAAGGCACGCGCAAAGACGGCGGTGAAGGCCCAGATGAATGAGGAGCGAAAAGGTGGCCAGGCAGTGAACACGCTGCACTTGATGACCCGCTTCATGTCCAGCCAAGACAACAAAAGCCTGGCCCGTTTGATCAGCTATGTGCTGGCCCCGGAAGCAAAGGCGTGCGGCACCATGCTGCACGAAATGCGCAGCGCTGAGGACACGCTCAGATACTTCAGCGGCTGGGCTCATTGGGCATGGCTGAAGACTGCTAAGGAGCACGTCGGACTGCTCAGCGATGTGCGGCTATTGGCCAGGATCGGTTTCGAGCTGTCCATGGAGGGGGCTCAGGCAGCGGACTCGCACAAAGTCAGCTTCGACCAGGCCTTGTGCAAAGTTCTGCTGCGGCTGCTGAAGGCCATTCTGCGCTTTCGCGCTGGGTCTCAGCTGTGGAACACCAACGGGGCTGGATGCAGCGCAGGCCTGCTTCACTCAGACGAAGAGAAGCGCCGTGGCTCTTTGTCACTCCTGCGCACTGTTGCCCAGACAATCAAAGCGGTGCAGCAACGTGGCAGCAAAGCGGCCCGCGAGCTGCTCCGGGGCCATGACGCCACCTCCCCAGCCATGCGGTGGATTTTGGATTGCCTGTCCCAGGTCGATTACGCTTCTGTCCCGGAGGACCTACGCCGGTTTCTGCTGTCTGGGTGGGGAAGCTTGCTCAACAGCAAGCTTGTGGAGGACGCCAACAAGATCCAGAGGGAAATGGAACAACGGCATGTCACCTCCAAAAGGGTGTCTGCCTCTGAGGGGTGGCATGCGCTGACGAGGCACGAGCTGGTGGCCAGCTATAAGCGCCAGGAGATCAAGGCTGCGTCCTTGAAGCACGTGCCTCCCAGCTTCCAGATGGAGTCCTTGTTTTCGAGTCGCCGAGGGCGCTCAGACAGCGCGACTCCTGATGATGAGGCAGATGACGCCTTTGCCAAGGCTGTCACGGGCCACGCCACATGGCCTACACACACTCCAGAGTCCCAGCAGGAGCGTTACGGGGACTTTGCACTCCTGCAGCGCAGCATGGATGATTGGAGCTTAGTGGAGACAGCCTGGCGCACTGCACTCCTGCCTGAGGGAGAAGTGGTGCGCATTGGTGGGCACCCCGCATGCATGTTTGTGGTGAGGACATACAAACGCAGTGCGCTGCTGTGGCCCATGCTGCAGGAAGAGGGCAACATTGTCACATTCGACGTTGCCATCACATGCCTGTTTTGGACCCACATTTTTCGGCTGGAAGAAGCTGAAGTCCTGCCGCTGACGCCTTGGTCACCCTTGAAAATGTCCCAGGCCGGCAACCGGCGCAACCGGGGTGTGTGTCTGGTGACAGGAGCCCCACAAAGTCTGCTGCAGTACCACGTGGAGCATGGTTTTGCTGGGGTGAGCGAAGCGGTGCTGCGCAAGCTGAACAGCTGCTCAGCCTGGGGCGAGCCACAGGCTGTGCGCGGAGTGCCTGAAGACTATGCTCACGCTATGTGGGCCATGCTGAACCACGATCCTAGCTTGACAGGAAGCGAGGCTGTTGATCGGATTTTGCAGCGCGTTGCCCTCGACACACTGGCAACAGGGCCCGTGGACGATGAAGTTGCCGAGGTTGTGCGGGACACCATGCCACTGCCGGAGCAGAAGAAGATCTTAGAGGAGGTTGATGCCAGCAAGAAAAGGCAGCAGACGGCCGTCAATGTCCGAGACATGGCCCGCAAGGCGTATGGCCTGGCGTTCAAAAGCCTACCAGCTGCCAAGCTCGCTGCAGGAGCTGCCGCGCGGAAAAAAAAGGAGGCTGCTGAGAAGGCTTCAGCCAAGGCTGCGGCTAAGTCGGCTGCCCGGGTCTATGCCAAAATGGACAGCTCTGCTGATGATCTGCTGCGTGCGGGGCTCCCTGATGGATGCGGGGCATACGCCGACCATTTCAATGGTCGCTGGCGGCTGTCGTATGACAGCGGCGCCGCTTCCTGTGCCAGAAGTGTGAGCTGGACATTGGTGGGCGCCCGCGCAGCTGCTGCCATCGCACTGCGCCAAGCATGGGCGTGGGCGGAGCAGTACAACGGGCTGAGCATGTCAGACATTGGCAAGCAAGCGCTTCGGCGGCTGGAGGCCTGATTCCAGAGTCCTGAGTCCGGATTACAGGACTCGGCCTGATTCCAGCTCCTGAGTCCGGATTACAGGACTCTGATGTCATATTATTTCGGACGTTTCAGGCCTGACGCAGATTTGAGCAGAGCGTGGCGGGCAAAGAATGTGCGAACACTGCAGTGCCCACCGGCGAGCATGTTAGGCTACGTCGCTTTGTTGCCACTGATTCCACTGATCCTGAGTCCTCGGACTGCTCCGAGGTTTTTTGGCTTGCTTCTGCCTGGGAGGCCGGCGAGCGGTCAGCGTCTGAGGTCTCAAGTGTTGTTCTGCTCACTTCAACATGGCAGCTCCATTGATTTTGTGCTCATTGTGTCTGCCGCGTTGCGCGGACAAGCAGAGCGGCAGACTTGCAGCCGCAGCTGTCCGAAGCGGGGGCCTCTGCCGCTGCCCACTAGCCTCCTACTGTTTGATTGTCACCGAAGCCCAGGGCTCTACTTGTTCATGTGTCGCCCAGGTGTTTGCTTTTGCGGGCACACGACGCACTCCACTGTTTCCTTTGCACGGGGGAAATTTTCAGACAGAGGTGCCAGCGTGACTGGTGCTGAGAATAACAGCCGCGCAAGTCGCTCATGTGGAGGCACTCCGCTTGGACCACGAAGTGCTGCTGTCCTTCCAGGCGCGGAAGTTCCGAGGTTGCAGGCGGCTTGTGGCGCAAGGATGTTGAACAACTGACACCTTTGGCATGTGTATATATATATATATCACACACACATATATATACATATATTGTGTTCCACATGACATATATATATATACAATGTATTGTCCACACATGTGTCTAAATATAGCATGTGTCTGAAGATAGATCTGCATAAATTTGCACCTGTTTGCATTTCTAAATGCATCTCTCCATAGACATATATACCTATGTGTACATATACATGTATGTGCACATCTATGTGCACACACAGACAGATTCCAGCCTCTGTTTTTGGCGCAGCCCTCACTGCCCCAAACAGAAGTACGATGGAACCCCCCTTGAAATTTCCGGCTACGGTTTCTCACTGGTTGGGGATCCCTTTTGGAGCGCGTAAGCCCCAGACGCTGTAACAGAGAGACATTGATGCCTTCAGGGAGCCTTCGAGCGCTGGCAGAGCAGGGGCGCAAGCCAATCCAGGCGCCTGTGGGGCGCGATCCGGCCGCGATCCGGGCCCTGTGGGGCGCGCGATCCGGCCGCGATCCGGGCCGTGTGAACTCACAAACTCAGTGACCGTTTCCAATAGTCACTAACTTCAGATTCTGCCACTTTTTCAATGGCCCGGTGGATTGATTCCTCCCTTTTTTCGTTTGCCCTCCCACACCAATCCCGATTCTTTGTTGCCCCCGGAAAACAGACGTCATTGGAATCGGGTGTGTGGCCTGGACAGATCCTTGGATTTTAGGTGATGTGACGCGTAGCACAGCATTTTGATTCGCACAGAGGATGCAGCAACAACACATGACCCTTTGAGAGCTGGCTGGCATAGACTCGTTGCGGAGTCTGAATGGGTGACACCTACGACTGAGACATAGTCAGAACCTGGCACAGTTGTCGACACTCAGCCTGCACCCATTTAGGAGCCTTCACTCTTTCACTGAACCGTTCAGGCCCTGAACAGGTTCAGATTGCACCAAAGTCCCATGTGTGTAAGTGTCCTACCCGTGTTCGCATTGGGCGGTTTCCAGTGATTTCCGCGCCACGTTGAAGCATCCGCAGGCTGGTCAAGGGGGATCCTGGGAAATCTTTAGCTGGTGCATCCTTGTAACGGATGTCAGCATGCCACACACTGCTACTCATATGGTCCGTTCGGAACAGATGTTTCGTGTGAGTGATACCTATCAGATCTCGCAACTCGGAGAGGAAACCAAAATCAAGACCAACCACTGGGAGTGGCGTTCAAAAGGACTTCTCACTCATCACAATGCTGTGTGATGTTTGTTCTTTACCGAAAGATCACCCCTCCCTGTCTTGGGCAGGTGCCTCATGGAAGTGGACGATCGGAGGGAAGGCTACCATCCTATAGCGGCTTGTCCAAATGAGGTGTAGGAAATAGGGTGTTGGGAAAATTCTTTAGAAGCATGGAGGCTTTGGATGTCGCAGCATTTAAACCTGGTAATTTTCATGGTTCGCCACAGCCGATTCCTTCCTAAACAGTTTTGCTTGGGGGCCCACGCACGTGCAGGGCAGTAAATGAAAGAGTTGCTACTTGTATGGCCTTTAGGGTAGCCCAGTTGTTCGGAGCACCCTTTTTCCTCAATTTTGTATGGGATCACAAATGGTCCATTCCTTGCAAGCTGCGGCGACGCCTTTGCCAGGTCCTGTCAGGCACCAACTGCTCCACACGCTGCAGAAGTCCTCCCTACAAGGCGCGGCACCGAAGCGCTGCCCGAAGGGACAGCGCCTTCAAGCCTCGGGGGTGGGGCAACTTCCAGCCAGAAAGCGTATATTTTTCTATGTGTCAAAACCGGGAGACCCAAATTGGCTGGTTCCTTTTGGCTTCCCTTGAAGACCATTTGGGTATGTCCATCAACGGGAACATCTATCTGGGTATGTTCCATGGCAGTCTCCAAGCAAGGGCATGTGAGATGTCCAGTAACCCCCGACATGGTGGCTGATGGGCTCTAAACCCTTTGGACAACCCTGTCGGTACTGCTGTTTTTGAGAACATGAGCACACTGCCTGAAGTGATGAAGTGACGCTTGACAACCTGAATGCCAGGGGACTGGTTTGCTACTTCTGCATTTTCCGACGATGATCGAGTGGCCCAGGTGGTCAATTTGTGTGTGTGTTACATCTGCTTGAGTGGGGAACTGCGCGTTGCTAGAGTTTAAAAATTTGCTTGAGACAAGGGATGCAGCATTTAGAGCATGGTGGTATAGTCCGCCAACGTCGCGCCCTTCGGTGCACTTCCCCTCATTTCCCTGCGTTGTTGCTTGACTACCCCAAATCCCACGCGTTTCACCTGGATTTCTGCATTTCCCCTGCATTTCATTTGCACGTCCCGTCGTGTCCTATCACTTCCTCGTCATGGCACCTTCATTTCCTTTCAATGTTCCCTTCATGCCCCTGTCCTTTTCTCTTATTTCTGCTTCGTTTCCCACCCCTTCATTTCCCCACATCTCCCTTCGTTTCCGGTCATTTCCCCTGTACTGTCTTTCATGTCTTTGTTTCCCCTGCGTTCCCCCTTCATGTCTTGCTCCTTTCCCCTTCCTTTCCCCTTCGTGTCCTTTCAATTTCCCTGTCCTTTCCTTGCCCTCTTCCCTTTTATGTCTGCTTCATTTCCTATTCATGTCCGCTTTTGTCCAATCATTTCCATACATGTCCCTTCATTTCTTGTTCCTTTCCCCTTCATGTTGCTTTCATTTTCCCTTCGTGTCGCTTTCATTTCCCCTTGATGTCCCGTCATTTCTGCATCCTGTCGTGCATTTCCCTTCATTTCCTGTCACTGCCCTTGATTTCCAGGCACTTCCCCCAAATGTCCGTCACTTCCCCTTCAGTCCCTTCATTTCCTTGTCATGCCCCCTTTCACTTCCCTGCACTGCCTCGCATTTCCGCACATGTCCCCTTCATTTACCCTTCGCTTCCTCTTCGTTTCCCTTCATTTCCTCCTCATTTCCCGTTTGTTACCCTTTCACTTCCCAAAAGATGCCGAAAACATTTGTGTTTTTCAGACTGAAGGAGGCCACGCATATGTCTGCGCCCGCCAAAAATATTGAAAAACATGTGAGTGTTCAACGTTTTCGCTAAAATAAAAATGAGGCCGGTGCTTGGCAACGTTTTCGGCAAAGGGAGGCGGAAGACCCAAGCCGGCAGAGAGCCGGCAGGGGGATTCGAGCCTGGGACCCCAGTTTTTCAACGCCGGCTCCCCGAAGACTATTTTTGGTAGAGGGCCCTCAAATTGCCGCGCGGTGTGCCCACCCCCAGCCCCTCCCCCAAACCCTACGTAATTGAGAGGACTAGGTGTGGGGGGGGCTATCCTCTATCCTCTCTTAGGCGTCCGACGCACCGAACAACGTCGGGCGGATATGCTTCAACTTAACCTCCTGTGACAGTATGTGTTCCAGTACCAACGGTCTTCAAAGCCTCTTCTCAAGGGGCCTCGGCCTCCTTCAGCGTCCTTGGCAAAGCTCGTGTTTGAGGTGAAGAACCGCGTGCGGCCGGAAGCGGGGAAACAAGTCACGCATTATTTTTGGTGAACGCCTTGTCCAATTTGATTTGGACAGTGTCTTGGTGCCTCAAAAGTTGCCAGGAGTTGGAGTTCGCAAGAAGACAAGGCTTGTCCTCTACATTTTTCGCGTGTTTGGGTTAGCTTGGCATCTGATTTGGCTTGGAGCCGACTGGGCTAGTTCGAGGCACTGGCATAAGATGCGTCCGGTTTCAAGTTGAAGATTTCAGCTTGGCTCTCTCGCTACGTCCTTGATTGAAAAGGCAGACCAAAAGGATGTCGTTTCAACAACTCACTCCCGAGTTCCTGGGCCTTTGTCACTTTTTGGGCTTGGACCATTTTAGTGGCAAACAACACGTGTTGTTATTGCTTTGGCCGATCCACTCAGGTTGTTTCAACAGATGCTTACACATGTTTAAGCAAGGGCTTGGCGCAAAGCCCTGAAAGCGCCAAAGATGCCTGCGACTGCATCAAAAAGCCACGCCTCGCGTGTGAATCAGATCGAAACAGTACACTCTTCTACAGGTTAACATGGCGCCCGACAAAGCGATCCCAACACAAAATACAAAATGAGTTGTTTGCTGGCATTTTCTGAGGAACAAATCCTAAAGTTGCCAGTTGCTCAATGGTACTCTGTTTCCCACTTTTGTTTGGGTCGAAATCTGGAGCCCAAAGCTGACATGGTCCCCTTTTTTGCCAGGGTCACACGGACTGGTTTTGCCCTTGTTTTTAAGCTCTCGAAACGTGGAAGTGTGGGTGGGGGGCGTGGCTCACCACTCCCCGGTTGGAGCGAGGGCCTGGCGACCAACGGCTCCTGCCTCTACGGCAATTTTGAGCTTCCTCGCTAGTGCCGGGGCCTTGGTTTGTTAGGATATATCCAGCCCACCCCCCAACTCACACCCCCTCACCCTCTCACCCTTCGTGGAGTGGGTGTTGGATGGCTTTAGGTTGGGTTGGGGTTGGATTTGGGTGGTTTCACGGTTGGTTTGTGGCTTAGCGCTTTACGGCCGGCTTAGGGCTGGCAATCTTGCAGGGTTGGTTAGGGATGCGTGTTGGGAACACCCTGCCGGCCCTGTGGAGTAGTTTTACGGCTTGCTTGCATTTGGTTTGGTCTTGGCTGGCTTGCTCACCAAAGGAAATTTAGAAGGAACTTCCGTGCTACGGACACTAAATGAAATCTAGCGCCCTGAAAAAAATACAGGAGAAGAATAAGCACGCATGAGAACAAACGTGTGCTTTCCGGCGGGATATTGACGGGTCCAAGAGTGCAGCCTTCTGCAGGCTTTAGTCCCTCCGGCTCCGGCTTGTTCGCTTGTTTGTTTGTTTGTTTGTTCGCTTGCTTGTATGTTGGTGTTCTATTGTGTCTGTTCCTTTGTTTGTTTGCTGGTTTGGTTTGGCTTGGTTTGGTTGATTGGTTGGCTGGTTTGTTTGTTTGTTTGTTTGTTTGTTTGTTTGTTTGTTTGTTTCTGCGTTTGTGTGTTTGCGTGTCTCCGTGTCAGCGTGTTTCCGTGTTCGCTTGTGCGCGTGCCTGTGTGCCTGCGTGCCTGCGTGCCTGTGCGCCAGCGTGCTTGTGTGCCTGAGTTTTTGCGCCTGCGTGCCTGCGTGCCAGGGGTGCTTGTGCGCCTGCGTGCCTGCGTGTCTGAGTGTCATTGTGTCTGCGTGTCTGTGTGCCTGTGTGCCTGTGTGCCTGTGTGCCTAGTGTCTGTGTGTCTGTGTGTGTATATGTTTGTGTGTTTGTGTTTGTGTTTGTGTAAGTTGTGTTTGTGTTTTTGAGGGCGCCCTTCTCACCTTGGTTAGGGGAACCCGGAAAAGCCAGTTTATGATTTGAAAAGGCACCCCCGCAAAAGTGGTGGACGTGGACCCCCACGATGAAACAGTACACCCCTGAGATATGAAGGGAAGGGGATCCCCTCAGCAATGAAGTAGTTGAACTCCTCATGGAGCCCCTATAAAATCCACCCACTGCCCCCGCTTAGGACTTTGCACCGCGCCGTTGCGAGCTGCGATGCCACGCCACCAGCGCAAGAGGATTGGAGCTCGGGTCGTAGCGAGCCGTCGGCTAGTATGCTTGGTAAAGCTGGGCATAAGTGGGTATACCTGGTCCACAATGCGCGACTGGGAATGTATCAAATTGGTGCACCTTCTGGTTGGTATGCTGTTTCCAGAAACAAACCGCCCATTTTACTTGTTTCGAGAAATCCACAACTGGCGAGCATATTGTGTGACATTTGGCCTTTTGGCAGGGCCCTTAGTTTGCGACGGTCTCAATACTTGTCTACTTGGTTCCTTCATGGCGTGTCTTTGCGAAACCTGGGGTCCTGTTCAAACGGTTTCAAGTCAGGGCCACAAGGTGCCGCCCTGTGCACTGATGCTCCGGTTCCAGCTCAACTTTTCCCAAAGTGCGCGGGCCATTTGAGGAAGTTTCGCATGGTTCCAGAAGCACTTTCCTTGGGTTCCAGAAGCACAAGACGAAATAGCCCCAAA
The DNA here is from genome assembly GCA_963377175.1 of Effrenium voratum. NCBI lineage: Eukaryota > Dinophyceae > Suessiales > Symbiodiniaceae > Effrenium > Effrenium voratum. The sequence continues at coordinate 618,226 of CAUJNA010003361.1, forward strand.
GTTGGCCTTCAACTCCTGCGGAGTTTCCTGCGGTTTCTCGGGCCCCGTAACTTTTCCTGACGCTTCCCTTAGCGGATTCATGGTGGGGAGGACTGCTCAACATCGGCTTCGCTGTTGGATGGGCTTCTTTGTTTTGACGCCGTTGTGTTTTGAGCTTGCTTGTCAACTTGAAGGGGTTCAACATCTACTGCAGTTTGTTGAGCCATGTTGCTGCTCAGCAGACTTTGGAGCATTTATTTATTTGCTATTGCTTTTTTCGGGAGAAGGGGGTGCGCAGCTGAGCCAACCACACACCCTTTATGGACGTATTTGTGCGAATGCTGTTTGCGCGCTCCGCTGGCTTCAGATACCCAGTCCAGAGTCCGGAGTCCGGAGCCTGGAAAAGTCTAAGCCTGTGGTCCGCAGAAGCCATGACAAGCGCAATCTACCAGCTGCGCAGAAGACTGACCGAGCTCAAGTCTGGCGGAAGCTATTATCTGGACGGCAAGCGGTGTTTTTTGTGCTTAGATGATGCTCAATTCTTGGTCTCGAAGCTGGAGAGGAGAAACCAAGGGGCACGCCGGCACAAGCTTCGCCCTAAAGACGAAGCCTGTTGGCCATGCCGACGAGTGCACGCTTTCTGGAGCAGCAGCACCTTGAGTGGACACTCAGCCTTGCCTTTAGAGTGCGCAGCTGGGTTGGCCTCTGCTCGCCAGATTGGCCTGGAGGTGTTTTTGTGGACGTACGACGACGAGGTGGTGCAGGTTCCACAAGGGGTGACCGTGAAGAATGCAGATTCGCTTTTTCCTATAGCTGAGGCTCGTCACTGGCTGGATGGCGGCATTGCCATTCAGCACCTGGCAGACCTTGTCCGATTGCAGGCAGCGAAGCTTCATCCTGGAAGCGCAGGCGAGCCCCGCATCAGGCGTGCCTGGCGGTTCCCCACTGCGCTTCAAAACGGCAAACACATGACAACCTTTTTTTGATTTGCTCACCTTTTCCACTGGCCAGAAAAGTTTCTCAGTTTTCCAACTCCGGATGCTAGCCAGCTGAATGCTCCGGAGCCCTCCAAGCAACGCCTATTCAATTCTAGCAGCCAAACCTGTGTCTAAGCGCGCCTTGTTGCGAGTGTGTGGCCCACACGTTCTGCCTGCGGCAGCGTGGCGATGCGTCTTACACGTAATTGGATTGGTGTTCAGTGTCTTTGGGGGCACCCCAAGCTCTGCAGCAGGCCCGGCAGCTGGTTCTGCGACGCGGCTGTGATCTGGCTTCGCCTTGCACCTGCACTTCCGTCCAGGTCTGGCCACATGTTCATGAAGATGCCAGCTGCCAGCGTTCCCCGGTTCTTGACCAAAGGGAATGAGCCGCTCTTCCGGCGACTGCATTGGCTAGAAAAACCAGATGTGGTTGAGCCTTGGCAACGACCACCCTTTCACATTCTTTTTCAATTCTTTGTGTTGGGTCCAGGGAGAGACGTAGCTAGTGCCAGCAGTAGCGAGAGGTTGCGCACAGTGACGCAGTGCTTTTTCAAGGTCGTAGGCTGATAGCTTGGCGTCTGTTACTTTGTCTAGCAAGTTGTGCTGACAGATTTGGGCTGGGGTCACAGTCACATAACCACTGGCTATGATGTCTATTGGTTTGAGCAGTTCAAACGTATCCAAGGAATGTCTCTCACAGCCCTTCTTTATCCCAGAGGGCTCAGAGTGGCTGGAGTCGGCGCTGACTCAGTGCCTTGCCCTTGTGGGAAAGCACTTGCAGGCCCATGCTGGCAAGGAATCAAAGCCGAAAATGAAGTACTTCAGGCTGTGGGACATCATGCGGGATTGTATTTTCGAGCATGGCCTGCAGCTTGACCTCATGCACGCGAGTACCTTCCACCATTTCCATGGCCGGGAGAAGCTATTGTTTCAGGACGGCAGCGCTGACATTGCAGAGCAGATGGCTTCAGATAGCAAAGTGGTTGGAATTGAGCCGAGCACTTTCTCCACCAAGCCCGTCTTGTTCCCCCCGCTGAAGGCAAAAGTGGGGAGCAGCCGCAAGCAGACAGCTTCTGCGCCGCAAGCAAACAGCTGGTTCTCAAGGCTGATGACGCGCTGCTTTCCGCAAGGCGCGTCTTCGTGGTGACAGGCAATGCCATGTCAGTGTGTGGGATTTTCCGACCTGGCTATTAATTGAAGCTTTTTCATGTCTTTCACTAGCGGGCGAAGACGATTGTCCAGAGAGCCTGCTGCTCCGAAACAACCAAAACAAGTTTGCAGCACAGATGGGCTTGTTCGGTGTTTCAGCCTTCCAGCGCATCCAACCCTGAGCTTAGGACATGATACCAAATCCCAGCCCACGGTTATGCTGATCCCCCCCCCCCCGCCCCCCCTAAAGATGGAGCCCCGGCACTCTTCGCCCCAGGCCTGGAGAACAGGGCCGCGCCATTGGCGCCGATCTGCGACACTCCTCCTGATGCACAAGAGGCTGAGGGCGACCGCCCCAGGAAGAGAGGCGACGGGGGGAGAGCAGTTACACGTTGTATTTGCGCTTTTTTTTGGCTGTTGGGTAGCATCTGTGTGGTGTTGCTGCTCCGTGCTACTTTGCTTGTCTAATCTGGCAGGCAGGGCGAACTCAGCTGGAAGCCCGCTTCCTGCGTCCGTGGATGATTCTGGGCCTGCCGACTGTCCTCAGAGCTCGAAGTGCAGAGTCCAGAGTCCTGACCGCAGAGTCCAGAGTCCTGACCTAACTCAGCAAGACTCTGGGTGCGCAAAGGCAGCTGCAGAGCCTTGCCATGCATCAGCAACAGGTTTTATGTTTTTGTGAGTACAACTGTCGCTTTTTGAATTGCTCTGGCGGGAGGGGCTCAAGGCGAGCTGTTTGAAAAGCTTGGAATGTCGGGGTGTTTTTCAGGGAGCGACAACCATGATGTTTTAATTTTGCTGGAGACAGTCTGCTTGCAGCTTTTTATCCTGCGATTTCGGTTCATTTGCCTGGCTGCCAGCTCCGGTGAGGATTTCCCAACTGTGCTCTGTGAACCCCGCGCGCAGCTGCCAGCGTGGAAGGCGGAAGTGCGAGGCAAGATGTTTGCGCTCAAAAGCTGCCTGGACAACAGCCATCCAGAAAGCCTGACTCTGCAAGTGCTTGGTTCAGGCATGGGCTTCTTGGAGTCACTTCCAACAAATCTACTGCATGTGCAGCTGAAGCTGCAGGTTGACTCCCCTCTCACGCCGCTTGGCATGCTTCCGATCGCTCTCATGAAATGGGGATGCAGCGCCGCATTGCCTGACGACATGGCCGTTCAGGAGGAGGTCCTAAGTCATGCCAACATTAGCCGTGTTGCGCGGAAATCGTTCACTGCATTTGAGGCTAAGCTTCTCATGCTGTATGCCAATGGCACAAGCAGCTGAGCCCAGAGGCCAAGACTTTCAGATGAAAAAACAAGACACGCCCGCGCCATCAAAGGATGTCCCTTGCAGCTTTCCCCACTCAGAGGCTGACTAGATGCTTTGGTGGGCCTTGGCCATCATTCTCATTTTTGATAGACGAAGGGTCTTGCTGAGCAAAGCCACCATGTTCCAACTAGCTCCAACCAGTCCATCCTGAGAACCAACGAGGGTCTAAGCTTCCCCAACGGCACGAAGAAAACAAAGACAGGCAGTGTGTTGTCTCGCCGAATCACTTTTCCACCCTTCACTATTCTGACATCAATATTGCGTTCTCAACACCCCACCCAAAGACAACAACATGAGCTGTCACATACTTGCGTGCAATCCATCGGTTGGTCTCACGGATGCTGTCGCCAGGAGACTTCCAGCTGACGAGTTTGCAGACGCTTTTGCGGAAAAGTCTTCCGCCGCGGAGATCAGGGATCTGACTTGCCAAAATTGGCTAAAACCCCCCTACATCCCCGCTTCCCCCGTATCCCCGCTAATTCGCTTGCCCAACATATGGGGGTGTCTTTTTTTGGATTTGGACCCCACAAAATTGCGACTTTCCGGTCCTTTTGTTTCCCTTTCAAACCAACAAGAAAGGGGCACCCAACAAAAAGATACACGCATATGATCATGGACACATTGCTGACTGGAATGTCCTTGACCTTTCACTTTGCTTGATTTTGATTTGCCCAGTCCCACAATTCCTTGGATTTAACCTGCACAAGTTCAACTTGTAGCAGGTGATCAGAAAAAAACGGGCCCAGATCAGAAAAAATCGGGCCCAGAATAGGCCGCCCAGTTGTTCACGGGCGAGCTTCCAGACAATCCAGGGCAAGCTTTGGCTGTTTTACCTTTGCCTACTTGGGTGTGGCGATCAAAATACGATCGGAGGGGCAAACCGCAGGTTTTGGTCCATGTAACCCCACTTACCAGGGCAAGCCATTTTGGAATTCCGGTTTTTTGAGCCACAGCCACTTCGCCTGACAAAAACGCCCCAGAAAATTATTGGACTATTTGAGGCCCAAGTTAGGGTCTTGGGCTAGGCAAGCGGAAAACTGAGGGTGGTGAAGTTTTTTGCTCACGGAAACCAGTTCGATGCAACGTTTGCTTTGTCAGAATCCGTGTGGACGGACCAACATGGAGTGTGTAAGTATCACGAGGGGTCGGTGTGTTTGTCATTAGGAGGAAACAATTTCAGCTTCTCATAGAATCTCATAAGCCGCTCATCGGCCAGAGAAGGAGGCCAGGAAGATGCACGTGTAACCACTGCTTCTTCGGGTGGACAATACAAGACTGATAACAACTTGTTGTTGAGGTGACTGGCACACATTGGTGTCACAGAAAGGCATATTTCTTACAACCGTGGCCAACACCTGATGAATCAGGTATCCCCCAATTGGTGGTTTGGATTGGTGGTTTGGGGATTTGAACCCCTGATTCTTGTAAAGGGTAGCTGGGAAGCCATTCCTATCCACCAATTGGGGTGAAGCTGAATGAATGCAAGCAGGATGGGGAAGACTGTGCAGTCAGACATCTATGACGGCATGATGTCTATGTGGTACCACGCCGGTTGCTTCCTGCTGCTTTGCCGCAAAGTTTGTGGGTCACGTCGTGCCGTGGCGGGGGGCTTTCGGGGGGTTGTTCAGTTGCACCGTGTTGCACTCCTGTCCCCTTTTTACTAAACAATGCCAACCCCAAAAAGGGGTCGCTCCTCACTTTTGCCAAGGTCGCTAAAGAACAAACAGGTGGGAGTTTCGGGTTGTCTGACAAAATCTGGGGGGCCCTGTTTGGATGTCGTTTGATTGCAAACCACAGGCAGCAAACCGTTTTAGGTGTATGGCCCTTCAGATATGGGGCCATGACGCTTTTCCGTTGGGCCATGACACCATGTTCGATCGGCCGTGGAGACTCCAGGTCCACGCTCGTTTGTCGCTTAGGTTTGTCGATAGAGTCATGGAGCGGGAGAGGGGGTGGGTAGACTGGACAGATAGACAGGGGTGGGGAAGGGTAGTGCAGAAGATTGGGGACCAGCAAACTTGGTCCGTTTTGCATGTCCTAAAAGCCGCTTGGGGGTCGAAAACACAGGTTCCCCAAGTTTTTACCGTTTGGCGTTGGGGGGGTCGAACAAACATGAACGGGCCCCCAACAACTTCCATTTGCTGAAATGATTTTTTTGTCTATGTTCCATTGTTTGTTTCAGTCGGAATCAATCCATCACTCGGAATGTTTTTCTTTTCTTTTTTCAGGGGGCGAAAAAGCACATGGAAGTGAATAGAAACCAAGAAAACAACCATGTTGGAGGGGGGGGCTAAAAGATGCGCCCATTTCAACATCCCATCCTTTGGGCGGCCGATTTGGAAGGGAAGCCAGGTCCCCAGTAGTGCCCTTTCTCACCCCTTTGTTGGTTGGGAGGGTTCCCCTAAAATACTCTCTTTCTCTTTTTTTTTTGGGGGGGGGCGAAACGATGCACCCATTTCAACCTCCCATATCCTTTGGGCTTTCGCCGATGTTGAAGGCAAGGTCCCCCAGCTAGGTGGTTGGGAGGGTTCCCCTAGTAAAATTCAGACTAGAGAACAAAGTTGGTACCCTTATTCTACTGGAGGATTTTTTCTGCAGACTATTTTACCAGGGGAACCCTTTTTCGCCCAAAACAGGGGTGACTAAAAGGGCACCGGACCGCTGGGATTGCAAAGAAGGGTTTAGGTTTTGGGGCCCCGCAGGCAAGGGAACTGCCTGCCCCGGAACCTCGGCCTTGTGAAGGGCTTCTCCTCCATTCGCCCGGAAGAGCAGAAGGCGGATCGATCCCGACGAAATTGTCGTCGTCGACGTCGTCCGGTGGTCGTGGGGCGGGGGGAACTTTGGCGCGAATTTTGCCAAGGGATGTTGGGACTTGAGAACTTGTTGCCAACGAATTTGGGTTTTCCGAGTTAAACCACTGAAAGTTAAACTTTTAGCAGGGGAGCAAGAAAGCAACCGAGGGAAGCTGTGGATGTGGGGGGGGGGGGGGGTTGGCAAATTGCATAAAACCAGGGAATGATGAGTGGGGTTGAGAATAAGGTTTGTGGTGTCCGGTGTTTTTGCAACCCTAGTCTGTTTAGACATATGTATGAATTGGAGGGCCCCTGTTAATAGTTGTTTCTTCGAAACTCAAACTTAGGGGGTGCCCCAGGGGGCACAATCCCAGGTGTTTCAAGGTTGTTGTTTGTAATCAAGGCTGTTGAACCCATGTTTATCGCTGCTTTGGGCCGTTCAGGCACCAGTTGGGATCAGACATGGTTTTTCTCAAAACGCAAACTTGGGGGACACCCCATGCTCTGTAATGTGGCATCGGTAGAGCACATATTCAGTCATTGGTCGTTAGCCTGCAATTTGGTTTCAGTAGAACAGATGACCCAATGCTCCATAGGCGATCAGCTTTGAACAGTTCAATCACCAGTTGGAATCGGTATTGTTTGCTCAAAACGCAAACTTGGGGGACACCCCGGCTTTGCAATTCAGTCATTGGTTGTGAGCCTGCAATTTCTGAGAAATGCGCTAGCGATGCTTAAATGAAAGCAGTCGTTGTTGGCTTAGGATGACTCAGGCATCAGACACATTCAAAGCTGCCAGTTTAATGAACGCCACGGGTTGACCCGGACATGCTCAATTGCATTCCCCATTCATGTAGCTAAGTCAGTCGTTGTTGGCTTAGGGTGACTCAGACATCAGACACATCTAAAAGCGAAACTCCGGTACGTTTGCTGCGCGCTTGCACTGAGAAATCCCGCTAGCAATGCCCAAATGAAAGCAGTCAGTCGTTGTTGGCTTAGGGTGACTCAGGCATCAGACACATCTAAAGCGAAACTCCGGTACGTTTGCTGCGCGCTTGCACTGAGAAATTCCGCTAGCAATGCCCAAATGAAAGCAGTCAGTCGTTGTTGGCTTAGGGTGACTCAGGCATCAGACACATTTAAAAGCGAAACTCCGGTACGATTGCTGCGCGCTTGCACTGAGAAATCAGCAATGTCGCTGCTGTAAGTCAGTCGTTGTTGGCTTAGGGTGACTGCGCATCAGACACATCTGCCGAAACTCCGGTACGCTTTGCTGCGCGCTTGCACTGGAGAAATTCCACAGCGCAACAACCAGCTCAGTGTCAGTCGCTGCTGGCTCGTGTGATCTGCGCGTCATGACGAACAACCCAAAGCCGAACCTGGTACGTTTGTTGCGCGCTTGCACTGGAGAAATTCGCTGTTAATGCTCAAATGAAAGCAGTCGGTCGTTGTTGGCTTAGGGATCTGCGGCATCGTGATCATCCAAGTCGAAACTCCGGTACGTTTGCTGCGCGCTTGCACTGAGAAATTCCGCTAGCAATGCCCAAATGAAAGCAGTCAGTCGTTGTTGGCTTAGGGTGACTCAGGCATCAGACACATCTAAAAGCGAAACTCCGGTACGTTTGCTGCGCGCTTGCACTGAGAAATTCCGCGAGCGATGCCCAAATGAAAGCATAACCGGGGACTTCCAGCAATCACGGTCCTTAGATATTAGGTGCCCCCGTTTCGGGACTCACTCCCCCCCCCACCCGCAGCCCAGTTTACAAAACACAATGTATACGGCCGGCGTCCCCCCCCCCGCCCCACCCCCTTCAAAAATAAATATGTTCTCAAGGAGCGTCCGCAATGAATTCCTTATTCTCAAGGAGCGTCCTTATTGACCAGCAAAAATCCTTAATGACACGCACACAAGCAGGTGCTTGTAGATATGGATTTTGGAAAAGAAACAGATCCTTAATGACAAGCAAAAATCCGGATTTTTGACAAGCAAAATCCTTAATGACAAGCAACAAATCCTTAATCTCAAGCAGTGCTTGTCATTAAGGATTTTTGACCAGCAAAAACTCTAATGACAAGCAAAAACCCTTAATTACACGCAAGGTGGACAAAAATCCTTAATGACAAGCAACAATCCTTAATGACAAGCAAAAATCCTTAATTACAAGCGGGTGCTTGTAATTAAGGATTTTTGACCAGCAAAATCCTGAATGACAAGCAACTTAATTTCAAGCAGGTGCTTGTAATGAAGCATTTTTGACCAGCAAAATACCTTACTGACACGCAAAAATCCTTAATGACAAGCACCTGCTTGAAATTAAGAATTTTTGACCAGCAAACCCCTTAATCACAAGCAACAAATCCTTAATTACAAGCAGGTGCTTGTAATTAAGAGTTTTTGACCAGCAAACACCCTTAATGACAAGCAAAAACCCTTAATTACAAGCAGGTGCTTGTAATTAAGGATTCTTGACCAGCAAAAATCCTTAATGACAAGCAAACATCCTTAATTACAAGCAGGTGCTTGTAATTAAGGATTTTTGACCAGCAAAAATCCTTAATGACAAGCAAACATCCTTAATTTGCGTGTAATCGCTTGTAATTAAGGATTTTTGACTTATAACAATTTTTTGACGACAAGTGCAATTATACAGGTGCTTGTAATTAAGGATTTTGACCACCAAAAACTTAGTGACAAGCAAAATTTAATATAGCTAGTGCTTGTAATTAAGGATTTTGATCACCAAAATCCTTAATGACAGCAAAACATCCTTTAACACCATAAGCAGGTGCTTGTAATTATGATTTGATCACTAAGTAATGACAAGCACAAATCCTTAATTACAAGCAGGTGCTTGTAATTAAGGATTTTGACTCACTAAAAATTTTAATGACAAGCAAAAATTCTATTACAGGTGCTTGTAATTAAGTGATTTGACCACCAAAATCCACAACACAAGAAAAATCTTAATTAAGCATGGTGCTTGTAATTAAGTTTTTGAGCAGCAAAAATTCTTAATGACAAGCAAACATCCTATTACAGCAGGTGCTTGTAATTAAGTGATTTCTGACCACCAAAAAATCCTTAATGACAAGCAAACATCCTAAATTCAAGCAGGTGCTTGTATGATTTTGACCACCAAAAATTCTTACTGATAAGTAAAAATCCTCTTAATTTAAAGCAGGTGCTTGTAATTAAGGATTCTTGACCAATCAAAAAAATCCTTAATGATTAAGTGAAACATCCTAATTATGAAGCAGGTGCTTGTAAGGATTCTGATCACTCAAAAATCCCACGACAAGCAAAATCCTTAGCTAAGGCAGGTGCTTGTAATTAAGGATTTTGACTAGCAAATCTCTTAATGATACAAAACTTAATTACGCTATGCTTGTATTAGATTCTTGACCACCAAACATCCTTAATGACAAGCAAAAATCCTTAATTACAAGCAGGTGCTTGTAATTAAGAATTCTTGACCACCAAAAATCCTTAATGACAAGCAAAAATCCTTAATTACAAGCAGGTGCTTGTAATTAAGGTTTTTTGGCCTTTGTGTTCCCCACGTCTCAAGGAGCGTCCGCAATTACTTCCTTAGTCTCGGCCAGCCGAACCAATTTCAATCTCTAGGCCATGGACGCTAGCCCTGCGCACTGGTAAAGCAGTTTGCGCGAGGAAAACACGAATCCGATAGGCAAGAAACCAGATTTTCGAGGAGAAATCCTGATTTGCAAGCAAAAAGCCGTATTCGCAAGCAAAACTCCTTTTTCGCAGAACAATCCTCAATGACAAGCACGATTCCTTGATGACAAGCAGGTGCTTGTAATTAAGGATTCTTGACCACCAAAAATCCTTAATGACAAGCAAAAATCCTTAATTACAAGCAGGTGCTTGTAATTAAGGTTTTTTGGCCTTTGTGTTCCCCACGTCTCAAGGAGCGTCCGCAATTACTTCCTTAGTCTCGGCCAGCCGAACCAATTTCAATCTCTAGGCCATGGACGCTAGCCCTGCGCACTGGTAAAGCAGTTTGCGCGAGGAAAACACGAATCCGATAGGCAAGAAACCAGATTTTCGAGGAGAAATCCTGATTTGCAAGCAAAAAGCCGTATTCGCAAGCAAAACTCCTTTTTCGCAGAACAATCCTCAATGACAAGCACGATTCCTTGATGACAAGCAAAAATCCTTAATTACAAGCAGGTGCTTGTAATTAAGACTTTTTGGCTTTTGTGTCCCCCACTTTTCAGACCAAAAAACATGAAAATCCTGGTTTTGGACCGAAAACTGGGGGACAGAATTGAGGGTCTGTCCCCCAGTTTTCGGTCCAACACCAGGATTTGCGGCTTTTGTTTTTGAAAAGCGGGGGACGCAAAAAAGCGAAAATCCTTAATTACAAGCACATGCTTGTAATTAAGGTTTTTTGCTTGTAATTAAGGATTGTTGCTTGTCATTAAGGAATTTTGCTCGTCAGTAAAGGTTTTTTCTACGAAAAAGGAGTTTTGCTTGCGAATAAGGATTTTTGCTTGCAAATCAGGTTTTCTCCTCGAAAATCTTGATTTTTCCTGTAAACAAGGTTTCTTGCCTATCGGATTCGTGCTTTCCTCGCGCAAACTGCTTTACCAGTGCGCAGGGCTAGCGTCCATGGCCAAGAGATTGAAATTGGTTCGGCTGGCCGAGACTAAGGAAGTAATTGCGGACGCTCCTTGGGGAACACAAAGGCCAAAAAACCTTAATTACAAGCACCTGCTTGTAATTAAGGATGTTTGCTTGTCATTAAGGATGTTTTGGGGGTCAAGAATCCTTAATTACAAGCACCTGCTTGTAATTAAGGATTCTTGCTTGTCATTAAGGATGTTTGGTGGTCAAGAATCCTTAATTACAAGCACCTGCTTGTAATTAAGGATTTTGCTTGTCATTAAGGATTTTTGGTGGTCAAGAATCCTTAATTACAAGCACCTGCTTGTAATTAAGGATGTTTGTTTGTCATTAAGGTGGTCAAAAACTCTTAATTACAAGCACCTGCTTGTAATTAAGGATTTTTGCTTGTCATTAAGGATTTTTGGTGGTCAAGACTCCTTAATTACAAGCACCTGCTTGTAATTAAGGATTTTTGCTTGTCATTAAGGATTTTTGGTGGTCAAGAATCCTTAATTACAAGCACCTGCTTGTAATTAAGGATTTTTGCTTGTCATTAAGGATTTTTGCTGGTCAAAAATCCTTAATTACAAGCACCTGCTTGTAATTAAGGATGTTTGCTTGCATTAAGGATTTTTGCTGGTCAAGAATCCTTAATTACAAGCACCTGCTTGTAATTAAGGATTTTTGCTTGTCATTAAGGATTTTTGCTAGTCAAAAACCCTTAATTACAAGCACCTGCTTGTAATTAAGGATTTTTGCTTGTCATTAAGGATTTTTGGTGGTCAAGAATCCTTAATTACAAGCACCTGCTTGTAATTAAGGATTTTTGCTTGTCATTAAGGATTTTTGCTGGTCAAAAATCCTTAATTACAAGCACCTGCTTGTAATTAAGGATTTTTGCTTGTCATTAAGGATTTTTGCTGGTCAAAAATCCTTAATTACAAGCACCTGCTTGTAATTAAGGATTTTTGCTTGTCATTAAGGATTTTTGCTGGTCAAAAATCCTTAATTACAAGCACCTGCTTGTAATTAAGGATGGTTGCTTGTCATTAAGGATTTTTGCTGGTCAAAAATCCTTAATTACAAGCACCTGCTTGTAATTAAGGATTTTTGCTTGTCATTAAGGATTTTTGGTGGTCAAGAATCCTTAATTACAAGCACCTGCTTGTAATTAAGGATGTTTGCTTGTCATTAAGGATTTTTGCTGGTCAACAATCCTTAATTACAAGCACCTGCTTGTAATTAAGGATGTTTGCTTGTCATTAAGGATTTTTGCTGGTCAAAAATCCTTAGTTACAAGCACCTGCTTGTAATTAAGGATGCTTGCTTGTCATTCAGGTCTTTTGCTGGTCAAAAATTCTTAATTACAAGCACCTGCTTGTAATTAAGGATGTTTGCTTGTCATTAAGGATTTTTGGTGGTCAAGAATCCTGAATTACAAGCACCTGCTTGTATTTAAGGATGTTTGCTTGTCATTAAGGATTTTTGCTGGTCAAAAATCCTTAATTACAAGCACCTGCTTGTAATTAAGGATGCTTGCTTGTCATCAAGGATTTTTGCTGGTCAAGAATCCTTAATTACAAGCACCTGCTTGTAATTAAGGGCTTGTGCGTGTCATTAAGGATCCATTTCTTGTCAAAAATCCTTACATACAAGCACCTGCTAGTAATTAAGGATTTGTGCGTGTCATTAAGGATCTGTTTCTTATCGAAAATCCTTAATTACAAGCACCTGCTTGTAATTAAGGATGTTTGCTGGTCATTAAGGATTTTTGCTGGTCAAAAATCCTTAATTACAAGCACCTGCTTGTAATTAAGGATTTTTGCTTGTCATTAAGGATTCTTGCTGGTCAAAAGTCCTTAATTACAAGCACCTGCTTGTAATTAAGGATTTTTGCTTGTCATTAAGGATTTTTGGTGGTCAAGAATCCTTAATTACAAGCACCTGCTTGTAATTAAGGATGTTTGCTTGTCATTAAGGATCTGTTTCTTGTCAAAAATCCAAGCACCTGCTTGTAATTAAGGATTTGTTGCTTGTCATTAAGGATCTATTTCTTGTCAAAAATCCTTAATTACAAGCACCTGCTAGTAATTAAGGATTGTTGCTTGTCATTAAGGATCTGTTTCTTATCGAAAATCCTTAATTACAAGCACCTGCTTGTAATTTAAGGGTTTGTTGCTTGCCATTAAGGATTCTTGCTGGTCAATACTCCTGAATTACAAGCACCTGCTTGCAATTATGGGTTTGTTGCTTGTCATTAAGGATTTTTGCTGGTCAAGAATCCTTAATTTCAAGCACCTGCTTGTAATTAAGGGTGGTTGCTTGTCATTAAGGATTTTTGCTTGTCATTAAGGTTGTTTTTTGGTCAAACATCCTTAATTACAAGCACCTGCTTGTAATTAAGGATTCTTGCTTGTCATTAAGCATATGTGCTTGTCAAAAATATATTTTGAAGCAAGGATATTCACGTGCTCATTAAGAGACTTTTGCTGGTCAACAATCCTTAATTACAAGCACCCGCTTGCAACTAAGGATTTTTGCTTGTCATTAAGGATGTTTTTCTTGTCAAAATCCTTAGTTACAAGCACCTGCTTGTAATTAAGGATTTTTGTGTGTCATTAAGGATTTGTTCTTGTCATGGGGGGGGCGCCGGCCGTATACAAAAACTGTTTTTTGTAAACAGCTGGGCGGACTGCGAATTTGTCAACATGAAAAGCAATTGTTTCTCCACTCCTCTCCTCTTGGTTTGAAGTTTGAAGTATATAGACGTTTGCGTGTGTCCTCCGTTTGCCACCTTCGTGAGTTTTCCCCTCCTCTCCTTTTGGTTTGTGCTTTGCGTTTTCCCTTTCCCCTCTGTATGCCCCTTCTCGTAAAGTATATGGACGTTTGTGTGTGTTCTCTGTTTGCCACCTTCGTGATTTCTCCCCTCCTCTCCTTTTGGTTTGTGCTTTGCGTTTTCCCTTCCCTCATCTGCATGCCCCTTGTCGTGTCGTGGGGTATATGGACGTTTGTGTCTGCGTTCTCCGTTTGCAACCTTCGTGATTTCTCTTCTTCTCTCCTTTTGGTTTGTGCACCTTCGCGATTTCTCCTTGGTTCCTCACGGTGTTTCTTTGAGGGAACCCTTCTCTCGTCAGGGAAACAAGTAGAACTTCATCAAGCGGGGTCCATCTTAAGACATGTGTGCCCACCAGTGAGGTCCAATCCCAACCAATCCAAATCACAGGTTACGGGAGGTTTGGCATGTATTTGCCCGGATGGGTTTCACATTTTTTGAGTTGGTTCCCTTCTGGGGGTTTCCCAATTTCTAACTTGGTTTGTGCTCTGTTTCTCATGTAGACTAGACAGGCACAGCCAAGCCACACAGAACATTGTTTCTATCGTTGAGTGCCTACTTGAAGGACGCTCGATGCCAACCCTTCGACCATGTTTGCCATTCATCGCCCATTCCTAGGGGTAGGACACACGTAGGACTGCATGTGCATAGATGACTTGCTTTTGGGGGGCTGAGAGCAACGTTGTCGTTTTCCATTTGCATTACACAAACAATGTGGTTTGCGATGTGCACGACACAGCTGGCGAGGGAGTTGCCGGAGTATTGCAGCATAGCTTCAACACTTGCCGACGCTGTTTTTTCGTGATTGTTGGAGCTCGCATTTTCCGATCAGCCCAAAAAAGCGCAGGGGCCATTTTGCATCCGGATTGTCAAATCACATGTCTTAGCAACCCTTATTCTCAAGCACATGTCTGAAATACAAGCCAGAACCCCTATTTGGTTTTGCTTTTTGTTGTTGTTCTGCGTTGGTTGCTTTTGTGTTTGTTGTTTGTCATGTTTTGTTTGTTGTTTGTGTTGTGTTGTGGTTGTTTTGTTTGTTTGCTTGTTGTGGTTGATTGTTTTGCTTTTTGTTGTTGTTCTGCGTTTGTTGCTTTTGTGTTTGTTGTTTGTCATGTTTTGTTTGTTGTTTGTGTTGTGTTGTGGTTGTTTTGTTTGTTTCTTGTGGTGGTTGATTGTTTTTGGCTTTTTGTTGTTGTTCTGCTTTGGTTGCTTTTGGTTTGTTGTTTGTCATGTTTGTTTGTTGTTTGGTTGTGTTTGTGGTTGTTTTGTTGTTTGCTTGTTGTGTTTTGATTGTTTGGCTTTTTGTGTTGTTTCTGCGTGGGTGCTTTTGTGTTTGTTGTTTTGTCATTTTTGTTTTTGTTGTTTGTGTTTGTGGTTGTGGTTGTTTTGTTTTTTGCTTGTTGTGGTTGATTGTTTTGCTTTTTGTTGTTGTTCTGCGTTGGTTGCTTTTGTGTTTGTTGTTTGTCATGTTTTGTTTGTTGTTTGTGTTGTGTTGTGGTTGTTTTGTTTGTTTGCTTGTTGTGGTTGATTGTTTTGCTTTTTTTTGTTGTTCTGCGTTGGTTGCTTTTGTGTTTGTTGTTTGTCATGTTTTGTTTGTTGTTTGTGTTGTGTTGTGGTTGTTTTGTTTGTTTGCTTGTTGTGGTTGATTGTTTTGCTTTTTGTTGTTGTTCTGCGTTGGTTGCTTTTGTGTTTGTTGTTTGTCATGTTTTGTTTGTTGTTTGTGTTGTGTTGTGGTTGTTTTGTTTGTTTGCTTGTTGTGGTTGATTGTTTTGCTTTTTGTTGTTGTTCTGCGTTGGTTGCTTTTGTGTTTGTTGTTTGTCATGTTTTGTTTGTTGTTTGTGTTGTGTTGTGGTTGTTTTGCTTGTTTGCTTGTTGTGGTTGATTGTTTTGCTTTTTGTTGTTGTTCTGCGTTGGTTGCTTTTGTGTTTGTTGGTTGCTTTTGTGTTTGTTGTTTGTCATGTTTTGTTTGTTGTTTGTGTTGTGTTGTGGTTGTTTTGTTTGTTTGCTTGTTGTGGTTGATTGTTCTGCTTTTTGTTGTTGTTCTGCGTTGGTTGCTTTTGTGTTTGTTGTTTGTCATGTTTTGTTTGTTGTTTGTGTTGTGTTGTGGTTGTTTTGTTTGTTTGCTTGTTGTGGTTGATTGTTTTGCTTTTTGTTGTTGTTCTGCGTTGGTTGCTTTTGTGTTTGTTGTTTGTCATGTTTTGTTTGTTGTTTGTGTTTGTGTTGTGTTGTTTGTTTTGTTTGTTTGCTTGTTGTGGTTGATTGTTTTGCTTTTTGTTGTTGTTCTGCGTTGGTTGCTTTTGTGTTTGTTGTTTGTCATGTTTTGTTTGTTGTTTGTGTTGAGTTGTGGTTGTTTTGTTTGTTTGCTTGTTGTGGTTGATGATGTTGCTTTTTGTAGTTGTTATGTCTTTTTCATGTTTTGTTTGTTGTGTTGTGTTGTGTTTGTTTTGTTGTGTTTTGTGTTGTGTGTTTGTTCTATTTGTTTGTTTGCTTGATTTGTCTTGTTTTGCGTTGATTTGTGTTGTTGTTTTGCTTTGTTGGTATTGTTTGTTTGCTTGTTGTGCTTGATTGTTTTGTCTTGTTTCTTTTGTGTGATGTTGTATTATGTTTGTTTTGTGTTGTTCTGCGTTGGTTGCTTTTGTTGTTGTTGTTTGTCATGTTTTGTTTGTTGTTTGTGTTGTGTTGTGGTTGTTTTGTTTGTTTGCTTGTTGTGGTTGATGATTTTGCTTTTTGTAGTTGTTATGTCTTTTTCATGTTTTGTTTGTTGTGTTGTGTTGTGTTTGTTTTGTTGTGTTTTGTGTTGTGTGTTTGTTCTATTTGTTTGTTTGCTTGATTTGTCTTGTTTTGCGTTGATTTGTGTTGTTGTTTTGCTTTGTTGGTATTGTTTGTTTGCTTGTTGTGCTTGATTGTTTTGTCTTGTTTCTTTTGTGTGATGTTGTATTATGTTTGTTTTGTGTTGTTCTGTGTTGGTTGCTTGTTTGCTTGTTCTGTCTTGTTTTGTTTTGTTGTGCTTTGTTGTGTTTGTTTTGTCCTGTTTTCTGTTTTGTTTTGTTTGTATTGGCTGCTTGTTTGATAGGTTTGTCTTGTTTAGTGTATAGTGTTGTGTTGTGTTGTGTTTGTTGTGTTGTGACATGTTTTGTTTTGTTTGTTATTGTGTTGTGTGTTGTTTTGTTTTGTTTGATTTGCTTGTTTGCTTGTTGTGTTTGATTGTTTGATTTGTTTGTGTGTCCTGTTTTGCTTGTTTGATTGTTATGTTTTGTTTTGTGATGTTGTTGTTCTCTTTTTTTTGTTGATTGTTTTGTCTTGTTTTGTCTTGCTTTGTTTCTTGTGTTGTGTTGTGTTTGTTTTGTTGTTTTGTTTTGCTTGTTTGACTTGTTTTGCGTTGTTTTGTTTTGTTTGTTAGTTTTGTTTGTTTTGTTTGTTTGCTTGTTTGTGGTGTTTGATTGATTTGACTTGTTTGTTTTTCGTATTTTGTTTGTTTTGGTTTGCTTGTTTGATTGTTTGGTCATGCTTTGTTTGTTGTGTTGTGTTGTGTTGTTTTGTTTTGTTTGTGTTGTGCTGTTTTTTTTTTTTCTTGTTTTGTCTTGTCTTGTCTTGTTTTGTCTTGTGTTGTTTGTTTGTCGTGTGTTGTTGTGTTCGTTGTGTTTTGGGTTGTTTTGTTGTTTTGTGTTTGTTTGTTTGTTTGCGTGTCGGGTCTTGTCTTGTCTTGTCTGTTTTTTTTTTTTGGGGGGGGGGGGGTTGTTTTTGTTGTTTTTTTGGGTTGCTTGTTTTGTCTTGTATTTTGTCCGTTGCGTTGTGCATGGGTTTCCCGTTTCGTTGTGTTTTGCTCTGTTTGTTGGTGTGTTTGATCTTGTTTGTTTTGTGTTGCTGTGTTTGTTTGCTGTGTATGTATCGTGTTGTCTTATTTGTTTGCGTTTGATTGTCTTGCTTGTTGTGGTTTGCTGTGTTTGTGTTGTTTGCTTGTTTTGTCTTGTTTGTTTTGTCTTGTTTGTTTTGTTTTGTTTTGTTGTGATTGTTTTGTTTTATTGGTTCGTTTGTTTTTTGTCTTGCCTGTTTTATTTTGTTTGGTTGGTTTGCTTTGGTTATGTTGTTTGGTTTGTTTTGTTTGTTTTGTTCTGCTTGTGTTGTTTGTTTATATTTTGTATTGTTAGTTTTGTGTTTTTGTTTGTTTTGCTGTTTTCTTTTGTTATGTTTGTTTTGCTTTGTTTTGTCCTGTTTTGTGTTGTCTTGTTTGTCATGTGTGTCTTGTTTGTTTTGTTTGTTTTGTTTGTTTTGCTTGTGGCTCGCTTTTTTGTTTGTGTGTTTGGTTTGGTTGGTTATTTGTTGGTGTGTTTGTTTGTTGTTTTGTTGGTTTGTTTGTTTGTTTGTTTTGTTTGTTTGTTTGTTTGTTTGTTCCTTCGTTCGTTTGTTTGTTGTTTCTGCTCTGCTTGTTTATTTGGTCTTGTTTGGCTTCGGACTTTGCTGATCTGGTAGATTCATATCACAATCCAGGCAACGCATGAAAGCACGCGTAAATACTGTGGATGGACGAAATCCATTTCGCACCACCGTGCAGAAACCCTGGAATGCTTCGACTCCCCAACGTATATCCCAACAAGCGTTATGGTTTCAACCATGGTTTCAACGTTGTGCGAAATGGATTCCCTCCATCCACAGTATCTCCCCGTGGATGGAAACATGGGTATGGGTCAAAATTCAACTACCACGATATGGACCGCAGGTTTTAGTTCAGGTTTCCATTTTCCAGGGCAAGCCAGCTTGGGGCACCCTATTTTTGACCCACATAGTTTAGGGATGGCTCATCCGAGCCGGCGAGACCGACCATTGCAGGATATGAAGCAGCGACAAGAGATCCAGGGCCGCTACATCGAGCTCTTTAGGCGTCGGCCCGGGTTTTGTGCGCGAAGATGGATCTGGGGGCTGTCGTTTCTGCAGGGAACCCACCAAATGGGCGAATTTTCCCTGTGATTTCCATTTAGAACCGCAGAAAAGGGGTACCTAGGAAAAAGACAGACCCATGTGGATATGGGCGCCGACTATTTACCGCAAACATGGGCTGGACATTCAAAGGGTGCCCAAGAATTCATGGCCGCAAGTGGAACCCCTGCTCAAAGAGCTAGCGGGGTCCTGCCAACATGTCGAAATGGGTGTCCTGCACTTTCCGGGTATGAACCGTTTTGGGGATTCCAGAATAAAGGACACCAAATCGGGGATGGTTTTTCTTGGTCATTCCAACTCATTCGCTTCTGAGAACCAGTAAGACAAATGGCGAGGTGACTCTTTTGGAGGCGAAGGGTACCCTTCCTCCCACTCTCATGGCACCTATGAGGTGGCACCTAGAAGATCAGTTTCCCCTCGGAGGGACCCCTGTCCAGGTGCCATGGCACAGTCGGAAAGAGTGTTAATTATGCGGGGCTGTTCCACGATAAGGCTCTCCTTTTTCTTGAAGTTCGCAGCATGTGTCACTTGGTCTGTGGACTTATGTTCATATTGCTGAAAGTCTGTGCAGCTTGCACGTCTTCTCACAATGTTCTTGCCACTCAGGAGGACGAACCTGCACATTATCCTAGGATATCGAAGACCCATGCTGCTGGCCACCGAGCAGAGGAACGCACAAAATGGATGATGTCAGGTTTAAGTTCGGAACCACCCCGGCCCGGAGTAGTACGGTCCTCCATGTTGGTTGTTGGATTACGGGCGACTCTGTTGGCAAAATCGACATTGTCAGGGCTGGTTAGCCACATTCGCCAATGTCAATGTCAATGTCAATGTTCCGTAGGTCACTTCGAGATATGCACGTCGGGTTCACGTGTGTTGAAGGCGCAGTTTAGCAAGCATGCAGACCAACCGACAAGCTTTTTCGTACAGAACGACATGTTTGTTGACACTGTCAAATCCCGGGAACAAGAGACATTCAAAGCCAATCAATCATGGTCTTAGCTTTCAAAATCAAGCCTTGCTGCATCCAGTACTAGAATGATTTTCTGCATGCGAGCAACTGGGACTGCATCCCTTAGAGTTCATGCTCGGTCAGAAATCCAGTGGTCTGTGGTACATTTGGGAGGGACAAAGGGGACTCACTAAATTTACAACAAAAACCTAAGGATGACCTTCCGAGTAAACAAGCAACTTTGACCGACGTGATCATTGCCCTGCGCCAGGTCGAGCCAGGCGGAAGTCGACGAATATAAGAGCAGGCGGGATGAAAATTGCGGGCCAGCCAGCTGCCGAGTCGCTTGGCCGAGTCTCAAAATAGGAAGTTGGCACAAGCCTGACATCCATGAAACCGGGCCGTAAAGAGTGATCCTTTTGATTCTCGCTCTTGCCAGCAACTTCCGCTACATGGCAGCTTCAGAATGTTGCAGTTGTCATTTTCTGGATGTGACTTGGGTTTGCACAAAGCTGGCTTGTGGCCAATTAAGCTTCTCGACGCGGGCAACTCTGCGCTGGATCGCTGGTGTTAAGATCCGCATTCTTGGACTAGCGAGGGGATTTGGGGATTTGTGGTGGCAGTTCCTAGTGACAGGCCTTTCAAGACACGTTCCCCTCGTTGATCTTGTTTTTTTGTCTGGGAATCTGCCAGTGCCTGAGCGCCTTAGAAGCCTTGTGAGAGGCTTGCGGAACATGTCAGATCCAGGCTTGAGTGGGGAAGTCTTCACCGAGTGAATTTCCCTCTGATCGGGCCGAGCAGCCGCCATCACCGAAGTGCGATTTTGTAGAGCCAAACAACGGGCAGTGGGACGTGCAGCATGTTCGCCAGGATGGCGTCGCCGGATGCCGCACAGGCAGTGCCGGTTGCTTGCAAAGGGCCTCCCAGCAGGCTGCTCATAGGGTGTATGTTGTGCGCACGCACATACATACACATACATGTGTGATTGTGGGTGGGCTTGTGTGTAAACATGGGGACCTCCAAAATGGTGGTTTTCCTCTCGGTTTCCCTTTAGCCCAACTTCCAAAGCGGGGTGTACGAAAACACACAACCCCGCGTATCTGTGTATATATACATACACATACTCAATCCAGTTGACAGACGTAGTAGCCGATTTCTTGTTTGTTTTTGAATCTTCAAGCCCACTTCAACCAACTCCGGCAAGTGCATTGCCGATGAGGTGAATTCCGGGGCTCCCAGCCACTGATTTCAGCATGCTGAATGCACGAATGAGCTTACATTGCTCACCCAGAGCCAGCTATCACTCAGAAGTGCCACGTAGAAGGCGTCAGAAGCAACAGTCCACCAGTATTTGATTTCCAGCTGGTTTTGGGGACACGGCAGTGCCTGATGTTGTCTTTTCAGTGCTGTACTTACCTTGTCAAGTACCACCACCATGAGCGACCTCCGGCATTCCAGCTGGCCTAGATGATTTAGCTAGCAGACGCCCTGGTTCCCCAAACCTAGAAGGTGTCAATCAGAAAGGCCCGACATGGGGTCTTTTGATTTTCAAGAGTGTTTGCCGTGAAAGGGAAAGCAACAGGAAGCAATAGTACTTCCCAAAAGTTCCAAAGTTGCCACTATTTGGGAGGTTCTCCATTTTGGGCTCTTCTCTCCTTCATTTTTGTTGCGTTCTTCTTTTTTTTTTTATATTGTTTTTGGTTGTTGGGTTTTTCTCTCTTGTTTGCGATTTTTTTAAAATTGTTTTTGGCTGTTGGGTGTCTTATTTATGTTTGACCAAAGAGAACCAACAGGCCTTCCCCTCCATTTGGGGGGGGAAGGCCGGCGCCTGGGGCGGAGCGCCGGCAGGCGCGCCAGGGCGCGCCTTCCGGGTCTTGGGTTGGTTCCAGGTTTTGGGGTTGGTTTTTACGGGGAAGCCGACAGGTTTGGGTGGGTTCAAAGACAAAAAACCCGCAGGAACAAACTATGTTTTTTTGGTGCTATGTGTTTTTTGGTGGGGGGGGAATCCCCTCTTTGGAGTTGGTATGCGCCGCACGTTTGGGGCGGGTTTTTAGGGGAAACCAAAGGGAATTCACCCAGGAGGAAGGCCCATGAGGGAAACCAAGCAAACAGCAAGGTTTGTTTGAAGGGATACCAAAAGGGAAACCAAAAGGAAAACCCAATGCATTTGGGGGAACTACACCAACACTTGTCTCAGAGCTCATTGGTTTTTAGTCGCGATTGCCAGGCTGTTGAGTCCAATGTTCAATTCATCGTCCGAATTCCAATTTCAGTCTGGCGCCATGGCCCCACCCAGCTTTGTCCCTTGAAGAAACCAACTTGGTCTGTGTCATCCTTCCCATGGCGAGCGCGATAGGGTTCCAGTAGCTCATGTAGATCCTTGAGCCGATCCTTCCAGCGATTCCACGGACGCTCAATTGGAAGACTTGGTTCCAGCGGCCTTTTGGAAGCTTCATTGTGAGGCGACAGGGTCAAATTTCCATATTTGGTGTGGTTTCTTTTTTGGGAGTTGGTACAATTTTGTTGGGGTGATTTCAAGGGAAACTAAAAGGACAACCACCCTATTTGGGGGCCATTCTTACAAAAGACATCCCCGATTGGTCTTTTTGCACCACCTCATCCGTCATCCCCCAATTTGATCCAATTTGGGGGGCTTCCGATTTTTTGCGAGGATACCATTTTGCGGCTGGTCTCAAGGGAGCAAACTCGATAGGACACCACCCAGGAGGTCCTCCTACCTATTCCTATTTTGAGACATCACCTCCGGACCTCTCCGGAAGGCTGGCCTGGGCCCGGCTGGGGCCGGGCTCCTCAGCCCCGCGTGCGAGAAAGCGAACGCTTTTCTCGGGCCATGGTGATGACGAGTTTTACTCACTCCTTGCGTTCATGAACTTTAGAGACTTTCTTCGGTTTGGACCATTTCAGTGGTAAACCAAAAGTGGGTTCACTTTTTTTGTTGTCAGTCAACTCAGGAAGTGAGTTTAGGGGAGCCACGCAAAAAGCGCTGGGTGTCTGTTTGGCTTCCCTTTCAAACAATGAGAAGAAGCAGAACCCGTGGTCGTCCTCATTAGGTTGTTGAAACATCAACTTGCGGGATCAAACCAAACCTGTCCCCTTTTGCCCGAAACCAAACTAAGGTAGTTCACACGAGCCGGTTTGAACAAGGGTTTGGCACAACCCTGGTTGACCTCTAGAGCAAAAGACGGGGACACCCTCCAACAAAGATAGGAATCCTTTGTTGCGCGGTCCAAAAGTTATACCTTTGCGAGTGTGTGTGTGTGTGTGTGTGTTGTGTTGTGTCTAAATAGTGCAACACACATACAGAAAAGAAAGGAATCAATAGTTGCATGCATGCATACATGCATGCATACATTACATTCCATTACATTACCTTACATTACATTGCGTTTCATTACATTACATGACATATCATTTCAGTACATACATACCTACTTGCCTACATGCCTATATGCCTCCATACCTACACACCTACACACCTGCACTCCTACACACCTAGATACCTTCATACCTGCATCCCTACATACCTACATACTTATACACGCCAACATACCTACATGCCTACACACCTATATACCTACACACCTACGCACTTCATGCCTATATACTTATACACCTACACACCTGCACACCTAGATACCTACATACCTACACACCTACCACCTACATACATGCATACCCACATGCCTACATACCTACATACTTGCATGCCACATGCCTACATGCCTTCATGCCGCCTGCCTGCATATCTACATACCTACATGCTACATGCCTACATACCTTCCTGCCTACCTGCCCACCCACCTACCTACCTACGTACCTACCTACATATACATATACACATGCACACGCAGACGCAGGCGTGCACTCGCACATGCAAATGCACACGCATACAGACTCAGACACAGACACAGACACAGACATAGACACAGACACAGACGCAGAGACGCAGAGACGCAGAGACGCAGAGACGCAGACCTACAGACACATAGACACACAGACACACAGACACACAGACACACAGACACACAGACACACAGACACACAGACACACAGACACACAGACACACAGACACACAGACACACAGACACACAGAGACACAGAGACACACACACACACACACAGACACACAGACACACAGGCACACGCACACGCACACACACACAGGCACAGGGACATGGACAGGCGCAGGCGCACACACTCCCTCTCTCTACATACAGATGAGCGAGCAAAGCAGTCACCAGCCACCCAGCCTCAGCAGATGGACGGTCTCCCTCTCTCTACATACAGATGAGCGAGCAAAGCAGTCACCAGCCACCCAGCCTCAGCAGATGGACGGTCTAGCAGGCGCTTCGATGATTCCTAGGTACTTCGGACAAGCCTGGCTACCAGCACGGAGGCTGTTTCTTCTTGGGAGCTGCCCAACCTTCTGCAGCCATTTTGAAACAGGTTCCACGTCAAAATGCATATCCGCCTTCACGTCAAAAGCCGACTGATTTCCCAACGCAAAAGGGCAAAAGGGGAGACTTCTAAAGGGGGCAAATGCGTCACTGACACCCGAACTGAGAATAGTGGCCCCAGAAAAGCCCGCCCCAATTCTCTTTGAGTTCGGCCTACCAGGGGGGCTGTCCAGCAACTGGAAATCAGGGGAGCCTGCAACAAGGAAACTGTTTCATCCAGACTCAGCTCTGCTGTCAGCGTCACTTCCCTGGGATTGAGCCGGCAGCCCTTTTAATTATGAGATGAGATCAACCGCTTAGAACTAGGCTTTGGGCGTTGCTCATGTGGAAAACATTGTACGAACCATTAGTAATGTTCAGCCAAATCTGGGGTGTACGCTTCGGGAACACACATCCTGATCATTTCCTGACGCTTGCCGTCTTAGTGCGTAGATTTTTCTGCTTGGCCGATTCATCCAATCGGCGAGGCGATTGGACTCAAATGGCGTGGAAGGGAGATGCGCACCTTGGCCAGAGCAAAGGGTCATGCCAATTTCACTACATTGCAAGGGGGTTTTCCTATATCTTGGAATTCGCCCTCTGGGGAATTACTCTGTTCTAGCCCATTTGGGATTATTTGGGGAAATTTCCCTAGGGTGTAAGCCCAGGTGTAATAGGAGAAAACCCTCAGATGCGTTGGGTTCCTTTTGGTTTGTTTGCTGCTCCGGGCCGTTTTGAGAAACTCCCACATGGGTTGAAAAAGAAACCAACTTTTGGTTATGTGAGGGCCCGTCCTGTAGCTTTCCTTGCAGGCCGGGAACACTGTAAACCGATGCTGAGGGAAAAAACAGATACCGGTAAAAGCCATGAAGACACATATCAGGTCCAAGGTGTTGTCGCAAACCAAGATTGCGAAAACATAATTTGCAGGGCCCAAGCCGATACCCAAACCGATGCCCAACCGATACCCAACTCATTAGCCGCCCTGCCAAATCCCTGGAGCTGCTAAAATGTACTTTGTACTACATTTGTACTGAAAAGTTGCGATTTTCCAGCCGGAGCTGCCAAATTGTACTTTGTAGACTGCACTATAATACACTTGTACTCAAAAGTTGCAACTTTGGAGCCGGACGTGCCAAAGTGTACGTCTAATACCACACTTGTACTGAAAATTTGCGACTTTCGAGCTGGAGCAGCCTAAATACACCTTGTGCACTACACTTGTACTGAAAAGTTGCGACTTTCGAGCTGGAGCTGCGAGAGTGTATACCGTCTACTACACTTGTACTGAGAAGTCACGACTTTCGAGCAAGAGCTGCCAAAAGACTGCAAGCCGATGCAGAGGAAACTTCACCAGGGTTGTCCACGGCTTTTTTCCAGCCCACATGGGTTCCCTTATGGCTCATGACACGAGCGTGCGTTCAAAGTGTTACGGGCCGAAGTTCGGCTGACTTTCTGAGAGCCCACACGCAACATGTGGCTCTCTTTGGGTGATTTACTTATCCACTTCTCTTTGGTATGATCTACAAACAACATTGTTTAAAAACTTGCTCGGGGAGGACATGGGGTCCAAGCTATTTGAAACGGGATACAAATGCAATCCAAGATGCAAAGCCCATAGCTGTCATTGTTCAGCTGTTCCTCCGAAGTGAAAAGGTTGAAGCGGCGGTGACGGCCAAAATGTGGTTCAGAGCCGAGTTAACCTGTTTTACACTGAGGTGTCCTCAATCCGTGAGCTATTTGCCTTCAGTCTTTGCCTGAAGCATTACACACGGACCAGAAACAGTCTTGTCATGTGCGAACTCTGGAGGGAAAGAATCTGGCTCAAAGACCAACCCAGCTTGGACCTTTCAGCATTCTGCGGAGGCACTGAAGCGCACGAATAGGGGGTTCAAGGCACGCTTAAGCTGAGAGACCCTCAAACTGGCTGGTTTTTATACAATTTGGGGTCGACTTGCTAGGAATGCTTGCTCCCCTTGTGACTTCCCAAGGCACGGCCTTGGCAAAGGCGGGGCGATGGGTGCTTCGCACTTTTCACGTGAAATGACGTAGCTCATAGCCCTTTAAGTTTTGGTCCGCCCGGCCCAAAGGACCCTTTGGTCCGAGTTCGGTTTTGAGTCCCACGACTTGTGCCAAGCGTCGCCAAGAGCGATGCGGCAGTTGGAAACTTGTTGTCCCGTTTTTGCGCCATTGACAGCGTCGAGCTTGGTTTTTGCGAAAGCTTCTTGGGATGGATGTTCTTTTGGTGTGTGAACCATGTGGCTTGGAGTTACAATTTGGTGGACATGACGTGCTGCTGGTTAGGGCTTTGCTGGGCATGCTTTGTCACGTTGACGGCACCATTGCGTTTAGCTAGGCTGCCAAAGGGGAGATGCATGCTGAACACATGGCTGCGGAGGAAAGTCCCAGAGAGAAGAACATATTCCTCTGCAAATAGGCTTTGCCACACACAAACACACGAGACTACAATTCGCTGCGACCGCCCCTCCAGCCTCCCGCCATGCAATTTTGGGGTTTTGGCACACTCTGAGAAGTGTTTCAGATGGGCGGTAGAGTAGCAGGAACCAGTTGAGAATGACCACTCGGTTGACCGTCTTTGGGTTCAAGACATCCAACTTTTCGTTTCTTTTAAGTCATCCCTTCCTGGTGATATGCGCCAACTACCGTCATTAGGTACAGTTGAGACGAGCAAATTGACAAATTACAGCGAGCTCAGTCAGGAAACATCCACTTCAACCCAGATCTGCTCGAAGCGAGAGACATGACGACTCCGCACGGCTTTATGTTTCGGTGCGTGGCATAAACACTCAGAGAGTGATTGCATACTCGCTTCTCTCTCGAGAACTCGAGAAATTGAGACCTATGGTGACATGGCCAGAACCAGTCAACTACTTCACCACAGATGAACACGGAACCCAAAAGGAGGTTTCCCAAAAGAGATTCCGCCAACCGTCTGGATTTGTGGGTTCCAGTGTCAGAGTGTGATTTTGAGCCCCTAGAGGCCCTAGATAGGGTCCAGGGTTTCGATGGAACTGAGCAGTCCGTGCATTTTTTCTCCCGTGGACTTGGCGCTTTTGCTGCTGAGGACTTTCGAAGTGAGGGCGCGAGCCGAAAGCGCCGAATGCGCAGCGGTCCAATTTCCTTGACGCAGCATTTTTGGGACCTTCTCAATAGGAAATCAATGTCTTGCCCAATTTGTGGTTTGTGGCATGTTTTCTGGGTGGCGACTGGGTTAGACCCGGGGGTGCCATGGTTTCCCGTCACTAGATGCTTGACCTGAACTTGGACCGTCCGTGCCGTCGGCAACCAGAAGTTGAGCCTCAGAAATGTGCTGGTAGGAAGTCTTCATGGGAAGCCCACCAGAGTTCAACCTTGCTGGTTGTTCAAGCCACTATGTTGCCTTTCTGATTGGGTTCGACCTCATTGAAGAACAGGCGTCCACAAAGGACTGGCGTGTCGCCACACATCATTCGCCGACATATATCAAGAGAAATGTTGTTTGGCTCTGATCCTCAACTCTGCCCATCCATTTGTTTCCCACTTGAGCACTGAAAGAAGTAACAAACATGCAGATAAGAGTGCCATTCGCGTCAACGAGATCTCACCTACAGGATAAAATCTGAGCCGAGTGACAGACTTCTAAGATGGGCTTGACGTATTGACTACCTCAAACAATGCCAGCCTCGTGTTCAGCACCTAACACGCTCATTTAAAGAGAGGTCCTTGAGTTTTTGGAAGCTGCATGCTTTAGGGGATCATGAGTGTGCTGATTTGTGCTTAACGATGATTTGCTGTTACTTGCACAAGTGAGCAGAAGTGTGAGCGAAGCCCAGAAATCGCTTGTTGGTTGTGTTGCGAGCTGGATGCTTTGCGAAATGTCGCGATCTTTTGTTTTGCAACATTGGGCACCATCAGCAGATTTAAAAAACCTTTTTTTCCGCTTTGTGTGGCCTTTGGCAGGGTCCAATCCTATTGCAGCCACCATCTTCTGGTTCCAGCTATTTTTCCATTCATCATTTCCTAATGGCCCGCATACCTTTTGAGGAGATATTTGGGTCTGGTTTCGCCTATCCAAAACCATCCTCAAAAAGGCACTTTCTCTTTCGAACTGTGGCCCCTTGGTTCACTGGGGTCCCATGTTCCCCGTTTTACGTGGTTCTAGACATGACCTTGTTGGCCCATTTTGCACCACTTTGAAATCATGCTTGAAACCGTTGTTTCTTGGTACTTACGTTGGGAATTGAATCATTCCAGGGCTTCTGAACGGTGGTGCAGGATTTCGTCCATGCACTGTAGCACATCCCACAATGAATCCACTTGCCCTCGGAAATCTGACACGAATCCCCTGCCTTCGATTCAAGACTCAAGAGTCGTGCAATAAGAGGGTGGTGGGATCAAGAGGTTTCTGTGATACTCCAGGGAATCTCCCCCTTTGATCCCTTTGTATGGGGGGTTAGTCTTTGGGAAGCCCTTTTTGTTGTCGTCTTTAAAGGGGAGATAGGGAACCACCCTGTTTCAACAGGTCTTCAGGCTCCGACCAGTGCGAGCTCCGAGCGAGTGGCATGTCTCACGATGTGAGTCTGCCCGTTAACAAAAGGGCTCCCTGCGCATTGGTCTTTCTGGTCCGCTTCCTTGTTGCTTAGGTGTTTGTTTTTAGAAGCACAAAGCAGCTTGTTTGTCCACAGGGGTTTCATTTTTGGAAGCATCGCGCATTGCAGTAGCAAAGTTTGGGGGCAGCCAGAGAGATATGGGTGTGTGTCAAATAGGGGCACCTCAAGAATGGGTATGCGTTCCTTGTGTGTTTCTTGTTAAAGAACAACCCGAAAATGGAACTGAGCCTCAAAAAACACGACATGACCTCTACACCCAGTCTCGTTTTTGCCCAAGCCTTCTTTGACTTGCTGGTTCGACAAAAATGAGGGAATGACCCCTACAAACGCACCGGCAAGTTGAAGTCATTGAGACACAAAAGGCTTGTCTTTGCGGGGAGAAGGAAGGTGTCCGTTGCGTCCCAAGAAGCGGCCCCACTTCTTCCTTTTATGTCTCGTGGACATAGGAGACAGCCTGAAAAGTGGTCTCTGTGACACTGTCAAAAATGCCGCCCAAACAACTTGCTGGTGCGATAGGTAGGGATGACCCAGGGCAGGAATGGACCTAGGGTTTCCCCCGACAGAAAACCATTGGCTTCCCTGCCTAGCGAACCAGCAACAAAAGGGGAGTGATTCGGGCGACGACTCTCTCTCATACCCTCAGATCAGATCTCGCTGATCTTCCACGCAGGTGACACCAACTGGGGACAGGGATGTGGTCACCATTACTTTCGGCACCGGCGAGATCAGCGGAGTCTTCATGAAGGACTCGCAGCACTCCATCTTTGGCTGCAATAGTCAACGTCCTATCCGTAGGTACCATGAAAATATTGGAACTGTGGCAAGTGCCCTGTTTTTTGTTTTTTAGGTGTAAGTTGCAGAAAAAGCTGCAGCTTTGGCAAAAAGCTGCAACTAAGATGTTCAACTTTGCCAGAGTGAGATGCAGCGTTACTCCATGTGGAATGGAGTGGGAGACAGCAAACTTTAATCAACCAACATGTCCAGTGCAGTAGGCATCATGTTGGTCCCTTGCTTGGGGACCAGAGTACCGCACCATTCTTTTGACAAATAACCACTTGCTCTAGTTGGAATGGACGCCGTTCCTTCTTCCTTCCGGTGAGTTCTTCTGGGCCATGCTACAAAACGCGGCGAGCGGCCCTTTGTGCAGAGCGGCTTCGCTGAGGACCATCTCTGCTTGGGCGGCATTTGCACCCACGGGAACTTCATTTCGGTGACTGAGGCCTTTGCGCGGGTTCGAACAGCTATGGTTTTTGTGCCAGAAACACGGGGGCAACACGTGTTTCTGTTTTTTGAGGCCGCTTTCTGGGTTGGTTGTAAATGGAAACCAAAAGAACAACACCAATTTTGAGGGTCCACCTATTGTCAACTTGGAAAGGAGGACCTGTAAACCCACCGGAGGATTTCTCGCCCATAGCCACGAAAGCGGAACCTGCAACTTGATGTCCTTCAAGCCAAAGCCCTGATGCCGCATCGACTTTTGACTTTTGTGGAGTAAGGAATTCCAAAGGCGTTCCCATAGTTACAGGGCGTGCCTTTCCAAAACATTCCTTTACTTGCCAAGGGTCAAAGAGTAAATTGTGCACGCTAATATTTTGAAGATCCTTCCGGATGCAAGAGCGTTAGTCTTTCTGGCGAAATTTAGTCCAGTCTTTGGCTTTAAGGCGTTGGCTGAGCGTAAGGATCAGAACAGAAGGTTTGAACATGCAAGCAGCATAAGTGTCCCTTTGATCGGTTAGTTTGGTGGTTAGAAATAGATGGCACTGGTGTAGAGACTGGTTTTATGCCCTATTTCACAGGGAAACCCACCTATCTTTCCAAAAGGTCATGGCAAGCGGCCCTTTGTGCAAACACTTGCTTCAAGCACTTTTGCCCTTGTCCAGCCAAAAAGGCACGTTTCAATTAGTTGGACATGCGTGCTGGACAACTTCTTTCGGATGATTTGTGGTGTAGCAGGCAACTAAGACAGCCATTGTAAAGGTCCCCTGAATAAACAGAACCATGACCATGCCCCACGGGAAGTTTCCACCATGGTGTATAAGCCCGAAGTTGTCTCGCTATTGAACCTTTCAACGGGGGTCCATGTTTACTCTACGCGAGAACTCGTTGGAACACATAACATGGC
This sequence comes from Effrenium voratum, assembly GCA_963377175.1. Lineage (NCBI taxonomy): Eukaryota > Dinophyceae > Suessiales > Symbiodiniaceae > Effrenium > Effrenium voratum. The sequence continues at coordinate 648,971 of CAUJNA010003361.1, forward strand.
GGATCTGCCTACGAATGTTCACTCTCATGATAAGCATGTTGTTCAACCTTTCTTAGGCAAGCCTGCAGTGTTCAGAAGGCTTTTTGGAATCACCACTCCATCTCTTTGTTCCAACTCAACTCGTTTGGCACCCATGGGTGTGTCAAGTATTGAATATTCTTTCAGGCTTGCTGCGATGCAGTGGGACTCCGCTTGAAAGGCTCGAAATAGTTTCACTTTTGTACTACATAAAATGTGTTTTGTTCCCACCAGCATGGTATGAAGGAATTGGGGGGACAATGTGTCATTGACATCACAATCCGCAAACCATTTTCCAACGGCAGGATTTGCCTTCAACTGGGATAAGGGCTTTTGGTTTCTCTTTCGTTTCCCTTTGTAACCACCCAGAAGGGGGAAGTTGGGTCAGAATGCCCAGTTGTTGGTCTACACCAGGGGGGCTTGCTAAAAGTTGCAGAAACCAGCATCTTTAGTTTATACGCCCATGCCCTCCGCGGGCAAACTTTGACCGTGAATCAAATGGGTATGTGCCAAACTAGGGCTCCCTCTTACTGGACTTCGATTAAAACTGAAGACCTGTTTGGTTCTGTTTGGTTCCTTACAAACGAAGGATTTCGAAAAACAAGCACAAAGCATACGCTATTGTCAATGCGTGAGCCACTCGTAATGCCCCACTTGCAATGAATTTGGTTTCATTGCAGCCGGTTTCTGATTTTGGTTGCCAAGCCTCCAAGCAACACACTCTTGGGCACCAAAGAATGCTTCCATTGCTTAAGACTATGCGTTATTTTCCCCTGTTGGTTTTAGAGGGAATCTATCACTACTGGGAAAAACGTTTTTTTTTCCCCCCGCGTGGGTCTTAAGCAAATGGAGGAATGGCTTGCTTTCCTCTTGGCTTCCCTTTCAGATAGACCAAAACGGGGCTCCAAGCGGATCGGTCCAGCCACAAGGCTCCAAGCGAAGTCCTTCAGGAGACGGAGCAGCCCTTCAGCCTCGTGCCCTTCGACGGGATCTTCGGGACGCCCTCACTCGCTTCTTGAGATGAACGCCCTGGATACCAGAATCACTCTTCTGCTTGTTTGTTTGTTTGTTTGTTTGTTTGTTTGTTTGTTTGTTTGGCTTGTTTGTTTCGCTTGTTTGCCTTGTTTGGCATTCTTGTTTGTTTGTTTGTTTGGCCTTCTTGTTTGTTTGTTTGTTTGATTGATTGATTGATTGATTGATTGATTGATTGTTTGATGGTTTGTTTGTCTGGCTTGTTTTGTTTGTTTGTTTGTTTGTTTGTTTGTTTGTTTGTTTGTTTGTTTGTTTGTTTGTTTGTTTGTTTGGCTTGTTTGTTTGGCTTGTTTGTCTTGTTTGGCTTGTTTGCCTTGTTTGGCATTATTGTTTGTTTGTTTGTTTGTTTGTTTGTTTGGCCTTCTTGTTTGTTTGTTTGTTTGTTTGTTTGGCATTCTTGTTTGTTTGGCTTGTTTGCCTTGTTTGGCTTGTTTGCCTTGTTTGGCATTCTTGTTTGTTTGTTTGTTTGTTTGTTTGTTTGTTTGGCCTTTTTGTTTGTTTGTTTGTTTGATTCATTGATTGATTGATTGATTGATTGATTGATTGATTGATTGATTGATTGATTGATTGATTGATTGATTGATTGTTTGATGGTTTGTTTGTCTGGCTTGTTTTGTTTGTTTGTTTGTTTGTTTGTTTGTTTGTTTGTTTGTTTGTTTGTTTGTTTGTTTGGCCTTCTTGTTTGTTTGTTTGATTGATTGATTGATTGATTGATTGTTTGATTGTTTGATGGTTTGATGGTTTGTTTGTCTGGCTTGTTTTGTTTGTTTGTTTGTTTGTTTGCTTTTTGTTTGTTTGTTTGTTTGTTTGTTTGTTTGTTCGTTTGTCTGTTTAGCGTGTGTGTCTGTGTGCTTTAGCGTAGACCATATTAAAACCAGGTCTTGATTATGACTCCTGCGCTGTTCCCCACCGGCTCCGTTCAAGGGGCTTCTGACCAACGATCCGTGCACTCGGCGATCGCCAGGTTGGGCCTGCCGCAGATGTCCCAGGCACCCCATTTCAATGCTCGGAGGCCAAGCTCCTCTCGCGACCCAATGGAGACGCGAGATAGATATGGGGCTTGATCAATATTCCGTTCGGCCCCAAATCGACCACGGCGATTTTCGACAAGCCGAAGTGACACCACCCAAGGCTTCCCCTATGAGACACTTAATGGGGAACCACTTCACAAGTAGTTGGTGGACATGAATCCCCACCTAAATGTCCACCACAGCTTCCGGGACCCATCAACAAAGCACGCCCCCATATCCCTTTTTGGGGTTGGTCCAAAGGACGTTGCATGGGATGACCATTGGGGAAAACCACTAAAAGATGATACATCAACCACATGGAGAAAGTTACCCGCGAAAAAGGACGTACTGCTTTAATCTTGTGTTGTCGTCTTTTCTTGGCATGCTGCCCTAAACTGTGCCAAACGGCCTCAGACTCTGCAGAGCCCGGCTGCCTTAATTTGGCGCTTGGATTGATGCGCTGGCATTTGTATAGGTTTGTTTGGGGGAGTTTGGACGGTTACCTCTGAAGCAGTTTAACGTTGCCGACAAACGCCTGTTCAGTATGTATATCATTTGCTTACACAGGAATGCAGCCCCCCAGCGAGGCTGTATGCTCGAGCAGCAAGCTTGACCAATCAGTCCACCAAAAACCGTGGGCAACACAAACACAAGGACCAGGATTGGTAGACACTCCAAACTGTGTCGCTTCAAATGCCATATCGTGTATTGTCCAGCATATATATATATATATATAAAAACTTTGCGAATCCAAATATGAACTTGTATACCAGATGAGCTCAACATATTGTAGCTGGCTGCTGTGATGCATTCATCGACACCTGTTCTACAGGCTGACAGGTTCCGGCAACGCCCTCATCTTCAAAGTAAACACATGTATATATATATATACACATATGATATATTTTTGCTGGCTAGACCTCATCTAACTTTACAGGCAGCCGCGGAGAAAGAAGGGGTCTGCCGTGTCAACTCGAACTTCTGTGTATCGCAGTTCTTTGTTTATCCAACAAACATAATTCGTCATTTATTTTGTTTGCCGTTCCGTGATTTTGAGCTACAAGTGAAATCGAGCCATTACTTGTGAGGTCTGCCCCACAATTGGTATGTTTTGCCCTCATTCTTACAGAAGCGTGGCTTCATGAAAGGACGGGTCAAATACCATCTTTCCCATTCCTGTCTGTGACTAACGGGGACTCCGTGCTCATTCATGCCCTTTGCTGTGTCCAGTATCCGAAGTCACGGCCGCAGGTCTTTGATTGCATGGTTCGGGACAAGGCAAGCTTCGCTCTCGGATGTCGCGCTCTTCCTCGTGCGCAAGGAGGTACCGACTGACGCCTGAAGGCAACCCCGTAAAACGTCATCCAAACAAGGTTTTTCTTTGGACCCGGGTTTGGGTTTGATTGAGTTCGTCAACATGAGAGGGGGCAAGCAGTGTACGTTATTAAATCCTTTCAGATTTGGAGGCAGGTGCTGGCAAGTTGCATAGGATGACTCTTTGCAAGGGTATGAACATGCAGCACCGTTGAATCACCTCACAGTCGGCAAACATATGAGGCAAGCTAATCGATTCGCCCACTCCGCAGTGCAGCCAGAAATTTGAGGTGAAACTTCCGTGGCTGAGGTTCACCTTTAAACTTGAACTGGGTTTTGGGCAGCATGTTCAAGATGTGCCGGCCTTGCAACTCCAGTTGCAAGTCATGGCACATCTTGATTTGCTTGCGTTTTGCTCTGTAGGTCCTTGCAATGTGTCCTCAAAACGTCCCATTTGGGAAGATGTGTTTATGCACTTTACGCACTGACCCGAGTCAGTGTTTAGCCTGGGATCATTTGGGGTGTCGTTCGATGTCCTTTGTATGGTTTGAATGGCTTTGGGCTACGAACCATGGTGCCAGGTAAATTGTTGTTTTTTTGCCCCAAGACCCTCTGCGCATGAGTGAAAGTCCTCGCCCGAATCATTGATGTCCTATTGAGTTCTGTTTGAGATTCTGTGTTGACACACTTTCGGCCGAGTCCCCTGCCGCGCTGGTCTGGCACTGATCTCGTTTGCGGGGGCTTGCTCTCCAGAGTTGATTGGTTTGCCTGGCTTGCGATGCTTTCTCGAAGTGGGAAACTGAAGCGGAGTGCCAAACAACTACAGACCCTAGCGTCTTGGTGGTTTGGATTGGTTTGGGGATTTGCACCCAAACTTACACCACATCGGGACGGTACTGCTTAAGGCCCAAACCAAGCCAAAACAAATACTTGCTGGTTCTCGGTGGGGAATCATCAGGGAGGTTGGGAATGAATGTAGGGATCCCCTGAAAGGACACCCTCATTCCCTGCTGAGCACCAGCCAGAAGAGGGGTAAGTTGTTTGTTTGCCGCCTCGCTTCCCCTACCCTTTGACCAGCCTTTGCCTCGCATCCATGGAAATGGCATCATCGCGCAGCTGTCGTCTACGATAGGCGCTGAAGCGGAATCTGTTCTCCGTGTTCTTGGCTGCGAATGATGACGAGGAGAGCGAAATATCTTTCGGCGAGTGCCCCTGACATTGACTCTGACGACACGAGGATACTGAGGCAAGCCTTGGTGGTTTGGATTGGTTTGGATTGATTGGTTTGGATCTGGATGTGAATCCTTTCTTGTAGAGGGTAAATGGGAAACCACCCCGGAACACCTGCAAACCATCAATCCGGAAATCACCAATGAAAGGGAAGCTGATATATCTCGTTGGTGTTTCAGGGATGGCGGCTATGCAAGACAGTGCCAGAGCCAGCTAATTAGTGCGGTTTGCTCAACAGACCAGGATGAGCACGTGCAACGCATCGGCGGGAAAGCATGGATAAATTATATGAAGTTGCTACTCTGATCTTGAACTGCTTTGTCAGCTTCGGCAATTGTCACGGTCACGGAGAAGTACTGTCACCCTTTCTCACAAACAAGTTGTTTGGCCGATACAGGGCCAGTTGTTGGCACATGAACCACTCAAGATGGCAACCGTTTTCCTTTGGCACCATGTCGCCCCTCTCACAACACTATGCTTTTTCAAGTTTCACCTTTTCAAATTCTCAGTACGCCCAACTGGTACCATGCCAGATAGCCTATTCGGCTCAAGCTGGACGCAACTTGTTTCGTCAAAGACAGTCCGGACTTGAACAGCACAGGTTTGCTTGAAGGAAAGCCTGGAATCAGGACTCCTGTTTTGGATCGCAACCGCATGCAAAGGTTGATCAAAAGAGCAAGGTGTCTACACTCCTGCTGTAGCGGATGGGTCCCCATTCCTTTCAACCATCGTTTCCTGAAGTTTGGGCGGTTATGGAAAGAAGGATCCCTAATATGGAAGCTACTCTACGTCTTTTCCTTTCCGGGAACGCAGGTACAAAGCCAGCCGCATGTCGGGCGAGCTCTTCTGGGTGCCCGTCTCCAACCCTGGCTACTGGCAGGCGCGGGGCCATTTTCCGCCGACACTCACAGACGCAATTTGTGCCACACCAGATAGTGATTCTGGCTTCACTGTATATAAAACCACAACAAAGGAGTTCCCTCGAGGAAAAGAGAGACCCGCAACCTGTATTCTCATAGGTGCTTATAGGTGTCTTTTTCAGGTAGGGCCATCTATTCTACCAAAAGAACGGATGATTCTTACAAGGTTTGGGATATTCACAGAAGGCGATATCTTGTGCAGTGGGTTCCCACTTCTCAAAGCACCTCTATGAACAAATCTTTTGGCGCGAGGTCGCATTAATGTTGGCTCTATGGTTTTTGAATGTTTTTGAGACCTCTATGAACAGGTCTTTGAGGGGTCACATTTGTTGGCTCCATGGCTGCAACCCACGGCCTGCGCGGCCTCCGCTTTTCAGCCGACGGCCTGAAGGTGGAGATGGAAGATGTGACCATCGGCAAGGAGATGCAGAACTTGTGCAAGGGCCACTGCCAGGCCGATGCTTGGCTTGGGTCAAACTCGGCATGTTTCACATAGGGAGAGGGGGATTTTGGGATTTTGGTTGGGTGAAATTCGGCATGTTTCACAGGGTAGGAGACTGAACGGACAAAGGATTCATGACAACGGTGAGGCATTCTCGAAGGTGAACTTTCTTTCAGGGTGGTGCATGGCTTGCCATTCGCGTGCACGCAAAGAATGGCACAGTCTGAATCCATGCTCGCTTTAGCGTGCATGTGCCAACCGAGGTTTTGACGAAGCCTCGATACATGTGTGCAGTGTGTGTGCAAGGCCGCTTCTTTGTTGGGGGCGCATCGGCGCGATACCGTTGTAAGTTTTTAAAGCAAGCAAGTCCATAATGGAAGACCACCTGGTTGTTTTGGGCTCCTAATTTGGGACTACTCCCCAGGCTAACATGGAAGCTCCCAGGACTCTTTGGAAGACTTGGTCAGGCCTTCTTGGAGCTTCCGGCTGTTAGTCTGAGGAAGTGTAACACGCGAGAAGACTCATACCCCGGAAAAAGCGCGCGAGAGAACGTGCGCATCGCAGGTTGCGGTGGACACTGGGACTTCTTTGCTAGCTGGGCCTACGGATGTCGTAGGCTTGGTCGAGGTCTCGAGCTATGGTGAAGCAATTTATGAATCAACACGAGATCATGGCTGGGATGGTTTGACAGGAATCAGCATGAGTTACCAAAACCAACATTTGAATGTTTGTAGCTGACATTTGTTCTCAGTCGAAGCTGATTTGCGATTGATTTCCGCCAATGGTCAGCCAAGGTGCTTTCGGGCAGTTGAGGTAGCCAGGGGCAGAGATTGCATCATTACTAACTTCGGCCGTCTCAGACAAATCCAGCCCACCAGCCGCAAAGAGATTCGGTGTTGACCTTTGGGGTTGGTTATGTTGGAAAACCAGAAGGAACACAACCATCTTGCGGGCCCCCGAATGTAACACAGAATTCCCCACATTATGAGAACCATTTTCTTGGTCTAAAGAGCACCTATCGAACGATGGAGACTGCACAATTTTAGGGGAGCCCAACAGAGTTAGTATTGTTGTATGGGCCCAAACAGATTTGAGCTTTCATTGGATTTAGCTCTGCTGGAGCTTTGTGTTGAAATTTGGATCTGATTGTCCCTTTGATCTAGTCTTTGACATTGCTGGATTTGAAAGGTAATTGGCTGTTGCCGCAAGCATCACGAAGGGTTCCTCCGCCAAGTGCACTTTTGCACTTTTTCTTGCAAGGAGAACTTGCATAGAGAAACAGAACTTGCACAGAGAACTTGCATGGAGAACTTGCATAGAGAACTTGCGGTGAACTTGCACAGAGAACTTGCGCAGAGAACTTTCGCGAAAAGTTGCGCAAGGAAAACTTGCAGAGAAAACTAGCGCAGGGAACTTGTACAGAGAAGGTGGAGCGCGGCCAAGTTGCTTTGTGCCTGCTTCGAGTTGCTGGGGTTTGGTTGGGGTCTTACGGCTGCGGTGGGCTATGGCCTTCGAGGCACGGCATGCCCTGTCGCGCTACATGGGTGGATCTCGTGCTTTTGCTCGGTGTACGCGTTTGCCAACTGGGGGCGCACTCACGGTGCTGGTGCTTTTCATTGGGCATGGAGCATGAGAATGGTCGAAAGTTTGACACTTCTGACAGCAAGAAGGTTTGTCAGGGCCAAATCGCTGAGACGGATTCGCGGAGCCGGCGAGGGAGCGGATGGGTGCTCCAGGCATGTGAGGAAGGATGGCTCAGCCCGCCAGATGTGGGCCCAGATGTTTCGACCAAAGCTCGGATGCTGGGCCTTCCTCACGCGCCCGCCCTGGAGCTACCCTGGTATCTTCCAGCCAGAAGTTCAACAAGCAGAGGTTTCTGGCTGACCTTGCTTTGGGCTTAATTGCGAGTTGTCTTGCGGTCACTGGTCCACTGCAAAGCTTGCATCCTACCTCGATGTCCGCTTGGGTCCCGCTGCGCAGGCGTCGTGGCCGCATGGCAGCCAACATCGCTGCGCAGCCAAACTCTCGTTGGTCTCAGAAGACTTCGACGCAAGTGTTCGTCTCTCCGTCGCGCTTGGCTGCCGGATTCGCATTCCAGTGCCCATGCAGCGCACAGCGCCTGCTCGAGCCGGTGTGCTCCTCTGTGCCATTGCCAGCGAGTGAAGGCGACACAGCCAGGAAAAAACGCAAGCTGCCCAGGCTTGACTTGGTTTGCCGCAGCGAGACTTGGGCTTCATCGCAGGAGAGCATTTCACGCGCGTGCGGCCGCTACAGATTGGTTGTGCGTGCTTGCTCCCTGGACCATGCTAGCAGGCGGCAGGCTTGAACCTCAGGATTTCATGGCGAGGCAAATTCAATAGCAGCGTAGCTTCGCACACGGGCAAGAGTAGCCACTGAAGTCCTTTTACCACCTTTGCACGATTGTTTCGGGGTTTCGTTTCAACAATATCGCGTAAGATCAAGTGAGTTTGGGAAGCAAATGTTTTGGGCAATTTTCTTCTCGCTTGAGAATGGAGAAGCTAAGGCTTGAGTAAATTTTGTCGTAAGTGGAGTTGGCCCTCCATTTAGTTTAGTGTTGCGCCAGTACTGGCATTTGATTTAGCAAGCCCGCAAGAACTCAGAAACACATTCCTGTAGGGGCATTGACATGATACTTTGGTTGCGACCCTGAGTTACTAACCTCTTTATTGCGCAAAAGAGTGAGTGTGGGAAGCATTGTTAGCAAATGTCAGAAGTTTGATGATGCAGGAGCAGCAGCTCGAACAAATTGAGCCACTTCAAGTGACTGGAATTGGCACTCCGTTTGTTTATCATGTCTCTACCAGTAATTGTTATATTATGTTCTTTATGTAGGGAACGCTTGATTCCAGGGGCATTTGTTAATCTATTTGGAAGACAACACCGGCGCCGGGCATGCAACCGAGCGATCGAGACTTTCCAGCCATGGACCAGAATTGATGTAAATCAACGCGTTCTGGTTTGGATGTCTCACTGGTGTTTGTTCTTATTTTACTTCAGGGCTGGAGAAGCCCCCATGGCCTTGCGAGCGCGGTATCTGTTTTCATCTGACGAGCCGGCAACTGATGTTCTGTCCTTTTTCACATGACGAGCACATAGAGGCGTAGTATATGGGCCTTTTGGGGTTTGCGCGGCTGCGCTTGAGCAAGCAATCCTTTCCTATCTTTTGGTTTCGGCTTGCCTATGAATGACCTACTGTTTTCAGAGCCTAGCATCTTACACTTCCGTGGTGTCAAAGGGGCGTCTCTCACGATCAGTGGCCCCCCGAAAACCGTTTAACCGACCGGGGCTCCAGTTTGGGACGCCTTTTGAACCCCTGCTAGGGGCTCTGATCCAGAGGCGGGAAAGCACAGCGGCATGTGGGGTGTTTTGCCTAGGAGTTGTTTTGTCGAGTTGGTTTCAGGGCACGCAACGGGACACCGGAGACAAACCTGGCCCGGCAGACTGAAAGGGGAACTCTTCTCAAACATTGCTTTTGCCAGCAGCTAGCAACAGCAACATGATTTGCGCAGCTCAACAGAACAAGCAAGAGCTTCTTTTTGTATCACCCCAACGCTAATTTTGATCCACCAATTTCAGATCAATTTGGCCACAATGTCCGAAAGCCGAGTTGAACCTCGCTAAGTCGAAGTGCCTTTGTGCAGCGAACAAATGCTGTAAAGTCGGACATGGGGCGTTTGCCGCAAAAGTGGGGACTAACTTTCCCATGTCCTTAACCTATTCCGACCATTGACTCACGTGTTGATCGCGTTGCCAGGGTTGAAGTTGAGGACACCTTGAAGTGACTGTTTCTCACACTCCAACGAGGGTGGCAATATGCCTGAGGATCATGTTCCCAGTGCCCTTTTCTGAACTAGATTTTGGTGAGACAACCACATGATCCTTGGATTGTTTCATATGAGAGAGGCAGGGCAACGACGCTCCTTGAACTTCTGGGTGTACCAGAATGCCGCATTTTTGGCACAGAGCCGAAGAGGCAGGCGCTGTGTAGAGCCCCAAGACCACGAATACCTCAAGGTTGCTTGGTTTTTTTAGACGGCCAGATGCCCGCAAACCAAACAACTCGAGTTGTTTGTTTCATCTGAACATTGCAAAACAAGCAGAAAGGAGTTAATTTGAATTTGCACATGGATTTGCAATGACCTGCAGGTGGGACATGTTCAATCTTTCAAGAACCATGTGCTTTGGATTTGCTGATGGGACAGACCACAAACAGGAATGATGTCCAACAGGTAGATCATGGGGGGGTGGCTCAGCATGCACATGTACATATTTATGTCTATGTATAATGTATATTGATACAGGTAATTTTTCAAACATCTGTGTTTGCAACCACCACTCTTCATTAACAACACAAAAGGACCATGGCCACAGGTTGCATGTTTGCCTCGCTCAAATCGAGATGTCCGTGGGTGCACCTTTGGCGCCTCGGTGGTCTTTGAGGCGACCAATCCCGCGGCTCGGCCATTGGGCCCAAGGGAAGGGACCTGGTGGCCAGGGAAAACCAACTTTATGGCGGTTTGGTAACGGATCTTTGGGGACTTTCACCTTTTGGGAAGTGGATGTTCCATTCGGCCCAAAAAAAAGTTAGTCACTTTTTGCAGAGGGGTCAATATAGCAGAGAAGCCAACATGTATGATGTTTGATCAGTTAAAGCAACCTTCCTGAGACTACGAAGTACTAGCAGAGACGCCCGACTTTGCTATCACAAGGGGTATTCCCCACAAGGCTCGGCTCAGTACCGCTGCTCGGCTTGAAGTAGCAGGTTGTTAGGCCTAGTACGCTGCATCCTCAACTTCTTGACCCCTCAACAGTATGGAATGTGAACACACCCGCGTCCGCAAACCTGCGTTGCACGTGAGTCCATAGTAGCAATCCAATTAAGCAATCAGCACAACTAGTCAAAGAGCCCATCTCACTCCCTGAGTTCATGGACTTTAAGTTTTGTGGGAAGATCATTTGGGTGGTAAGCGAAAACAATTATGGCTGTGGGTCAAAACCCTGTACCCCTGGTGAACATCAAAATAGGTGGTACATGGGTGTTCGTCCGCTCCAAAATGGGATCGGCATAGGTCATGACCCATGGCCACATGTTTTCTTTTTCTTTCGGCCCAGCCACTCAAGTGAGCCACTCGATGATCGCTAGGCACCTTCCGCGCTGTGATGCGAGGCCCTTGCGCCCGTGGAGCCCAGGCGCAGGCACCCTTGGCGAGTGAGTGACATTGGGGGAGTTTGCGGGGTCCATCCAGACGAAATGCTGTGTCTCCAGGTCAGAACGGATTTGTTTGGATGGTTTTCTGTGGCTGTCTTTTCCTGAGGACGAAAAAGGGACTTTTTGTCATAGGTGTTCGATTTTGTTCAGTTTACTGGAGAAATGAAGTAGACATTGGTTTAATCATGTACCAGGGCATCTATTTTGCCAAAAGAGCACCTATGTTTTTCATCGATTCCTTGTCGGCCTGCGAGGTCGTTTGGTGGATCTTGGTGTCATCTCCGGGGCATGCCAGGCGGGTCCTGGCAACCCATGGAGACATCCCGCTCATGGGTCAAAAGCCAAATCGTAGCCCCAGTGAACATCCC